>CM068964.1:4850601-4895577 GCA_035128595.1 Eptatretus atami
AATTTTGGTGCTTTTATGAAAAGTCGAACAATTGGTTTGCTATGCTGCAGTACTAATTCCATCTCCATGTGCTGCACAAAGGCGAAGCGCCCAGGCAATGTCACACGCTGGAGGATATGTTATTTATTTGGCATTTATTTGGCATTTATTTGGCGGTGTACCTTGAATGTACCGCCACTTGGTTGCTCTCTTTTTCAGTCTTCATGCTGGGGTGACAGGATAGCCTGGACTCCTTGGGGTATGCATACTTGCTTGTAAGCTGTCTGTCCTTGGTTAGAATCCTGACCCAGCTATAAACTGTCATCCTGATGATGCCCAGGCAGGGTGGTTCATCAATGTGTGTGCCAACCCTTTGATGGATGCTTAACGGAATCTGTCTGCTGACATTAGTTGGTGAATGATAAAGATCCCATGGTGTCCTTTGCGAAGAGTGGGAAAGCTATTGCCTGCACCATGAATAAGTTCTAAATTCCTGCCCTAACCAGCAGAGGGCATTGCTTCAGCCGCACATTGATAACCCTTCAGCTGCCCCCCCTCCTCCCCCAGCCTTGTGCTGCATACAAACAATGAAGAAGATGAAGTTCGTGCTTTTTGTCTGTTTTTCAGAACAAAATTAATTGGTGGTTTTTATCAACGATGGAGTCTTTTTGTCGTGTTGTTGTTTTTTTCATAGTTATCTGCTGAAGTTAATTGGTTTTCAATTTAGTCACTAAACAGGTGACAACAGATCACCAAGTCGGCTCAGTCCTGCGCACATCCATTCCCATGTCGGGAGTGCTGTTTGCATCGTTCAAAGGGATGCAGGAACACTGCAGGATGATGTGGAAAGTTTCTGCGCTTTCATCCCCGCGAGTAGAAATAAAATGTCTCATCTCTTGTAGTCTTATCTCAATGCTACGGCTGGGCACACATGAAAACTGGAGTCACATGCGCAGCTTCCAACACAGAACCAGACACACACACACACACACACAGACACACACACACACACATATATATATATATATACAATGGAATGATAGATGATATTGTGCATATTTGAATTCACATCAATGTGATGCTTTTCTTCTAAAAGAAAGTCGCTCTGGAGAGTCCGCTCTGCAGTCCCAGCCTTGCTAAAAGCTAAAATGTCCTGTAGCAGATCCACCCCCTCCACTGCACTCCACCCCCTCCACTCTACCACTGGACCCCCCACCCTCCCCACACCTCATTGTTAAACTTGGCATGTGGTTGATCCATCAGGTCGAAAGGTAACAATTACTCGGATTTTTCTTTTGGAATTAATAAAGCATGAACATCAATTTGAACAAGTCAGAACATCATTCCACAATCATTCGTTTTGGTTTCAATTATCAATTAATTCAAGTGGATGAATAGGAGACTGTGTAATTTCATAAGATTGTCGTTTTTAATTATACTTTGTGCAGGTGGGTGCTCTTGTCTCCATATCTCCTCCAGAATGCTTGCTCTTCAAAGGTATGCCAGAGTGCGGGTCAATAAGGAGTTCCAAATATGCCGCAGCACGCACGCACGCACACACACACACACACACACACACACCTCTGTACATTGAATCCGGAGAGATTTTAAATGGTCCACAGCTTATACACACGTTTTCACACATATTAACGGTTGAGAGGTGTGCATAATGCATCCGATGGTCATTACCCAACAACCTGATGTCATTTTACAGTAAATAATATGAATCACTCCACGTAACATGCTTCATGTGATAACAATGCCAAGCGATGGGAGCTAAGGGTTGGGAAAACCAAGAGTATCGTGCGTGACATCATTTCAAGTGGAGACCCTGAGAGCCAGCTCGGAACCGCACAGGATCGCATGGTGTGGATGATGTTTTTGGACGGGATTTCTGGGTCAATTTCTGGGAAAGGAACCCCACAGGCTTGCATGGAATGGATGATGTTTTTGGATGGGGTGTCTTGTCAAATTTCTGGGAAAGGAAACCCACAGGCTCGCATGGAATGATGATGTTTTTGGATGGGGTGTCTTGGTCAATATCTGGGAGAGGAACCCCACAGGCTCGCATGGTATGCATGATGTTTTTGGATGGGGTGGCTTGGTCCATTTCTGGAAAGGAACCCACAGGCTTGCAGGAATGGATGATTTTTTGGATGGGGTGTTCTTGGTCAATATCTGGGAGAGAACCCCACAGGATCGCATGGTGTGGATGATGATTTTGGATGGGATTACTGGGTCAATGTCTGGGAGTGGAACCCCACAGGATCGCATGGTGCTGGATGATGATTTTGGATGGGATTACTGGGTCAATGTCTGGGAGTGGAACCCCACAGGATCGCATGGTATGGATGATGATTTTGGATGGGATTTCTGGGTCAATTTGTGGGAAAGGAACCCCACAGGCTCGCATGGTATGGATGATGTTTTTGGATGGGGTGTCTGGGTCAATATCTGGAGAGGAACCCACAGGATCGCATGGTGTGGATGATGATTTTGGATGGGATTTCTGGGTCAATTTCTGGAAGGAACCCCACAGGCTCACATTGTATGGATGATGTTTTTGGATGGGGTGTCTTGGTCAATATCTGGAGAGGAACCCACAGGATTGCATGGTGTGGATGATGATTTTGGATGGGATTACTGGGTCAATGTCTGGGAGAGGACCCCACAAGCTCGCATGGAATGGATGATGTTTTTGGATGGTGTGTCTCAGTCAATATCTGGGAAAGGAAACCCACAGGCTCGCATGGTATGCATGATGCTTTTGGAGGGGTGTCTTGGTCAATTCTGTGAAAGGAACCCACAGGCTTGCATGGAATGTATGATGTTTTGGATGGGGTGTCTTGGTCAATTTCTGTGAAAGGAAACCCACAGGCTTGCATGGAATGGATGATGTTTTTGGATGGGGTTCTTGGTCAATTTCTGGGAAAGGAAACCACAGGCTCACATGGAATGTATGATGTTTTGGATGGGGTGTCTTGGTCAATTTCTGGAAAGGAACCCACAGGCTTGCATGGAATGGATGATGTTTTTGGATGGGGTGTCTTGCTCAATTTCTGGGAAGGAAACCCACAGGCTCGCAGGAATGGATGATGTTTTTGGATGGGGTGTCTTGGTCAATTTCTGGGAAAGGACCCACAGGCTTGCATGGAATGGATGATGTTTTGGATGGGGTGTCTTGGGTCAATATCTGGGAGAGGACCCCACAGGATCGATGGTGGAGTGATGATTTTGGATGGGATTACTGGGTCAATGTCTGGAGAGGACCCCACAGGATCGCATGGTGTGGATGATGATTTGGATGGGATTACTGGGTCAATGTCTGGGAGTGGAACCCCACAGGATCGCATGGTGTGGATGATGATTTTGGATGGGATTTCTGGGTCAATTTCTGGGAAAGGAACCCCACAGGCTCGCATGGTATGGATGATGTTTTTGGATGAGGGTCTGGGTCAATATCTGGGAGAGGACCCCACAGGATCGCATGGTATGGATGATGTTTTTGGATGGGGTGTCTTGGTGAATATCTGGGAGAGGAACCCCACAGGATCGCATGGTGTGGATGATGTTTTGTGATGGGGTGTCTTGGTCAATATCTGGGAGAGGAACCCCACAGGATCGCATGGTGTGGATGATGATTTTGGATGGGATTACTGGGTCAATGTCTGGAGAGGAACCCCACAAGCTCGCATGGAATGGATGATGTTTTTGGATGGGGTGTCTCGGTCAATATCTGGGAAAGGACCCTACAGGCTCGCAGGTATGGATGATGTTTTGGATGGTGTGTCTCGTCAATATCTGGGAAAGGAACCCTACAGGCTCACATGGAATGTATGATGTTTTTGGATGGGGTGTCTTGGTCAATTTCTGGGAAAGGAACCCCACAGGCTTGCATGGAATGGATGTTGTTTTTGGATGGGGTGTCTGGGTCAATATCTGGGAGGGAACCCCACAGGATCGCATGGTGTGGATGATTGATTTGGATGGGATTACTGGGTCAATGTCTGGGAGAGGAACCCCACAAGCTCGCATGAATGATGATGTTTTTGGATGGGTGTCTCGGTCAATATCTGGGAAAGGAACCCCACAGGCTGCATGGAATGTATGATGTTTTGGATGGGGTGTCTGGGTCAATGTCTGGGAAAGGAACCCCACAGGCTCGCATGGTGTGGATGATGTTTTTGGATGGGGTGACTGCTCAATATCTGGGAAAGGAACCCCACAGGCTCGCTTGGTGTGGATGATCTTTTTGGATGGGGTGTCTCAGTCAATATCTGCGAAAGGAACCCTACAGGCTCACATGGATGTATGATGTTTTGGATGGGGTGTCTGGGTCAATGTCTGGGAAAGGAACCCCACAGGCTCGCATGGTGTGGATGATGTTTTTTGTTGGGTGTCTGGGTCAAATCTGGGAAGGAAATCCACAGGCTCGCATGGTATGCATGATGTTTTTGGATGGGGTGTCTTGGTCAATTTCTGGGAAAGGAAACCCACAGGCTTGCATGGAATGGATGATGTTTTTGGATGGGTGTCTTGGTCAATTTCTGGGAAGGAAACCCACAGGCTCACATGGATGTATAATGTTTTGGATGGGGTGTCTTGGTCAATTTCTGGAAAGGAAACCCACAGGCTCACATGGAATGTATGATGTTTTGGATGGGGTGTCTTGGTCAATTACTGGGAAAGGAACCCCACAGGCTCGCATGGAATGGATGATGTTTTGGATGGGGTGTCTTGGTCAATTTCTGGGAAAGGAACCCACAGGCTTGCATGGAATGGATGATTGTTTTGGATGGGGTGTCTTGGTCAATATCTGGAGAGAACCCCACAGGATCGCATGGGTGGATGATGATTTTGGATGGGATTACTGGTCAATGTCTGAGAGAGGAACCCCACAGGATCGCATGGTGTGGATGATGATTTGGATGGGATTTCTGGGTCAATTTTCTGGAAAAGACCCCACAGGCTCGCATGGTATGGATGATGTTTTGGATGGGTGTCTGGGTCAATATCTGGGAGAGGAACCCCACAGGATCGCATGGTATGGATGATGTTTTTGGATGGGGTGTCTGGTGAATATCTGGGAGAGGAACCCCACAGGATCGCATGGTGTGGATGATGATTCTGGATGGATTTCTGGTCAATTTCTGGAAAGGAACCCCACAGGCTCGCATGGTATGGATGATGTTTTGGATGGGGTGTCTTGGTCAATATCTGGGAGAGGAACCCCACAGATCGCATGGTGTGGATGATGATTTTGCATGGGATTACTGGGTCAATGTCTGGAGAGAACCCACAGCTCGCATGGAATGGATGATGTTTTGATGGGGTGTCTCGGTCAATATCTGGGAAAGGAACCCTACAGGCTCGCATGGTGTGGATGATGATTTTGCATGGGATTACTGGGTCAATGTCTGGGAGAGGAACCCCACAAGCTCACATGGAATGGATGATGTTTTTGTGATGGGGTGTCTCGGTCAATATCTGGGAAAGGAACCCTACAGGCTCGATGGTATGGATGATGTTTTTGGATGGTGTGCCTCAGTCAATATCTGGGAAAGGAACCCTACAGGCTCAATGGAATGTATGATGTTTGTTGGATGGGTGCTTGGTCAATCTGGAAAGGAACCCCACAGGCTCGCATGGAATGGATGATGTTTTTGGATGGGTGTCTTGGTCAATTTCTGGGAAGGAAACCACAGGCTCGCATGGTATGCATGGTTTTTGGATGGGGTGTCTTGGTCAATTCTGGAAAGGAACCCCACAGGCTTGCATGGAATGTATGATTTTTTGGATGGGTGTCTTGGTCAATATCTGGGAGAGGAACCCCACAGGATCGCATGGTGTGGATGATGATTTTGGATGGGATTACTGGGTCATGTCTGGGAAAGGAACCCCACAGGCTCGCATGGAATGTATGATGTTTTGGATGGGGTGTCTCAGTCAATATCTGGGAAAGGAACCCTACAGGCTCACATGAATGTATGATGTTTGGATGGGGTGTCTGGGTCAATGTCTGGGAAAGGAACCCCACAGGCTCGCATGAATGTATGATTTTTGGATGGGGTGTCAGTCAATGTCTGGGAAAGGAACCCTACAGGCTCACATGGAATGTATGATGTTTTGGATGGGGTGTCTGGGTCAATGTCTGGGAAAGGAACCACACAGGCTCGCATGGTGTGGATGATGTTTTTGGTTGGGGTGTCTGGGTCTATATCTGGGAAAGGAACCCCACAGGCTCGCATGGTGTGGATGATCTTTTCGGATGGTGTGTCTGGCTCAATGTCTGGGAAAGGAACCCCACAGGCTTGCATGGAATGGATGATGTTTTTGGATGGGGTGACTGGGTCAATGTCTGGGCAAATGTTGTGTTATAAAGTAAAGATTACATTTGCCATCAGGATTCTCGTGTTTACCGACTGTCCCCACTCGATTTAACCCAATAATATAGTGGGGTAAAATCAGGGTTGTACAGATATCCAGGGTCATTCTTATCCCTTGGTGGGTCATTGTAGTTATTGTGGGTGTTGTTTTCTTCAAGGATTATCATTTTTTGACATTTCCTTTTTATTTTATCCTTTCATAGACCGAGACGTTTACATGACATTGACGTCTCTCACGGCCCTTCCAGGTTGTCCTGAAATGGATCTTTCAATGGAATGTCCTTTTCATTACCACCACCACCGAAGGTGAAGGAGGTTATGTTTTCACCCCTTTCTGTCTATTTATCTGTCTGTTTGTCTCTTTGTGTGCAGGATATCTCAAAAGGTTGTGAACACGTCTGGATGAAACTTTGTGGACAGGTTGGGTGTGTGACAAGGCCGAACTGATTAGATTTTGGTGAAGATCTGGATCCGGATCCGGATCTGACGACTCGAAATTTTTAAAGTCATTCTTCACCAATGAGAGATAGGGCCAAAAACGATATAGTACTGAATCGCATGATATTTCAAAAACTGTGTTGGGCCTGATATGTTCTCGTGGATCAGGCATTGCGTGGCGGAGGTACGCGCTCTACCGAGTTCCCTTCTAGTTATTTGTTTGTTATTGTTATTATTACCCCATGAACGGGAAGCAAAATGGTTAAAAAAAAAACACGAAGCACCTCCAGGGCAATGCCTGATCCACGAGAACATATCGGGCCCAATACATTTTTGAAATATCATGCTATTAGACCGTGGGCCGAGCTCTTGTTTTGTTTAGTTTCGTGACCCACCTCGTGTATCTACCTGTATTTATAATATGTTGTGTGAAAATATTATAGAAATCATATCTGAAACTCGTCAAGCACCAAACTTGCACATTTTTTCAAAATATGGAAAAAACACCCGAAATTGTGACAATTTTCTTTTAAACATCGTCCAATCGAACATGTCGTCTGATGCTGGTGCTGCCGAAGATTCTGAAGGCTGTTCTTCGGGGTTCTGTTTGATGCGCGTCATTCCTTTTCTTCTAAGTCAGCAAAGTAATTCCTTTTAGTGAGAAAAGCATTAAGAAATTTCAGGAATGTGCTTCTAAGTGGATTGATGTGGAAGGAAGCCCCGAAAGTAAGGTCGCTGTCAAGGCGCTACAAGTACACCACAGCCAGCACAGGCTCGGTGTGGGGATTGCAGCTGCTGTAGCCACTGATGCCGCAACGGTGATGATCATGATCATGATGATGAAGGTAGGATTTCCTTTCTACCGTTAACTAATTTTTGACAGAATGGTCAAAATCAATACCCAATGATTACTGTACTATAGAATCTAACTGTCATGAATCCGACTGGATGTTCTGCTCTAAATTCTGCTATCACTTATATTTATCCTCCTCCTAGTAATCTACACTCTTGCTCATTTCCCATCCTAACTACTTAATAAAATAGAGTGATGAGTGTTTCTCATTGCTTGAATGTTCTTTTTTCAATATATGGAAAGAAGTAACTACTACTTTACAAAAGAAGTCCACTTTGTAGTTGATACTGGAAAGACGGCATCAAGAACGCTGAGAGGGGAAGACGTTCAGTGGGTGGCAGCTTGCTAACAAAAATCTACAGTGCAGATCAGCAGGTACCTCACCAATGGAAGAATTTCTGGCATGTGGCGAGAACAAAGCAGAGCTGATCAGGTTGTTTTCCAGACTTGGAGAAGACCACTGAATGTCTGAAGAAAGTCAAGGTGTTGGTTGCTCATGATGGGGAGTGCCATGAGTTGACAGACGAGAATGAGGAATTTGTTCGCTCTGTGCCAGAACTTGAGTGTAACCACGAAGAAGCATATACTCTCTCTTTACTGCCAGTAGCTGCCAGACATCAGCATTAAGTTCAACAGATAGGGCCCCATACCCGGTCCTAATCAAAAGTCCTGACACAGACGTCTTTGTGATTGGAATCGCCATGGCTGAGCATACTGGAGCAGAGGTATTGTTCCACACTGGAAGAGGTAACAATAGGAGGACCCTGAGTCTATCAAAGATAAGCTCACATCTGGACCAGATGTCAGCAAAGCCTTGATATCACTCCACTGTTTCACAGGTTGTGATTCGGTCAGCTCTTTTCATGGAAAGTCTAACCCAAAGCCTTCAAGTTGTTGCAAGTGACACTGCTTGCCATGGCTGTCTTTCAAGAGTGGGGAGTTCATTCACAGTCAGTGATGAATTGGTGAAAGGTGCGAGATTTGTTTGCAAAATGTATGGGCAGGACTGTAAGAATTGTCAATGAAAGCCAGATACATCTGTTCCTTATGTTAACCAAATCAGAGGCACGTCTTCCACCCAATGCAGACTCTCTCAAGAAGTATGTCATGAGAGCAAATTACCAGGCTGCTGTACGCACGAGATGTCTGGAACAGTTTCCACCAATTCCCAGTCCAAATGGACATGAATGGAAAGTTGTAGATGATGAATTAGACATCGACTGGGGTGATCTGCCTCCAGCTCCGAGCAGCTTGCTTGAACCAACATATTGTTCATGCAAGAAAACTAGCTGTGAAAAACAGTCTGGTACAGGCAAAGGAACATGTGTTCTTGTCGACGGCATGGTGCGTCATGTGCGGAACTTTGCAAGTGTGTCGACTGCAGAAACTCTATTACCACGAAAGAGTTAGATTCTGATGATGAAGAATCAGATGAGGAGTAGATGCTCCATGACACAGTGATCGTGTCATCATTGTGTGATACCACCAGTGTTTTACATTGATGTACATGAACGTGTTAAACATGAAAGAATTCATTTTCAAAGAAAGGCTACTATTTTTGCTTGTACTTTTAAACGAAAATGAATGAAACACAATGCGAGTAGTCTCCCTATTATATGAAAGCACAGACATCAGAATTCCCATGGAATCATCCACAGCTATCTCAGAATGGACACAAGATGGTGCGAAAGGTTTTGCTTATTAGCATAACTAATTAATGTGCTACTTTTTGCACTGACGAGTTGTGAATTCTTTCAAAGTGATTTTTTTTATCTAAATCTATGCAAAA
This sequence comes from Eptatretus atami, assembly GCA_035128595.1. Lineage (NCBI taxonomy): Eukaryota > Metazoa > Chordata > Myxini > Myxiniformes > Myxinidae > Eptatretus > Eptatretus atami. The sequence goes on from CM068964.1 coordinate 4,860,047, forward strand.
TTTCAGGTACACACATGAGGTGGGTCACGAAAGTCAAAAACTAGACACATTTTGGATGCTCGGCCCACGGTCTATACGTATACAGCACTATATCGTTTTTGGTCCTATCTCTCAATGGTGAAGAATCAGTTTGAAAATTAAATAATTATCGCATGCAAATCCGGATCTGGATCTTCACCAAAATCCAATCAGTTCGTCCGTGTCAAACACCCAACCTGTCCACCAAGTTTTGTCCGAATCCGTCCACAACTTTTTGAGATATCGTGCAATATATCGGTTTAGCCCGATCTCTCAATGGTGAAAATTCACTTAAAAATTATTTGTAGTCGGATCTGGATCCGGATCTTCACAAAAATCGAATCAGTTCGTCCGTGTCACATCTCGAACTTGCCCACCAAATTGCCTGGACGCTCACCACATTCCCTTTGGATGCCGGGAAACAGAGGACATTGAGAGTCAGAACACTTTGGCGTGCAACTCGAAGCGCAAATTTGTTCTGGGACTCATTCGACGACGTCTGGGAAGCCCTGGCACTTCGCTAAATAACAACGCTCAATTGGAGCCTAGTGCATGTTCATGGCCGGAGAGTGCTCCCAAAAACCCATGCCCATAAAAGGTTTTCTTCCCTCCTCCCCCCCCCCCCCCCCCCCCCCCTCCGAAGTGACTGGGAAGCATTAGTCCATTGGCCGCGCCAGGAATTGAAAGAGACTGAAAACCCCTCAACTGCCTCTCATTTTTCTTGCTCTCGAATTTCCTTGGGTGTGTGTCTGATGGCACCTGAAATGTTTGCATAAGGTAAGAATGTGTAAGTTCTCTATGTCGGTTTATCTCTGCTCTGTGTTTTCTCTGTTGTCCATAGCTGTATTTCTTTTGCCACACCCCACAAATCGTTGCTTTTGCTGAATAAAACCCCTTTCATTATTGCTACACATACTTTTCCTCGCCATTATAAATAAATTACTTATGTTTAAAATGTACCCAGCTCATTCCGTCTTTTCCTTCATTGGTCCAGTGTAGTCTGTACGTTAGTTTAGCCGGGAAGTTCTACCCTATTAAATTGTTCTTGTTAGCCAGTGCACACTCGCTGTATCACTCGGCAGTAATCCGGGTGTGCGCTGAGGGAAGGAGACCCCCCTTGGTTCGGTTGTCCACAGGTAAGATATCAAGCGAGGCAGTGTAACCCTGCCAGGATTAGCAGTGCCAATTGGCATTTGTGGTTGCTTAGCAACCCGCTGGTACTTGGAGTTATCTGTGCGCTGCTGCCTCAGGACTGGGCATTCGGGAGGGACCCGAGTGCTTCCCCTCGTGGCCAGCCTCGAACCCCTAGTTCATAACAAATCATATATATATATATATATATATATATATAGAAAGAACCCACCCACATCTCTCACCTGTGAGTGGAGGAATAGCCATCAGTTCTCCTAATTGACTACGCCCAGGTGGCTAGAATAACATCAAGTGATTGACCCCCTCCCATGCTCCTCCAGCCAAAGTAGCTGCATAAAGCAACCCAAGAAGACTTACACAAGGTAAGTGCGAAGCGTTGTTTCAAACCTTTCCCAGAGTTCCTCAAGAACTATAAAGACTGAACACATAGTACACACATGACAATCCCAATGCTCTCCACTCCCCTCAACTATAGGACCGGTTTCATCACTTATTGGCGAATCATCAGCGACAGCGTCGACAGCAATGCACACCAATGAGGCTCTCAAGCATGTACCACATGCAAACGTATTATGTGTGAACGTCTTTATAGTTGTTGAGGAACTCTGTGAAGGGTTCGAAACAACGCTTAGCACTTACCTTGCGTAAGTCTTCTTGAGTTGCTTTATGCAGCTACTTTGTCTAGAGGAGATTGGGAGAGGTCAAACATATATATATATATATATATATATATATATATAATATATATATATATATATATATATATTATACATATGTTATATCTTTGTCTTCCGGTTCTGGGTTTGGGGCAATAGATGGTTCTCTCAGGGGTCTCTGCAAACTTTCTCAAAGTTAAGTCAAACCTTGACTCAGATTCTGCAACCGGTCCAGACGACATTAGCCCACGTTTCCCAAAAACCTGCTCCTCTGCTCTTGCTCACCCTCTCTCTGTTCTCTTCACCCACTCATTTGCTCAAGGTCATTGCTATCTGCTTGAAATCAGCAAACATCACTGCCCTGCATAAAAAAGGTGCAAAAACAGATCCTGCAATGACATACCAATCAGCCTTCACCCAATCATCAGCAAGGATATGGAATCCATCATCGCTTCAGACATTAAATCCTTCCTCTTCCACAATGGCTTGATTTCCAATCATCAATTTGGTTTTGGACCAGGTCTCTCTACTCTGGATATGCTGCTTCTGCTCTCCCAACAATGGATGGAGGTCCAATCTCACACTCTCACAATGTCTCTCCGAAAGTACCATTTAGAACCCCCCCCCCCCACCCACTTTCTCAACAATCCTCTGGAAGAAGTCCTTTTATTCAAGCTTCTGGGTCTCACTATCTGCCAAGATCTTTCCTGGGAAAGCCATATTTCCAATCTGGCCTCCAAAGCCAGTTGCCAACTGGGAATCCTCCGTCGTGCAAAGTCCTTCCTCAACCTGAGCTCCTGACTACATACAAAGCTTTCGTCCGCAGCCTGATGGAGTACTGCTCTCCCCACTTGGCTGGTGCTCCTGCCTCTCACTTTTCTCAGATGAAAGGTGAGGAATGGACAAACACAGACATCACATTGACCTTTTGATGATACCCTCTCGGAGACATCACAAAAAGGAGACAGGTATACAATAACCCATTCATACCTCAACTACCGACCATTCCTGCCAATGTCCATGCACCCCTCTCTCCCCAATGCTTCGAGGTACATCCCTAATTTAATTTAAACTTCAATACTGTTTCTGCTGCCACGACTACCTCTCCAGGGAGACCATTCCCTGCATTTACCACCCTCTGAGTGAAAGACCCCTGCTTTACTACTCTCCTATCTCTCATATTCTTTACTCTGAAGCTGTGCCCCCTGGTCTTTCGACTATCCATTCTGGGGGAAAACCTACTAGACTTATTTAGTTTATCCCCTTCATTATCTTAAATGTCTATGTCAGATCTCCTCCTAAAAAGTCCTGTCTTCTTCTGCCGCTCCATGTAGCTTAATCGAGCTGAACCCTCTATATAGTCGGCATGCTGAACCCTCTCGATGTCCTTTCGCAGATGTGGTGACCAAAACAGCACACAATATTCTAGATAAGGCCTCATTAAATTCTTAATCAGTGTTAATGCAACCTCATTTTGTTTCTAATTTCTCCCTCTACGGAAACAACATAAAACTCTGAGAGCTTTACCTGTGACTGCCTGGCACTGTGCTATCTCCTACCCCACCCTACATCTATTACCACCACCAGAACCTTCTCCAGCCTCACATGCTCCAAGACTTCCTCTAGAATTATGTAATCCTTATTTTCATTATTCCGAAGTTGGAAGCCCATTAGAAAGCAATACGTGATCCTTTGGTTCATCCTTAGGTTCCAATGTTATGAGGACCTTGTGCAGCACTATTTGAGAGTGCTGAATCAGTGACAATTGAGAACCTTTTCACATGTTCCTTTGGTGGATGAGTGGCTTGATGGTGGTGTATATAAAGCTTTGTGGCATTGCACTTCCTGCCGTTTGTTTGATTCCTATAGCAACTCAGGGTGGAAATCATTATGCCAAGCACAATGCACCGCTGTAACCCCAAGTGACAAGAATATACAGATATCATCAGATGTTTCAGCCAAATCAAAGGAGGAGTTAATGTCATGCTTTAAAAGATTTTAACCTATTCCTGCAATCAGCAGACAGGAAGATGACCAGTTATAATGTGGAACAATGTCATGGCACCATCGTGCATCGATTACAAACCTCTGGTGGTTGCACACAGATTACCACTCTCGAGTGTCACACAAAAGGTGTGAATGAAATGGCAAAATGACAAATGGAATTCAGGTAGGAAAACCCGAAACGTCATCACACCATGACAATCAATGGAAACTGCACGGTGTTGTTGTTTGGAAGGACATCTTTGCCCCTACAGGCAGGACATTGAAGAGAAAGGGATGCTCGATTTGCACACACACACAGGGACGCCGGTGTGCTGGCCTGCAATCCATATCAATTGTGGAGGTAATATTTGCAAGGAACATCATGTTGTTGTGTGCAATGGACTGTCACTCTCCCACATGTGGTAAGTTGGTGTGCTCTTTATTTTACACAAGCTCACATCTGGCCTTGCTCGTCCTGCCCTCTCCTACATTTGCCCTCCACAAGCCCCCGCAGGTCACATGCATTACTCAAGAACCCCTCACCCGTTCATCCACACAAAGTTCAGACTGGTTTCCCACCTGCATTCATTCGTCCCCTCGTTCTTCCTCTCTGCGTCCTTTGTTTCATTCTCTTCATTCGGTCAAATGTGCTGCCTATCACTCCCTCGCACACTCACCCATGCACATCCATGATCTCTTCCACATATGCAGATTCCTTCCTATTCTGTTCCTCTCTGGGCCGTTGGTACTCGTTTTTTTTAAAATTACTCCTCCTTTCCTCCGTGTATGTCCAACACCTCTTTATACCCCCTTGGTAGTTTCTGATATCCACTGCTGTTTGTAATTCAGCTCTTCGATGAGCCAAGACCCTTGTATCTGAAGATCTCCATTGATCTCAACAATGTGTCTAAAGGGTTAAACAATGTGTGACCCGAGTCGACATCATCATTTTGTATATCATCCAAAGCATCTATCGTTATGGCACCCGAAGGCGGCTCCGTGAGCCTCTGAGTCAACTGTGCGATTTGCTCGGAATGAGGGGGTGTAAAGATGAGGCTGCAGGAAAAAGAAAAGATCTGGATTCGTGCTGAGGGGTGAGAAGACATTCGCCTCATTAGCAGCACTGTGCTGAAGTTTGGATGCCTAGTGTGCCTTTGCCATGGAAAAGGATTTCAACAATTATTTTCAGAATGAAAAGGCCACGCTCACCCATTTAGGTCACCAGGAGATCCGCTGGGATAAGTCTGCGATGTGTGCTCAGCGCCCCCAGGTAATACCCCAGCATACCTTTACCGCAGAGACCTTCCAAGTGGTGCATCGCCCTCTAGCGACAATAACAACCGAGTCCCCACCTTGTGTTCTTTTGCTTTCACCACAAAGATTCAGATGTTGGAGCACTTGTATCAATTGTGTCGTCCTTTAAAAAGTGTATTTTTGGCTGCACTTTAACCCCTAATTCTGCCTGATATATGTAATGAGGAGTTTGTCCACAAGCAGTTTGTGTTCTCAGATCTGTGTGGTTCTTAAAAACCCAAATAAATCACCTTCCAAGACCACCTCCTATATTGAGGTCATACTTGTGCACCCGATTTTACATCGAGGGTAGTAACTGCTGAAATAGGTGTGGTACTTTTGATACATCTCGTAAATTGTTGTTAATGTTGGATTGACAAAAGTTGTTATGTTTTGATACAGACTTCTCTTGGTTGACCTTTCACCAGGTGCCGGCTACCGGTTTACTACATGGGAATCTGCTGGGCACCTAAAGATTAATTCTGATCCTTGACCATTAGCTCAGAGGAACCTCCGACGACCAGCAATCCTTCGCTTGTACTTTTGACTCCAAAAGCTCCCCAGTTGAAATTAGCAATGCAGGACAAGCAAGAGCTCAGGGCCAATGGGCACCCAGTATAGGGATAGCGTATGGGAGGAAAGGGACTATGGAATTAGAGAGAGATAGAGAGAGAGAGGAGAGAAAGAGAAAGTGATGTCGAGGCAGATGGAGGGATTGTGGGTGGTTGGGAGAGAGCGTGGGGGCAGTCCGGTATTAATTATATTTGCGCCTTAACACGCACGCTCCCATCTTAGAGGATTTGCGGGCGTTACCGGTGAAACCTGATTTCCTTGCTCTCTGGTTTGTCCCCTTCAAGGGTTGTGTTTTCCCAAAAATGCTATTCCCTCTTTTGTTTATTTTGAGTTTTCCCTTGAGCCACCTCCGTTTCGGGCTCTGAGCCTCTCGTGGAGACAGCACTACCCTTGCCTAAGCGCGTGTGTGCAGCACGTTCGGACTGCTAATGAGGACGGCGCGGAGCCCGGCTCTTGCCCCTATTTCATAGACACGTTGGGCTCAATCGACACGTCTTGCCTCCCAGCAAGACGCAGCCCGAGCTGTACCCTGCGATTTTGGGTAAGTTACCGTTCATGCCTCGGTTCGTCACATCGGTGTTCCCCCGGCACGCCAACTTGAACGCGTCACTCGCTGCGGCACTTGCTCGGTGTTCAGGGATCTTCGGCTCGCCTTTCCGGGATTCCTCGGTGGTGCGCGTGTGCCACGTTCACCGAGATTTGAGGTGACCTAGTTGGCCACGCGACACTTTCAGGGTGGAACCTTCCCTGGGTTGACCGAGGATGTTGGCAATTCGGCGCGGGTGCAAAATCCCAGGAAAGTGGGTGCGGAACCACCAGCGATGTGCGTGTCGCTGCGCGTTGCGAATCGTTTTAATGACTAGAGCGTGAGCATGCGATCTGACGATCGGAGATGGGACGGCGGAGCGGACTTCAGGATTCTTTGTTGTTTTATTTTTGTTTTGTTTTTATACAGAGTCGAGGCTCATGGAGGAGGTCGTATACTGAACAGATCAAAAGGAACAGTAGAGAGGGGAGACACCTCAGAGGGAACATCGTAGTTGGTTGTGGTTAGAGGGAACACCATAGCAAATTAGGTACGACTTGCACAGTGTGACTGGCTTCTTCGAATCGCTCACGCATCGGGAACATCTCATGCGTCTCTCACGCACCGACTCGGACACACCTGTCCCAGCGCGGCTCACGTACAGCATAGGCCACCTACCTGATGCAGGCAATAGGCCACCTACCTGATGCAGGCAATAGGCCACCTACCTGATGCAGGCAGACATGCAGAGCTGTGATGTGCACGTTTCATTTCGGGGAAATGATGCGATTGGAAGGGCGGCAAAGGCATTAGATATCATACTCACTGTTCGATGGCTGTAAGCAAGCATTGTGGTTGTTGCTGTGCTCAAACTGTTGGGCAAAAGCTGTGTCGGTACCTCTCGACCATACGAATCCACGAGCGTCGCATGATTATTCATTACCTTGTGAATGTTAAATGACGGCTGTGGCAATGTTACCTGCTCTCGTGGTTAGAAGAGATGTGTTCTAGCAGGCGAGTCTTGGTGAGCAGTCTCATTTTAAATTAACCCATCAGGTGTGAGGATTTGTATTATTTGATGTACCAAAGACAACTACTTATACCACTACTACTACTACTACTACTTTAAAGGCCCAAGTTAAATTCCCACCCGATTGTGGGGTTAGCCAAGGGGGAACTTTATCCCAAGATGTTCATGAAGCAGCTAGCTTAGCCCGACGTTCAGCTGAAGGTGATCTGAGCAGGGAGGTTCAAGGTCCGGGCTGTAACTTGCCCACTCTTGAAGAAGGACCCGTTGGGTCGTCTGGTAACTAATGATAGGAGATATGAGATGGAAATTTTTACCATCTATCTGATGGACGGGGCATTTTGTGATGTCACACTCTGCCTGAAAAGCACCAGAGTTTATAGTCAGGTTGGGGATTGAACCCGACTCGACAGCTAAAAGGTATGTGCACCTGTGAAACCACGCTGTCGGTGTACTTAATGTCCCAAAGTACGAGTCACATGACGCATCAGCCCAAGTGAGTCGTGCTTTTGGCATCTCCTCTCGCCGATTGGGAAGGTGTCCATTTACGTGCAGCCCGAGCTGGACAAGCATTATATTTACCTGCTGGGCGGATATGATTATTCTAATGGAAGGATGTTATTTATGGTATTTGGGTTTTTGCACTTTTTGGCACTTGATTTCTTTCTCAGGCAAAAATAGACAAAGAAGAGTCCTTATGTTTGGTACTCATGAAATGTGTCCTTCAATCGCACGGGTGCTTTCACCCTCCCCATTTTTCTTTTTGTTATTCCGTCCCCCACACTGAAAAAATATCAATGACCCTCTCTGTCCCCCCACCCACTCCACTTCACCTACCTCCACTTGTAAAATTGTTGCTACTGCCAAATTACCCACATAGCCTCAAGACCTATATAGCCAATTGTCCATCCCGTTGCGTTATCGTGGTCAATGCCAGAAGCTTCAATGCTGAATCGAGTCATCAAGGATTGCCAAGCAATCACATTAAAAGCCCTTCATGCTAACGACATGCCTTGAACAAAACCGTATTTTTCTTCGTGTGACGGTTATTTTAGAACAAAGGCCTTGTGCTCTCCTCTCGCATGGAGCCGGTTCGTATATGTCCAGATAGTCAGAAAGCCCACAGGCGACTTGGTTCAGTCGGCTCATATGCGAGTTGGTTCAGTTGGCCCACACTGCGAGTTGTTCAGTTGGCCCACACGCGAGTTGGTTCAGTTGGCCCACATGTCTGTTGGTTAAATTGGCCCACAGGCGAGTTGACTCAGTTGGCCCACAGGCGAGTTGGTTCAGTTGCCCACGTGTGTTGGTTCAGTTGGCCCACACGCAAGTTGGTTTAGTTGGCCACAGATGAGTTGGTTAGTTGGCCCACACGTCTGTTGTTCAGTTGGCCCACACACGAGTTGGTTCAGTGGGCCCACAGGCGAGTTGGTTCAGTTGGCCCATGCGCGAGTTGGTTCAGTTGGCCCACACGCGTGTGGTGCAGTTGGCCCACACACAAGTTGGTTCAGTTGCCCACAGGCGAGTTGGTTCAGTTGGCCAACAAGCGAGTTGGTTCAGTTGGCCCACAGGTGAGTTAGGTCAGTTGGCCCACACGTCTGTTGGTTCAGGTGGTCCACACGCGAGTTGGTTCAGTTGGCCACAATGCAAGTTGGTTCAGTTGGCCCACACGTGTTGGTTCAGTTGGTCTACACGCCAGTTGGTTCAGTTGGCCCATGCACAAGTTGGTTCAGTTGGCCTACATGCAAGTTGGTTCAATAAGCCCACTTGTGAGTTGGTTCAGTTGGTCCACATGCGAGTTAGTCCAGTAGGACCACAGGCGAGTTGGTTCAGTTGGTCTACACGCAGTTGGTTCAGTTGTCTACACGCGAGTTGGTTCAGTTGCCCACACGTTGTTTGGTTCAGTTGGTCTACAGGCGAGTTGGTTCAGTTGGCCCACATGAGTTAGTCCAGTAGACCCACAGGCACGTTGGTTCAGATGGCCCATGCGCGAGTTGGCTCAGTAGGCCCATGCGCGAGTTGGTTTAGTAGGCCACATGCAAGTTGGTTCAGTTGGCCTACATGGGAGTTGCTTCAGTTGGCCACATGCGAGTTGCTTCAGTTGGCCCATGCGAGTTGGTTCAGTTGCCCACATGCGAGTTGGTTCAGTTGGCTACATGACAGTTGCTTCAGTTGGCCACATGCGAGTTGCTTCAGTTGGCCTACATGCATGTTGGTTCAGTAGGCCCATGCGCGAGTTGGCTCAGTAGGCCATGCGCGAGTTGGTTCAGTAGGCCCACATGCGATTTGCTTCAGTTGGCCCACATGCAAGTTGGTTCAGTAGGCCCATGCGCGAGTTGGCTCAGTAGGCCTATGCGCGAGTTGGCTCAGTAGGCCCATGCGCGAGTTGGCTCAGTAGGCCCAATTGCGAGTTGCTTCAGTTGGCCAACATGCGAGTTGCTTCAGTTGGCCCCACATGCAAGTTGCTTCAGTTGGCCGACATGCAGTTGGTTCAGATGGCCCATGCGCGAGTTGGCTCAGTCGGCCCATGCGCGAGTTGGTTTAGTAGGCCCACATGCAAGTTGGTTCAGTTGGCCTACATGCGAGTTGTTCAGTTGCCACAGCGAGTTGCTTCAGTTGGCCCACATGCGAGTTGCTTCAGTTGGCCCACATGCGAGTTGCTTCAGTTGGCCCACATGCAAGTTGGTTCGTTGGCCCACATGTGAGTTGCTTCAGTTGGCCCACATGCAAGTTGGTTTCAGTTGGCCCACACACCGAATTGCTTCATTGGCCCACAGCGAGTTGGTTCAGTTGGCCCATATGTGAGTTGGCTCAATTGGCTCATATACGAGTTGTTCAGTTGTCCCTATGCGAGTTTGTTCAGTTGGCTCATGTACGAGTTGGTTCAGTGGCCCATATACGAGAGTTGGCTCAGTTGGCTCATATACGAGTTGTTTCAGTTGTCCCACATGCGAGTTGGTTCACTTGGCTCATATACGAGTTTCTTCAGTTATCCCATATGCGAGTTCGTTCAGTTGGCCACACATGAGTTGGTTCAGTTGTCCCATATGCGAGTTCGTTCAGTTGGCCCACACATGAGTTGGTTCAGTTGTCCCATATGCGAGTTCGTTCAGTTGGCCCATATGTGAGTTGGTTCAGTTGTCCCATATGCGAGTTGGTTCAGTTGGCCCATATACGAGTTTGTTCAGTTGGCCCACATGCGAGTTGGTTCAGTTGTCCCATATGCGAGTTCGTTCATGGCCCACACGTGTGTTGGTTCAGTTGGCCCACACGCAAGTTGGTTTAGTTGCCCACAGGTGATTTGGTTAAGTTGGCCAACAGGCGAGTTGGTTCAGTGGCCCACATGTGTGGTGGTTCAGTTGGTCCACACGCGAGTTGGTTGAATGGCCCACAGGCGAGTTGGTTCACTTGGCCCACACACGAGTTGGTTCAGTTGCCCCACAGGCGAGTTGGTTCAGTTGGCCCATGCGCGAGTTGGTTCAGTTGCCCACACGCTTGTTGGTTCAGTTGGCCCACACACGAGTTGGTTCAGTTGGCCACAGGCGAGTTGGTTCAGTTAGCCAACAGGCGAGTTGTTCATTGCCACAGGTGAGTTGTTCAGTTGGCCCACACTTCTGTGGTTCAGGTAGTCCACACGCGAGTTGGTTCAGTTGGCCCACAATGCAAGTTGGTTCAGTTGGCCCACACGTCTGTTGGGTTCAGTTGGTCTACACGCGAGTTGGTTCAGTTGGCTCATGCGCAAGTTGGTCAGTTGGCCTACATGCAAGTTGGTTCAATAAGCCCACTTGTGAGTTGGTTCAGTTGGTCCACATGCGAGTTAGTCCAGTAGGACCACAGGCGAGTTGGTTCAGTTGGTCCACATGTTAGTTGGTTCAGTTGGTCTACACGCGAGTTGGTTCAGTTGGCCACACGTCTGTTGGTTCAGTTGGTCTACACGCGAGTTGGTTCAGTTGGCCCATGTGCAAGTTGGTTCAGTTGCCCTACATGCAAGATGGTTCAATAACCCACTTGTGATTGGTTCAGTTGGTCCACATGCGAGTTAGTCCAGTAGGACACAGGCGAGTTGGTTCAGTGGTCCACATGTTAGTTGGTTCAGTTGGTTTACATGCGAGTTCTTCAGTTGCCCACATGAGAGTTGGTTCAGTTGGCCCACATCGAGTTGGTTCAGTTGGCCTACATGCGAGTTGCTTCAGTTGGCAACATGCGAGTTGCTTCAGTTGGCCTACATGCAAGTTGGTTCAGTTGGCCCTTGCGCGAGTTGGCTCAGTAGGCCCATGCGCGAGTTGGTTCAGTAGGCCACAATGCGATTTGCTTCAGGTGGCCCACATGCAAGTTGGTTCAGTAGGCCCATGCGCGAGTTGGCTCAGTAGCCCCATGCGAGAGTTGCCTCAGTAGGCCGATGCACGAGTTGGTTTCGTAGGCCCACATGCAAGTTGGTTCAGTTGGCCTACATGTGAGTTGCTTCAGTTGGCCCACATGCGAGTTGCTTCAGTTGGCCCACATGAGAGTTGGTTCAGTTGGCCCACATGCGAGTTGGTTCAGTTGGCCTACATGCGAGTTGCTTCAGTTGGCACACATGCGAGTTGCTTCAGTTGGCCTACATGCAAGTTGGTTCAGTTGGCATTGCGCGAGTTGGCTCAGTACGCCCATGCGCGAGTTGGTTCAGTAGGCACACATGCGATTTGCTTCAGTTGGCCCACATGCAAGTTGGTTCAGTAGGCCATGCGCGAGTTGGCTCAGTAGCCCCTGCGAGAGTTGCCTCAGTAGGCCCATGCGCGAGTTGGCTCAGTAGGCCCATCATGCGAGTTGCTTCAGTTGGCCCACATGCAAGTTGCTTCAGTTGGCCCACATGCAAGTTGCTTCAGTTGCCCACATGCAAGTTGCTTCAGATAGGCCCATGCGCGAGTTGGCTCAGTAGGCCATGCGCGAGTTGGTTTAGTAGGCCCACATGCAAGTTGGTTCAGTTGGCCTACATGCGAGTTGGTTCAGTTGGCCACATGCGAGTTCTTCAGTTGCCACATGCGAGTTGCTCAGTTGGCCCACATGCGAGTTGCTTCAGTTGGCCACATGCAAGCTGGTTCAATTGGCTCACATGCGAGTTGCATCAGTTGGCCACATGCAGTTGCTTCAGTTGGCCACATGCAAGTTGCTTCAGTTGCCCCATGCAAGCTGGTTCAGTTGGCCCACATGCGAGTTGCTTCAGTTGGCCCACATGCAAGTTCGTTCAGTTGGCCACATGCGAGTTGCTTCATTGGCCCACATGCGAGTTGGTTCAGTTGGCCCATATGTGAGTTGGGCTCAATTGTCATATACGAGTTTGTTCAGTTGGCCCACATGCGAGTTGGCTCAGTTGGCTCATATACGAGTTTGTTCAGTTGTCCCCATATGCGAGTTCGTTCAATTGTCCCATATGCGAGTTGGCTCAGTTGGCTCATATACGATGTTTCTTCAGTTGTCCCATATGCGAGTTCGTTCAGTTGGCTCACACATGAGTTGGTTCAGTTGTCCCATATGCGAGTTCGTTCAGTTGGCCCACACAGAGTTGGTTCAGTTGTCCCATATGCGAGTTCGTTCAGTTGGCCCACACGCGTGTTGGTTCAGTTGGCCCACACACAAGTTGGTTTAGTTGGCCCACAGGTGAGTTGGTTAAGTTGGCCCACAGGCGAGTTGGTTCAGTTGGCCCACATGTGTGGTGGTTCAGTTGGTCCACACGCGAGTTGGTTCAGTTGGCCCACAGGCGAGTTGGTTCACTTGGCCCACACACGAGTTTGTTCAGTTGGCCCACAGGCGAGTTGGTTCGTTGGCAACAGGCGAGTTGTTCAGTTCGCCCACGAGTGAGTTGGTTCAGTTGGCCCACATGCAAGTTGGTTCAGTTGGCCCATATACGAGTTTGTTCAGTTGGCCCACATGCGAGTTGCTTCAGTTGGCCCACATGCGAGTTGGTTCAGTTGGCCCACAGGTGAGTTCGTTCAGTTGGCCATATGCGAGTTGGTTCAGTGTCCCATATACGAGTTTGTTCAGTTGGCCCACATGCGAGTTGGTTCAGTGTCCCATATGCAAGCTGTTCAGGCCACATGCGAGTTGCTTGTCAGTTGGCCCACATGCAAGTTGGTTCAGTTGGCCCACACGCGAGTTGCTTCATTGGCCCACATGCGAGTGGTTCAGTTGGCCCATATGTGAGTTGCTCAATTGGCTCATATACGAGTTTGTTCAGTTAGCCCACATGCGAGTTGGCTCAGTTGGCTCATACGAGTTTGTTCAGTTGTCCCATATGCGAGTTCGTTCAATTGTCCCATATGCGAGTTGGCTCAGTTGGCTCATATACGAGTTTCTTCAGTTGTCCCATATGTGAGTTCGTTCAGTTGCTCACACATGAGTTGGTCAGTTGTCCCATATGCGAGTTCGTTCAGTTGGCCCACACATGAGTCGGTTCAGTTGTTCCCATATGCGAGTTCGTTCAGTTGGCCCATATGTGAGTTGGTTCAGTTGTCCATATGCGAGTTGGTTCAGTTGCCATACACAGAGTTTGTTCAGTTGGCCCACAGGCGAGTTGGTTCACTTGGCACACACGAGTTGGTTCGTTGGCCCACAGGCGAGTTGGTTCAGTTGGCCAACAGCGCGCAGTTGGTTCAGTTCGCCCACAGGTGATTTGGTTCAGTTGGCCCACATGCAAGTTGGTTCGTGGCCCATATACGAGTTTGTTCAGTTGGCCCACATGCGAGTTGCTTCAGTTGGCCCACATGCGAGTTGGTTCAGTTGGCCCACAGGTGAGTTCGTTCAGTGGCCATATGCGAGTTGGTTCAGTGTCCCATATCGAGTTTGTTCAGTTGGCCCACATGCGAGTTGGTTCAGTGTCCCATAGCAAGCTGGTTCAGTTGGCCCACATGCGAGTTGCTTCAGTTGGCCCACATGCAAGTTGGTTCAGTTGGCCACACGCGAGTTGCTTCATTGGCCACATGCGAGTTGGTTCAGTTGGCCCATATGTGAGTTGGCTCAATTGGCTCATATACGAGTTTGTTCAGTTGGCCCACATGCGGAGTTGGCTCAGTTGGCTCATATACGAGTTTGTCAGTTGGCCCACACGTGTGTTGGTTCAGTTGGCCCACACACAAGTTGGTTTAGTTGGCCCACAGGTGAGTTGGTTAAGTTGGCCCACAGGCGAGTTGGTTTCAGTTGGCCCACATGTGTGGTGGTTCAGTTGGTCCACACGCGGAGTTGGTTCAGTTTGGCCCACAGGCGAGTTGGTTCACTTGGCCCACACACGAGTTGGTTCAGTTGGCCCACAGGCGAGTTGTTCAGTTGGCCAACAGGCGAGTTGGTTCAGTTGGCCACAGGTGAGTTGGTTCAGTTGGCCCACATGCAAGTTGGTTCAGGTGGTCCACACGTGAGTTGGTCAGTTGGCCCACATGCAAGTTGGTTCAGTTGGCCCACAAGTCTGTTGGTTCAGTTGGTCTACACGCGAGTTGGTTCATTGGCCCATGCGCAAGTTGGTTCAGTTGGCCTACATGCAAGTTGGTTCAATAAGCCCACTTTTGAGTTGGTTCAGTTGGTCCACATGCGAGTTAGTCCAGTAGGACCACAGGCGAGTTTGTTCAGTTTTCCACATGTTAGTTGGTTCAGTTTGGTCTACATGCGAGTTGCTTCAGTTGTCCACATGTTAGTTGGTTCAGTTGGTCTACATGCGAGTTGCTTCAGTTGTCCACATGTTAGTTGTTCAGTTGGCCCACATGCAAGTTGGTTCAGTTGGCCCACACGTCTGTTGGTTCAGTTGGTCTACACGCGAGTTGGTTCAGTTGGCCCATGCGCAAGTTGGTTCAGTTGGCCTACATGCAAGTTGGTTCAATAAGCCCACTTGTGAGTTGGTTCAGTTGGTCCAGCGAGTTAGTCAGTAGGACACAGGCGAGTGGTTCAGTTGGTCACATGTTAGTTGGTTCAGTGGTCTACACGCGAGTTGGTTCAGTTGGCCCACACGTCTGTTGGTTCAGTTGGTCTACATGCGAGTTGGTTCAGTTGGCCATGCGCAAGTTGGTTCAGTTGGCCTAACTGCAAGATGGTTCAATAACCCTACTTGTGAGTTGGTTCAGTTGGTCCACATGCGAGTTAGTCCAGTAGGACACAGGCGAGTTGGTTCAGTTGGTCCACATGTTAGTGGTTCAGTTGGTCTACATGCGAGTTGCTTCAGTTGGCCCACATGGTAGTTGGTTCAGTTGGTCTACATGCGAGTTGCTTCAGTTGGTCCACATGTTAGTTGGTTCAGTTGGTCTACAAGCGAGTTGCTTCAGTTGGTCCACATGTTAGTTGGTTCAGTTGGTCTACATGCGAGTGCTTCAGTTGGCCCACATGTTAGTTGGTCAGTTGGTCTACATGCGAGTTGCTTCAGTTGGTCCACATGTTAGTTGGTTCAGTTGGCACATGCGAGTTCTTCAGCTGACCACATGCGAGTTGCTTCAGTTGGCCCACATGCGAGTTGGTTCAGTTGGGCCCACATGTGAGTTGTCCAGTAGACCCACAGGCGCGTTGGTTCAGATGGCCCATGTGCGAGTTGGCTCAGTAGGCCCATGCGCGAGTTGGTTTAGTAGGCCCATATGCAAGTTTGTTCAGTTGGCCTACATGCGAGTTGCTTCAGTTGGCCCACATGCGAGTTGCTTCAGTTGGCCCACATGCGAGTTGCTTCAGGGCCCACATGCAGTTGGTTACGTTGCCTACATGCGAGTTGCTTCAGTTGGCCCACATGCGAGTTGCTTCAGTTTGGCCTACATGCAAGTTGGTTCATTAGCCTATGCGCGAGTTGGCTCAGTAGGCCATGCGCGAGTTGGTTCAGTAGGCCCATATGCGATTTGCTTCAGTTGGCCCACATGCAAGTTGGTTCAGTAGCGCATGCGCGAGTTGGCTCAGTAGGCCCATGCGCGAGTTGTTCAGTAGGCCCACATGCGAGTTGCTTCAGTTGGCCCACATGCGAGTTGCTTAGTTGGCCCACATGCAAGTTGCTTCAGTTGGCCCACATGCAAGTTGGTTCAGATGGCCCATGCGCGAGTTGGCTCAGTAGGCCCATGCGTGAGTTGTTTAGTAGGCCCACATCAAGTTGGTTCAGTTGGCCTACATGCGAGTTGGTTCAGTTGGCGCACATGCGAGTTGCTTCAGTTGGACCACATGCGAGTTGCTTCAGTTGGCCACATACCAGTTGCTTCAGTTGGCCACATGCAAGTTGGTTCAGTTGGCCCACATGCAAGTTGCTTCAGTTGGCCAATTGCGAGTTGCTTCAGTTGGCCCACATGCAAGTTTGTTAAGTTGGCCCACACGCGAGTTGCTTCATTGCCCACATGTGAGTTGGTTCAGTTGCCCATATGTGAGTTGGCTCATTGGCTCATATACGAGTGTTCAGTTGTCCCATATGGAGTTCGTTCAGTTGGCCCATATGCGAGTTGGCTCATTTGGCTCATATACGAGTTTGTTCAGTTGTCCCATATGCGAGTTCGTTCAGTTGGCCCACACATGAGTTGGTTCAGTTGTCCCATTGCGAGTTCATTCAGTTGCCCACATGAGTTGGTTCAGTTGTCCCATATGCGAGTTGGCTCAGTTGCTCATATACGAGTTTGTTCAGTTGGTCCCAATATGCGAGTTCGTCAGTTGTCCCATATGCGAGTTGGCGCAGTTGGCTCATATTCGAGTTTCTTCAGTTGTCCATATGCGAGTTCGTTCAGTTGCCCACACATGAGTTGGTTCAGTTGTCCATATGCGAGTTCGTTCAGTTGGCCCAACACTGAGTTGGTTCAGTTGTCCATATGCGAGTTCGTTCAGTTGTCCCATATGCGAGTTGGTTAAGTTGGCCCATACACGAGTTTGTTCAGTTGGCCCACATGCGAGTTGGTTCAGTTGTCCATATGCGAGTTGGTTCAGTTGTCCCATATACGAGTTTTTTCAGTTGTCCCATATGCGCGTTCGTTCAGTTGGCCCACATGCGAGTGGTCCAGTTGTCCCATATGCGAGTTGGTTCAGTTGTCCCATATACGAGTTTTTTCAGTTGTCCCATATGCGAGTTCGTTCAGTTGGCCCACACTGAGTTGTTTAGTTGTCCATATGCGAGTTCGTTCAGTTGGCCCATATGTGAGTTGGTCAGTTGTCCCATATGCGAGTTGGTTCAGTTGTCCCATATTCTAGTTTGTTCAGTTGGCCCACATGCAAGTTGGTTCAGTTGTCCCATATGCTAGTTGGTTCAGTTGTCCCATATGCGAGTTGGTTAGTTGTCCATATGCGAGTTGGTTCAGTTGTCCCATATTCAAGTTTGTTCAGTTGGCCCACATGCGAGTTGGTTCAGTTTCCCATATGCGAGTTGGTTCAGTTGTCCATATGCGAGTTCGTTCAGTTGGCCCACATGCTAGTTGGTTCAGTTGTCCCATATGCGAGTTGGTTCAGTTGTCCCATATACGAGTTTGTTTAGTTGTCCCATATGCGAGTTCGTTCAGTTGGCCCACATGTGAGTTCGTTCAGTTGGCCATGCGAGTTGGTTCAGTTGGCCCATATACGAGTTTGTTCAGTTGGCCCACATGCAGTTGGTCAGTTGTCCATATGCGAGTTGTTTCAGTTGTCCCATATACGAGTTTTTTCAGTTGTCCCGTAGCGAGTTGGTTCAGTTGTCCCATATGCGAGTTCATTCAGTAGGCCCACATGCGAGTTCATTCAGTTAGGCCCACATGCGATTCATTCAGTTGTCCCATATCGAGTTCATTCAGTTGTCCATATGCGAGTTCATTCAGTTGGCCCACATGCGAGTTCTTCAGTTGTCCCATATGCGAGTTCTTTCAGTTGGCCCATATGCGAGTTGGTTCAGTTGGCCCACATGTGAATTCGTTCAGTTGTCCCATATGCGAGTTCGTTCAGTTGGCCCATATGCGAGTTTATTCAGTTGTCCCATATGTGAGTTTCTTCAGTTGTCCCATATGCGAGTTCGTTCAGTTGGCCCATATGCGAGTTCGTTCAGTTGTCCCATATGCGATTCATTCAGTGTCCATATGCGAGTTCATTCAGTTGGCCCACATGCGAGTTCATTCAGTTGTCCCATATGCGAGTCTTTCAGTTGTCCCATATGCGAGTTTATCAGTTGTCCCATATGTGAGTTTCTTCAGTTGTCCCATATGCGAGTTCGTTCAGTTGGCCCATATGCGAGTTCGTCAGTTGGTCCACTATGCGAGTTCATTCAGTTGTCCCATATGCGAGTTCATTCAGTTGTCCCATATGCGAGTTCATTCAGTTGGCCCACATCGAGTTCATTCAGTTGTCCCATATGCGAGTTCTTTCAGTTTGGCCCATATGCGAGTTGGTTCAGTTGGCCCACATGTGAATTCGTTCAGTTGTCCCATATGCGAGTTCGTTCAGTTGGCCCATATGCGAGTTTATTCAGTTGTCCCATATGTGAGTTTCTCAGTTGTCCCATATGCGAGTTCGTTCAGTTGGCCCATATGCGAGTTCGTTCAGTTGGCCCATATGCGAGTTGGTTCAGTTGTCCCATATGCGAGTTCGTTCAGTTATCCCATATGCGAGTTCGTTCAGTTGTCCTTGCGAGTTCGTTCAGTAGGCCCATATGCGAGTTCGTTCAGTTGGCCCATATGCGAGTTGGTTCAGTTGTCCATATGCGAGTTCGTTCAGTTGGCCCATATGCAGAGTTCGTTCAGTTGGTCCATATGCGAGTTGGTTCAGTTGTCCCACATGCGAGTTCGTTCAGTTGTCCCATATGCGAGTTCGTTCAGTTGTCCCACATGTGAGTTTGTTCAGTTGTCCCACATGCGAGTTCTTTCAGTTGTCTCACATGCGAGTTTGTTCAGTTGTCCCACATGCGAGTTCATTCAGTTGTCCCATATGCGAGTTCGTTCAGTTGTCCCATATGCGAGTTGGTTCATTTGTCCATATGCGAGTTCGTTCAGTTGCCCATATGCGAGTTCATTCAGTTGTCCCACATGCGAGTTGGTTCAGTTGTCCAATATGCGAGTTCGTATCGGTTGTCCCCATATGCGAGTTCATTCAGTTGTCCCATATGCGAGTTCGTTCAGTTGTCCCACATGCGAGTTCGTTCAGTTGTCCCATATGTGAGTTGGTTCAGTTGTCCCATATGCGAGTTCGTTCAGTTGTCCCATATGTGAGTTGGTTCAGTTGTCCCATATGCGAGTTCGTTCAGTTGTCCCATATGTGAGTTCGTTCAGTTGTCCCACATGCGAGTTTCATTCAGTTGTCCCATATGCGAGTTGGTTCAGTTGTCCCATATGCGAGTTGGTTCAGTTGTCCCATAATGCGAGTTGGTTCAGTTGTCCCATATGTGAGTTCGTTCAGTTATCCCATATGCGAGTTGTTCAGTTGTCCCATATGCCGAGTTCGTTCAGTTATCCCATATGCGAGTTCGTTCAGTTGTCCCATATGCGAGTTCGTTCAGTAGGCCCATATGCGAGTTCGTTCAGTTGGCCCATATGCGAGTTGGTTCAGTTGTCCGATATGCGAGTTCGTTCAGTTGTCCCATATGTGAGTTCGTTCAGTAGGCCCATATGCGAGTAGGTCCTCTAATTTTCCTTCATCGCATTTTTTTTTCTTACAATTCCTGTTCTTTAAACTATTCACAACAATAGCAATCGCTACACTGTACAGTTTTACTCCAACAATGAGTCGTAGGCCAATGTGTCTGATAGACACGATGTGCAGAGGTACCTCCAGGGTGTGTCAGGGTTTCCAAATGGATCTTGCCCTGGTATACTCCTCAACCCCCGACATATTATCCTCGATTACGGTGTATTTCTCTCCTTTGATGAAGTCCCTCACCACAATCCAACTGGGACAGCAATGACTACAGATGTTTAGCGGGTTGTAAGAGGTCATCTTTCCACCTCATCTGGCAGTTAGTAAGGGGTCATCTTTCCTCTTATCCAAGCAGGCAGTAAGGGTTCATCATCCTACCTCACCTCGCAGGCAGTAAGGGTTCATCTTTCTACCTCACCTCGCAAGCAGTAAGGGTTCATCTTGACGCCTCGCTACCAAGACTTCAGGTGCAAAGCTGGGTGGTTTCAATCATGGAGGTGCATCTACTGATCTTGTGCATTGATCTTGAAGGAAAATGGCATCGCTCGAAATGCGTGCTTCTTTCAGTTCAGTTTCGAACTGATTCACTGCCAAGCTTAATAATGGTGACTCTGTGGAGATATGTCGAATAGCAGCTAAAAGCACAGCTAATTGCATGAATTATTCATGCGGCAATGATTAAGTAAGGCAATAACACTGCCCTGATTAACTGGTTTACACTGGAGGGAGATTGTATTCTCTGTTGAAGTTTTTAGCTTCATTCAGTGTTCTGTTCAATGTGGCAGATGGTTTTCAGAATCCAAACAACACTTCCTGCCTCAAAAGTAAATAATAAAACAAAGATCTGCATGGAGTCGAGGCATTCTCAGCAAAGACAAAGCGACAAACCGCGAAACTCCAACAAAAGCCATCGGGAAGCCACGACAACTAGGAAGAGGTTTTGATGGAGCAAGTTCAGTAACGTGTTGACACACGCTTCTCAAGTGTGCACTTCCACAGTGCACACTTCCACAGTGCACACTTCCACAGTGCACACTTCCACAGTGTACACTTCCACAGTGCACACTTCCCCAGTGCACACTTCCACAGTGTATGCTTCCACAGTGCACACTTCCACAGTGCACGCTTCCACAGTGCACACTTCCACAGTGCCCACTTCCACAGTGTACACTTCCACAGTGCACACTTTCCCCAGTGCACACTTCCCAGTGTATGCTTCCACAGTTGCACACTTCCACAGTGCACGCTTTCCACAGTGCACGCTTTCCACAGTGCACGCTTCCACAGTGTACACTCCCAGTGCACACTTCCACAGTGCACGCTTCCACAGTGCACACTTCCCCAGTGCACACACTTCCTCAGTGCACACTTCCCCAGTGCACACTTCCCCAGTGCACACTTCCTCAGTGCACGCTTCCACAGTGCACTCTTCCACAGTTGTACACTCCCCAGTGCACACTTCCACAGTGCACGCTTCCACAGTGCACACTTCCACAGTGCACGCTTCCACAGTGCACACTCCACATGCACCGCTTCCACAGTGCACACTTCCCCCAGTGCACACTTCCACAGTGCACACTCACATGACCTTCCACAGTGCACCTTCACAGTGCACGCTTTCCACAGTGCACGCTTCCACAGTGCACGCTTCCACAGTGCACGCTTCCACAGTGCACGCTTCCACAGTGCACGCTTCCACAGTGCACGCTTCCACAGTGCACGCTTCCCCAGTGCACGCTTCCCAGTGCACGCTTCCACAGTGCACACTTCCCCAGTGCACGCTTCCACAGTGCACACTTCCACAGTGCACGCTTCCACAGTGCACACTTCCACAGTGCACGCTTCCACAGTGCACGCTTCCACAGTGCATGCTTCCACAGTGCATGCTTCCACAGTGCACACTTCCACAGTGCAGCTTCCACAGTGCACACTTCCACAGTGCACACTTCCCCAGTGCCAAACTTCCATAGTGCACACTTCCACAGTGCACACTTCCACAGTGCACACTTCCACAGTGCACACTTCCACAGTGCATGCTTCCACAGTGCACACTTCCCCAGTGCAAACTTCCATAGTGCACACTTCCACAGTGCACCACTTCCACAGTGCACACTTTCCCCAGTGCACGCTTCCACAGTGCACACTTCCACAGTGCACGCTTCCACAGTGCACACTTCCACAGTGCATGCTTCCACAGTGCATGCCTTCCACAGTGCACACTTCCACAGTGCATGCTTCCACAGTGCACACTTCCACAGTGCACACTTCCCCAGTGCAAACTTCCATAGTGCACACTTCCACAGTGCACACTTCCACAGTGCACACTTCCACAGTGCACACTTCCACCAGTGCATGCTTCCCCAGTGCACACTTCCCCAGTGCAAACTTCCATAGTGCACACTTCCACAGTGCACACTTCCCAGTGCAAACTTCCACAGTGCACACTTCCACAGTGCACACTTCCACAGTGCACACTTCCACAGTGCTGCTTCCACAGTGCACACTTCCCAGTGCAAACTTCCATAGTGCACACTTCCACAGTGCACACTTCCAACAGTGCACACTTCCACAGTGCACACTTCCACAGTTGCACCTTCCACAGTGCACACTTCCACAGTGCCCACTTCCACAGTGCACACTTCCACAGTGCACGCTTCCAAGTGTGCACTTCCACAGTGCACGCTTCCACAGTGCACGCTTCCACAGTGCACAACTTCCCTAGTGCAACTTCCACAGTGCACACTTCCCCAGTGCACACTTCCCCAGTGCCCTCTTCCCTAGTGCACACTTCCCCAGTGCCACACTTCCCTTTAGTGCACACTTCCCCAGTGAACTTTCAAAATCGCTGCAACTGTTTGTTTGGCAAATCTGGCGGCATATGTCCCAGGCAGACTGGATGCGCATCTGGCGTCATTAGCTCGGATTCTATCCATTTCAGTGTTTGTGAGTGGTTCGGTGTTTGTGAGTGGTTCGGTGTTTGTGAGCGATTGGAGCGAAAGTTGATCTTGCATCCTCTAGAGTGATTCTGAGACGACATTGAGAAGGAACATGCGTGTGAAGGTGTATATCAATTGGGTGACGGTTTTTTTGCAGCGCTTTGTGTGTTCACTATGTATAATTTTGCTTTCCCATTGCAACAATGAAGCCTGGAGATGTTTGCAGCTTCTATGTAGCAGTTGTTTTTGGACACCAGTCTTGGCTCATGGAAGAGTGAGTGACGGGGGGGGGGGGGTGGGTAAAAGGTAACTGGAACAGAGTGGAACAACATGCAGGTGAAACAAGCAAAGGGATGACTGAGCAGCAGAAAGACAGAGGAGAGAGAGAAGGGAACAAAGGGACCTGAAAAGAGGTCCCAGTGTGTTATCAGTTCAGCGAAGTTGATGTAAGACTGATGCTACATCTCTACAGTCATGCATTGAGAAAAAAAATGGTTTCCTCATCCCCCTTATGGTCTTTCACTTAACGGAGACATTTTTGGATGTTGCGTCTTGAGTAATTGTTTTCATTATTTATTTATTTTGGAACTACAGTGTAAGACCGGTCTGAGTCGGAATGTAAAGGATGGTCTTGTCGCTCGTTTACCCTGTGAGTGTGTGCGTTCGATCAGCGGACGGGTTCATTTGATGTGATGATGTTCGGGCTGGAATCGAGAGATTGCGGAAAGCAAGAGACGATGTGAAATCAGTTTGAACCTCCGCTGCGTCACAGTAGGGAATGGAATTGGAATGTCATTTGTGGTCCACAATGACAGTTGCGTGGAGTTTATTAACATGTGATTAATATAAACCGATACTAATACCAGTGATGCGATCTAAAGTGCACCGTTTCCCAGCATTCGAAGGAGGATTGCATCGGTAGTCTGTTTTTTGACGACGTTAAATCATGAACAGAAAGCAGATTATGTGTTTCTAATTTAGTTACTTACCGGTACCAGGTACAATGTCTCGCAGGTGTTCATAATTCAGGGAATTTGATTGAAAATTCATAATTCGAGGTCTCCTGGTGGACATGATTCCGTTATCCTCATTCAATTGTTTTCATATTTCATGCAAGTTGAGAAAAGAATACTTGATGTGTTCATTATGATGTTCAAGCAACTTTATTTAACCACTCTTTTACAGACTTGTGTTCACATTAGTAAAGCATTTGCTGAAACAATTGGTTTCTTCCGATATCTAGTTATGGAGTTCCGTCAAGTCGTTTCCGATGTCTGGTGACGTTCATGATCAGATTTCTCCAAACATCGCTATCCTGCACTGCTACCTGAGGCCCTGGCAGGGACAGCTTGGTCACAGCCTTTAACCGTCCATGCAGCACAGACACGGTCTGCCTCTTCCTTTCCTTCCTTCTCGTATACCCAGCACAGTTGATTTCTGGAGAGTTTCATTTTCTGCACACATGATGACCGCAACGCATGACAGTTTCTGTTTTTACCATCAGCACTTCTAATGTACATGATGGCGCTCTAATTTCTTCAAGCACCGATTTGCAGTGCCTGGAATCTTTCAACATTAATCTCCGACACCGTATCTCAAAACTGTCATTCTTCTTCCTTTCCGTCTTCTTCGCTGGCCATGACTCACATCCGCACATTGCAACTGGAAATACCACATCGATCACCAGCCCCCTCTCGGTTTGCATCATCACATCTTTGTATTTTCAGATCTTTATCAATCCTGACATTGCTGTTTTTTCCCCAATGTTGACCGTCTATTAATTATTCCTCCACATTCTCCACTCGCCTCAACCTCAGAACCAGGAAGATGAAACTCTCCACAATCTCCACGACACATGATCGTCTCCAAATCTGAACATTGATATTCTCAGTTGATAAGATTTTAGTCTTTTTTTTTTGTTTTGATATTTAAATGAAGACCAACTTTTTCCACTTTCCTTCTACACTGTCCACAGCAGTTTCATCAAGTCCTCTTTACTTTCTGCCAACACCCATTGAGTAACAATGTATCATCCATTGAGTAGTATCCAACAGGGTACAACCTTAAGTTGTTGATACACCTTCCTCAATCCTGACTCCTCCAGCTTCTATCTCATCCGAGTTTGATTTCCTCCTGATGTACTCGCTTTACAAATCGAACAAGTAATTAGGGGAGCAGATTTACCCCTATCTGACCCCTTTTGCAATCTAAACCACTCTGTCTCTCCATACTCTGGCCATCACTGATCACCTTTTGGGCTTCGGAATGACTGGTCTCATGATCCGATGGACAGAACGAGAGGTGATGATATGAGTCAATCGGCTCATCTGGCTAAACGGATTTTGAGACCTCGATGACCAGCTAAGAAACCCATGTTTACAAAATTAACTCTCTTCGACTAACTTGACCCTGACCAAGGATGTCCCAATGAGAGCCGAATCACACACTGTACCGAGGTCACCAGTTATCACGTGGTCAGTGACACCCAGGCCACAAACAGGTATCCCAGATACAGACAACTCATTATAACAGTGAGTGGGATTTTGAGTGGGACTGTCTCAGAGAAGTTTGTGGTATGTGAGTTTAAATATCAATAAGTTATTGGATGGATTTAATCGATTGAAAGCCATGCCTGTTAATGAAGTTGCATCCTTCCTCTCATATTGAAGTTCATCCACTGTCCAGCATCTGAGCGGGGGTTCTGCTCACTTGTTGCCGGCCCACCTGGTTTAAACATAGAGAACGGTGGAATGGCCTACGCTTCACTTGTGTCCTTTTACGTCTGTAAACAATGTTCTCGCTGGTCCAGAGTTTTGGTTAAAGCTTTTGTTGAAGTACTGTATACCGATATGCCTTGGGCTTGGATGGGGTTAGGAAGTTAGTGTTGGGGTCTGGGATTATGATTGGGTGCAGGGGATTGGGTGCGGGTTTTAAAAGGTGAAGATTTTTAGTTAAACGCTTTCTCACCAGTTTTTTTTATATCATTTTCCTTTTCAAATGTGTAATTGAATACTTTGTCATAACAAACCTTCACCTACCCAGGAGATGGTGGTTGTTGTAACCTCAGTCCATTCCCCCAAACAAATTCCATTTCAACTCCAACTGAAGGGTTTTTCATACCCACCACATTCTGTTAATAGTTTTCTCTTGGGCCTCGAGTTACTCTAGGGCCTCTGTTACTCTGGGCTTTGGGTTACTCTGGGCCTCGAGTTACTCTGGGCCTCTGGTTACTCTGGGCCT
The DNA here is from genome assembly GCA_035128595.1 of Eptatretus atami. Lineage (NCBI taxonomy): Eukaryota > Metazoa > Chordata > Myxini > Myxiniformes > Myxinidae > Eptatretus > Eptatretus atami. The sequence goes on from CM068964.1 coordinate 4,886,009, forward strand.
CGAGTTACTCTGGGGCCTCTGGTTACTCGGGCCTCGAGTTACTCTGTGGCCTCGGGTTACTCTGGGGCCTCGAGTTACTCTGGGCCTCTCGGTTACTCGGGGCCTCGAGTTACTCTGGGCCTCTGGTTCGTCTGGGGCCTTGGTTACTCTGGGCCTCTGGTTACTCTGGGGCCTCTGGTTACTCTGGGCCTCGAGTTACTCTGGGCCTCTGGTTACTCTGGGGCCTCGAGTTACTCTGGGCCTTGGGTTACTCTGGGCTCGATTACTCTGGGCCTCGGGTTACTCTGGGGCCTCGAGTTACTCTGTGGCCTCGAATTACTCTGGGGCCTCGGGGTTACTCAGGGGCTTTGGTTTCTCTGGGGCCTCGGGTTACTCTGGGCCTCGAGTTACTCTTGGGCCTCGGGTTACTCTGGGGCCTCGATTGCTCTGTGGCCTCGAGTTACTCTGGGGCCTCGGTTACTCTGGGCCCGGGTTATCTGGGGCCTCGGGTTACTCAGGGGCTTTGTTTCTCTGGCTCGGTTACTCTGGGGCCTCGAGTTACTCTGTGGCCTCGGGTTACTCTGGGGCCTCGAGTTTCTCTGTGGCCTCGGGTTACTCGGGGCCTCGAGTTACTCTGGGGCCTCTGGTTACTCTGGGCCTCGAGTTACTCTCGGCTCTGGTTACTCTGGGCCTTGGTTACTCTGGGCCTCTGGTTACTCTGGGGCCTCTGGTTACTCTGGGGCCTCTGTGTTACTCTGGGGCCTCGAGTTACTCTGGGCCTCTGGTTACTCTGGGGGCCTGGGTTACCTGGGGCCTCGAGTTACTCTGGGCCTCGGGTACTCTGGGCCGTTTACTCTGTGGCCTCGAATTACTCTGGGCCTCGGGTTACTCAGGGGCTTTGGTGTTCTCTGGGCCTCGGGTTACTCTGGGGCCTCGAGTTTACCTGTGGCCTCGGGTTACTCTGGGGCCTCGAGTTGCCTCTGTGCCTCGAGTTACTCAGGGGCTTTGGGTTTCTCTGGGCCTCGGGTTACTCTGGGCCCGAGTTACTCTGTGCCTCGGTTTACTCTGGGGCCTCGAGTTACTCTGGGCCTCTGGTTACTCTGGGCCTCGAGTTACTCTGGGGCCTCTGGTTACTCTGGGCCTTGGGTTACTCTGGGGCCTCTGGTTACTCTGGGGCCTCTGGTTACTCTGGGGCCTCGAGTTACTCTGGGGCCTCTGGTTTACTCTGGGGCCTCTGGTTACTCTGGGGCCTTGGGTTACTCTGGGCCTCGGATTACTCAGGGCTTTGGGTTTCTCTGGGGCCTTGGGTTACTCTGGGGCCTCGAGTTACTCTGTGGCCTCGGATTACTCTGGGCCTCGAGTTACTCTGTGGCCTCGAATTACTCTGGGCTCGGGTTACTCAGGGCTTTGGGTTTCTCTGGGCCTTGGGTTACTCTGGGCCTCGATTAACTCTGTGGCCTCGGTTACTCTGGGCCCTCGAGTTACTCTGTGGCCTCGAATTACTCTGGGTGCCTGGTTACTCAGGGGCTTTGGTTTCTCTGGGCCTCGGGTTACTCTGGGGCCTCGAGTTACTCTGTCGCCGCGGGTTTACTCTGGGGCCTCGAGTTACTGCTGTGCCTCGAGTTACTCTGGGGCTCCAGTATATCTGGGGCCTCGGATACTCTGGGGCCTCGAGTTACTGGGGCCTCGGGTTACTCAGGGGCTTTGGTTTCTCTGGGCCTCGGGTTACTCTGTGGCCTCGAGTTACTCTGTGGCCTCGTTACTCTGGGGCCTCGAGTTACTCTGTGGGCCTCGAGTTACTCGGGCCTCGAGTTACTCTGGGCCCGGTCTCTGGGGCTCGGTTACTTGGGCCTCGTTACTCAGGGGCTTTGGGTTTCTCTGGGGCCTTGATTACTCTGTGGCCTTGGTACTCTGGGGCCTCGAGTTACTCTGTGGCCTCGGTTACTCTGGGCCCGAGTTGCTCTGTGGCCTCGGGTTACTCTGGGGCTCGGGCTACTCTGGGACCTCGAGGTACTCTGTGGCTCGAGTTACTCTGGGCCTCGAGTTACTCTGGGGCCTCGGGTTTACTCTGGCCTCGAGTTACTCTGGGGCCTCGGGTTACTCAGGGGCTTTGGTTACTCTGGGGCCTTGATTACTCTGTGGCCTTGGGTTACTCTGGGGCCTCGAGTACTTGTGGCCTCGGGTACTCTGGGCCTCGAGTTACTCGTGGCCTTCGGTTATCTCTGGGGCCTCGGTTACTCTGGGCCTCGGGGACTCTGGGGCCTCGCGGTTACTCTGGGGCTTTGGGTTTCTCTGGGGCCTCCACATTTTTATTCTCCATTATCTGATCTATTATCATTCGTTTTGCTCTGATGCTAAATCAGGTAATCAAACAACGTACAGAATCCATCGTCATGAATCGTAGTGCTACTTCTTAAGTGCTCATTCAGTTGACTGTCGTTAGTGTTCTTACTTTCCCACTCCACTGGTGTCTATTACTATGTGTCCATGGAACCCAGAATGAATGTCCCAGCTAGTCTTGAATAATTGCTTCAGTGGCAAAATCACTTCGAGTTCAAATGGAAGTTTTGGGTCACAAAATGCCTAAAATCACGCATTTTGTGTTCAAAAATCTCTGCCCCAAAAATCTCTGCCAGTAACTTCACGCCTTCGGTGTTTGCAGTGTCAGGCCGGGCCTCCCAGGGGTCCGCGGCCCGTGAGTGAGCCGGTCCAGGGCACCGCCCAGGACTGGTTTATCTACCCAATCCATACCCCTGGTTCTTACTGTCAAGTGTACAGTGTAGTCTTGTGTACTTGTCTAATGTCTAGTGTACAGGCTTATCAGATGTATTGTCTTCTGAAACCTGCTTGCTCAACGGGCATTTCTCTCCTAACCAAGTCTTATATTCTGTGTTGGATGATCTTTAGTAATTTATTTGTACACCTTAAGTAAATTGGATAGTAAAAGAGTCTATTTCCATTGTGTTCTCTCAATAACATTATATGATGCTTTAATTAGAACGTCACGGTAATACACCACAACTGATGTATTACAAGTAAACGAACAATGAAATGCAGCTCAGTGAACCACTGTTCAGGCTTCCTCTGACTAACAAGCAAAGAAAGTGTCATTTCTTATTGTCCAGATCAGCAAAGCATATAATAGATCTTGCATGGGGTCAGCACACGGATTCCATTTAAATTAGCGACGTGTTGTGTTTTTTGCAGGACGATGGTTAATTTTTCTATCTCTTTCACAACACTGTTAATTAGGTTTATCTTTGTGAAATAAATTTGCTATTTTCATTTGTCCCCAGCAGTGGCCTGTGGAATTATATATATATATATATATATATATATATATATATTCCTATTGCCTTACTGTTGGCCTAGATGTATGCACACTCGCCTCTGAGCTGTCTAAATCCTGGGTTTTGAATCTCGGCCCAGCTAAAACATTTATCTGTACATGTTCACATGCAGGGTGATTGTCTTCCGGTGTTTTACAGGCAGGGTGATTCATCAATGTGGGTGCTGTCTATGCATGTTAAACTGGCCTGTGGACAAGGATGTCCCAATGACGAAGGCCCATATGCGAGTTTGTTCTAATTAGATGTATCAGGCCATCCAGTAAGGACCGTGCATCTCCATATAGAGATGGCCCTGAACCATCCAAACCGTACATCTCCATACAGAGATGTCCCTGAACCATCCAAACAGTGCAGCTCCATGTTGAGATATCCCTGAACCATCCAAACCGTGCATCTCCATATAGAGATGGCCCTGAACCATCCAAACCGTGCATCTCCATATAGAGATGGCCCTGAACCATCTAAACCGTACATCTCCATATAGAGATGGCCCTGGACCATCCAAACAGTGCAGCTCCATGTTGAGATATCCCTGAACCATCCAAACCGTGCATCTCCATGTAGAGATGTCCCTGAACCATCCAAACCGTGCATCTCCATGTTGAGATGTCCCTGAACCATCCAAACTGTACATCTCCTTAAAGAGATGGCCCTGAACCATCCAAACGGTGCATCTCCATATAGAGATGGCCCTGAACCATCGAAACCATACATCTCCATGGAGAGATGTCCCTGAACCATCCAAACCATACATCTCCATATAGAGATGGCCCCGGAACCATCTAAACAGTGCATCTCCATATAGAGATGGCCGCTGAACCATCAAAACCATACATCTCCATGGAGAGATGTCCTGAAATGATCCAAACCATGCATCTCCAATCTAGAGATGGCCCTGAACCATCCAAACCGTGCATCTCCACATAGAGATTGCCCTGAACCATCCAAACCATGCATCTCCTTATGGAGATGGCCGTGAACCATCCAAACCATACATCTCCATGTTGAAGATGTCCCGTGAACCATCGAAACCATACATCTCCATATAGAGGATGGCCCTAGAACCATCCAACCATCATCTCCATATAGAGATGGCCCTGAACCATCCAAACCATGCATCTCCACATAGAGATGGCCCTGAACCATCCAAACAGTGCATCTCCACATAGAGATGGCCCTGAACCATCAAACCGTGCATCTCCACATAGAGATGACCCTGAACTATCCAAACAGTGCCTCTCCATAATAGAGATGTCGCGTGAAGCATCCAAACCATGCATTCTCCAGATATAGATGACCCTGAACCATCCAAACCGTGCATCTCCACATAGAGATGACGCCTGAACCATCCAACCATGCATCTCCACATAGAGATGACCCTGAACTATCCAAACAGTGCTCTCCATAAGAGATGTCCGTGAAGCATCAAACCTGCATCTCACATAGAGATGACCCTGAACTATCCAAACAGTGCCTCTCCACATAGAGATGCCCTGAACATCCAAACCATGCATCTCCACATAGAGATGACCTGAACTATCCAAACGTGCCTCTCCATATAGAGATGTCCGTGAAGCATCCAAACCATGCATCTCCAGATATAGATGACCCTGAACATCCAACGTGCATCTCCACATAGAGATGACCGTGAACGCATCCAAACATGCATCTCCACATAGAGATGACCCTAGAACATCCAAACATGCATCTCCACATAAGAGATGACCCTGAACTATCCAAACAGTGCCTCTCCATATAGAGATGTCCGTGAAGCATCCAAACCATGCATCTCCAGATATAGATGACGCCTGAACCATCCACCGTGCCATCTGCCACATAGAGATGACCCTGAACTATCCAAACAGTTGCCTCTCCATATAAGATGTCGCTGAAGCATCCAAACCATGCATCTCCAGATAAAGATGACCCTGAACCATCCAAACCGTGCATCTCCACATAAGAGATGACCGTGAACCATCCAAACCATGCATCTCCACATAGAGATGACCCTGAACCATCCAAACCATGACATCTCCACATAGAAGATGACCCTGAACTATCCAAACAGTGCCTCTCCATATAGAGATGGCCCTGAACCATCATCAGCAGACACCTTCAAAAGAAAGGCTGAGGGCCAAGTTGTATCAATAGGTTAAGAAATGTCCAGGTTTGACAGTGATCTCTCATTTGAGACTTAGTCCTCCATACATTGTTATGTTAAGCGAAGCAGCATGTAAATGACAGAATAGCTGAGGTGAAAGCTTATCTGATGATCAGTAATTAGTAATTTTGAGAAGAGATAATGCCGGAGGTCTGCAGCAATGATAGATTCTTTCATTTAATTTACGATGGGAAGGCCAACCGACTTGAAGTTGAGTCGATCAGACATAAAATCATTCTTGTCAATGCTTGCAACTTTCCAATATGGAGGCAAGAGTTTATCTCAGAAAGAGCTGGAAAAAAATTGAGTAAATAGCAGAGGATAGGGGCTGAAGCCAGTCCTGGAAGATGACAATGCCATTGTTGTCAATCGAATTGCAAAGGAAGTGCTGATAATGATTTGGATCTTCTCAACCTGGGTGGAAGTCTACCTCATGTAGACAGAAATATATGATGGGGGTAATTTGTGGGTAAGGAAAGGAAGGTATTGGGTAGTTTGACATTTTTTAACAGTAAAGATAGTATTATGACATTCAGCTTTTTTCAGCAGTGTCCAACATGACTCCATACTTGAGGAATTATATAACAGAAGGGGAATGTGTATCAGAGACAACCTTGATCAGCTGCAACCAGATATTTTGAGGATGGTGAGAGACTTCAGAGGCTTGCTGTACGTGTGCTTTATGTTGGTCTCTGGTTCCTCAAAGGACTCATATGCACTGTTTGAGCTATGGAGACCTCAATTGTCACCATGCCAGTTGGCCGGGGTCACTGCTCAAACTGCGTTTCATTTTAATGCAACCGTGCCCTTTTCTGAAGCAGCTGCCCATAATCAATCTACACCTTTTCCTACTTGGGGGGGGAAAAAAGAGGAAAAAATGAGTGGAGGTGAGCAGTGATCCTGGATTTGTGTAGTTTTAGGAGAAGAGGGTTGATGGTGGACTGTATGAGCCTTGCCGAAACCTGGGGGGAGCACAGCAAAAGCAAAGGGTGCAAGATCAGAAATGAGGTGGTAGAAGAAAGAGAGACCACTGGTGTGCTTGTGATGGCAAAGCGATAGGCCCATAGACACAGCTTCAGTGTAGGAGATTTAAAAAAAATTGAAGGCCTTAGTTTCCATAGTGTCAAGCTGAGCAAGATGTGAGGCAGGGGAGCCAGCCCAGAGGGGAGAGCAGTACTCCAGAAAGCTGCAGATGAAGCCTTGTATGTGGATAGGAGTTCAGGTGTGCCAAGGAAGGACTTAATATATAACGGAGGATGCCCAGTCGGCAGCTGGCTTTGGAGGTCCCAAGAAAGATCATGGCTGTCAGCGTGACTCAGCGGTTTGAATGATTGAACCTCCTCAAGAGGATTGTTAAGAAAGTAGATGGGGGAGGGGCGGGGGGTTACCAGACAGCCCTTTCGGAAAGAGAGAGTGAGAATGTGGGATTTGTCAGGATAGCAAGACATATTCCAAGTGTTTGATCATCTTGTGATTTTTTTTCAAGGTCTGAAGAGAGGGAAGACTCCTGTCTGAAAGATGAGGGATGTCTCAGCAGAGGATGGAGTCATCAGCAAATAGATAAGGAGGATTTTCCATGGAGTTAGAGAGCTCATTGATGACGATCACGATTAGGACTGGACCTATAACACTGCTTTGGGGCACTCCAGCCTTGACAAGGAGAAGAGATGAAAGAAAGGATTCTGTTGCATGCCACACGTTGGCTATGAGAGTAGAGGAAGCCAGTAAACCATGTATGGAGCTGGCCTGGGATGCCCCAGGGCAGATAGTTTGGAGAGCAAGGCAGGATGCCAGACCATAACAAAAGCACGAGATTTGTCCAAAGAGATGGCCCTGAGATTCATGTTTGACGTTGAGGGCCTCCATCCATTGTTGGTGGGTGGAAGTAGCATGTCCAAGGTAGAGTGACCTTGTCTGATTCCAAATAGGTGATCTGAGATGAGACTGTTGGAGAAAACTAAAGATTTCAAATCAACTGTGATGATGGATTCCATGTCCTTGCTGATGATTGGAAGTAAGTTGATAGGTCTAACTGAGGGGATCAGTTTTTGCTCCTTTTTTTTAATGTAATGCAGTGATGTTGGCAGATTTTCAAGCAGATGGAAGATGACCTAGCACAATAGATAGGGTGAAAATGGCAGAACGAGGATGTGCAAGACCAGCAGAGCAGGTTTTTAGGACATGTGAGCTGATGCTGACCGGCCCAGAAATAAAGTCAGAGAAGGTTGATTCCTTCTCTACCTTCTCAGGTGCAAAATACAGAGTCTAGTAGCAGTTGGGTACGATGGGGAAGGATTGTTACCTTGAGTCATTCGGCCTTCTCACCAGCAGTTGATTGGACAAAAAAAGTTGATTGGAAAACAGAATTTGATGGAAAACAAAAATCAGCAATCACAATTGAAGGGTGAATTTTAAACAAGTATTGTTTCTCAAGGATTGTATGAATGATACGACATTTACTGTTTCAATGATAGATGGAGATTATGAGGAATAGTTTGCTCATCTCTCATCAGAATTCACATCCAGGTGGTTCAACAAGTGTAAGAAATTTCAATTGCGGGGTTTTTGATAACCGTGTCCTTATCTACAAAAGCCAACTTATCCAAGATAAAAAATACACAAATGGCTTGTGATGTGGTACAAAGAGAATCAACATTAAACCGTGGACCAATACGTGTCATGTGTCCACGTGGTTCACAATTAATGCTGATTGTAGTGATTGGGTTATACATCCTTATTTTATGGGAACAAAATATTTTCAATGAAACGGTTGGGGGTCCTCCATTTTCCACAAAGGGCTATGTTTCATCTCATCAATATCTGATCATCATTGTACATCAAACGCATTCTCTTACACCCCACTACCCGATTGCATTGGATTCTTTCAGGAGGATAATGCTGCAATCCGTCATTCCTGTGTGGTTCATAATTGGTTTTCCGAGGATGGCAGAGACTTCCATCATGGCCTCCACAATCATAGAAACCAGACTCCATTGAAGTACATTCAGAATAGGAAAAACTTTATGAAGAATTTTTAATTTTTATAAAGCTTTAACACACAGAAGTTATTCTTTGTTAAGTATGTAAGGTAGTCATTATAGGAGGTTGAACTTCCACAAGGAGAGCCACCCAGTTTGCAAATCAGCTAACTTTCGTTTTGAAGGAATACATTGTCGACAGTGTTGCAATTTATTCATTAATTATTATTTATCCAACTCGAAGGCAATCTCCATTTTTTTCCATTCTTTTTGAACCATGTCATCATTTGAAAACCCTTGAAGCCAGAATCTGAATCAAGTTTGCGGATCAGTATCATTGAAGTAATGCTTGCCTGCAGAGCAACTCTGGTAGAACATTTGAGGGTTGATCAATGGTCACAAAGTTTTTGTTTTGATGTAAAGTGCATGAATGACATCGATGAGATAATCGCTTCCTTATATAGAGTGCAGTACATAGTAAATGATTTCAGCCGAAACTTCAACATTTGTAAATTGTTTTTTATTCAACATGTATCTCTGATAAATGACAAACCTGTTGTTGCAACAACCTCACTGCGAGACAGACTGAATCATTTTCACTTAATGGCTGCCACTCACTGCTGAACAACTGAAAAGTTTTCCAAACTCACTTTATACAAACCACTAACTATGGCGTCGATTGGTGGGGGAGGGGGGACATGTCCGCTCCCCCCACTTTTTATCAATGGGGGGACAACATATCGATTGTCCCCGCCCCACTTTTTTCATTGAATGTAAGTTACGTAACACAAAACGAGCTGCCTAGTACAACCAGGCCGAGATGCTCCTCAAATACAAGAATAAATTTTTTAATATCTCTATAATTCAGCAATCTCTGTGTGCATGTTTGTCTGTGGGCATGTTTGTCTGCAACCGCTGGTTCCCGACAAGCACTGGTCGATCTACTTGAAACTTGCCAGGTATATATCTGGGGACCGGAGGATGTGCCTTTTCAAGGTTTGAAATTAATCGGAGAGTGGTTCCCAAGTTATGGTCTCCGTACTCTCAAGCCGTTCGCGTCTGCTTTGGCTTTGGGAGTTGGACAAACCATTTCACGTAAAT
>CM068964.1:4904063-4916833 GCA_035128595.1 Eptatretus atami
TGCAATAAAGGTGAATTAAGAGAATGGAGAGAAGAAACGCTGTAACAGTTGAATTTTTTAAACAAGGTGTGAAGGAAAGGTTGAATTGAGAGTCGTGTGTTGAAGTAGAAAAAGAGTCGTGAATTGTGATACAGTAATGAGAACCACACGTGTGAAAGAGGAAAATGAAGCATTATAAGAGATCGTTATTCTTATTCTTATAATTTTTATTTTTATTTTTTTCTTGATAAAGATTGCATAAGATTTGTTAATGGAAAGGTAGGTTGAAGAAAAAATTGTGAGGTGAATGGTGAACTTGGTTCGGTAAACGAAGAGGATAGAAACACATCACGTGGTTATGGGAGAAACACACCACGTGGTTATGGGAGAACCACGTGGTTAAGGGAGGTGTAGCGGTAAAAGTGAATTTATTTATTTTATTTATATATTTTTGTTAATAAGGATTGCAAAAGATTCGGAAAAGGAAAGGTTGAAGTAAAATCGTGGAGGTGAATGGTGAATTTGGATTGGTAAACGCAGAGTGAAGCTGATGGATCAATGAAAAGTTCCAGAAAGAGAGAGAGAGATACGTGTTTCAGGGTGTTTAGATAGAAGGGATAGAAGGGGGGGGGAATTTGATGCATTTAGAAGATTAGTAAGGTGAGATGAAGGTTGTGGGAAGAAATCGCGAAGTAATGTGAGAGTGGTCAGCTCAAATAGAAGAAGAATGGTTGCCGGCAGAAGGAGGAGGAAGAAGAAAAAGATCGATTACTCGTGTGTATGGAGGAGAAATGGTTGTGTTTTTTTGGTAATTTTTAATTGAAGACAAGAAAACAGAGGGTTAGTGGGAGGAATGTATGGCCGGCATTGGGAAAAGTGGGGAAAAATAGAAATTGATAGCAATAGGGAGAGAATACAAATAAAAATGATCGTACACTTCGACGGGAAGGACAGGTCGGCCGTAAGGAACTTATAAGACAAGGTCGATGAAAACTCACAAAATAGCACGATTTTTGAAACCAAACCAAACTAGGAACACATAGTAAACATGTAGGTGAGAAAATAAACAGTTAAAACGTGACATATAATGACCGGAAACTTAACTTTGAGAAAGTCGGCAGAGACCCCTGAGAGGAGCTAAGAGAAGTTGAATTCATTGACATGAAATATAAATCCTCTTCAAATTTCATGTCAATCGGATGAAAACTGAGGATTTTAGACATCTCACCTTAGTTGTTGACCTTTGGCCTATGTTGACCTTTTGGTCTATGCTGACCTCAAAAATAATTGGCTTGTTGAATTCAGTGACCTGAAATATAAATCCTCTTTAAATTTCAAGTCAATCGGATGAAAATTGAGGATTTTAGAAATACCACCTTCGTTGTTGAGATTGGGCCTATGGTAACCTTTTGGTCGATGTTGAGCTTAAAAACAATTGGTTGTTTGAATTCAGTGACATGAAGTATAAATCCTCTTCAAATTTCAAGTCAATCAGATGAAAACTGAGGATTTTAGAAATCTCACCTAAGTTGTTGACCTTTGACCTTTTGACCTCAAAAAGAATAGGCTTCTTCCTTATGACAAACTCTACCATGTGGTGAAGTTTCGTGAAGATCAGTTTTAAATTGTGGCCTGTAGGTGACAGACAAACAGACAGACAGACAGACAGACAGACAGACAGTATAACAAAATTGACTGCCCAATATACTTGAAAAATCTTCGATTTTGGAAGTAACAGTCAAACAGACAGAAAGGGGTGAAAACATAACCTCCTTCACCTTCGTTGGTGGAGGTAATGATTACGATGGAAGAAACGATACTGGAAAGGTCCACGACACTTCTTCTCACTCTTTGCTAGAATATTCCAGCCACTCGCTCTCTTTACCTCCACCACCGAAGGTGAGCGGAGTGTATGTTTTTACCCCCTCTCTGTCTGTCTGTCTGTCTGTTTGTCTGTCTGTGAACAGGATATTTCAAAAAGTTGTGGACAGATTTGGACAAAATTTGGTGGAAAGGTTGAATGTGTGACAAAGGAGAATTGATTCGACTTTAGTGAAGATCCGAATCCGGAGCCAGATATGAGAATTGTTTTAATTTTCAAAGTGATTCTTCACCATTGAGAGATGGGGCCAAACACGATATATAACACAATATTATTAAAAACTGTGGTCGAGTTATGACAATACTTGGTGGATGAGTTGGGTAGATGACGAGAACAAGCGGATTAGATTGTTTCAGTTCCGGATCCAGATCCGGCCCATCAGTTGGATACAAAACGTAAACTGTTCAGTCCAGCAGAAGTATAAACTCCACCGAGTGCCGTTCTAGTTACATTGTGTTTCTTACAGGCAGTTCCATCTTCAACATGCAACTCGCAATGCTCGAACAAACTGAACGTACGTTTGTCTTTGGATTGTGCACCTACCTTTGCAATCACTTCGCTTCCAAACCCAAATCCCCCACTCCTCCCCCTCCACCTCAAAAAGCAGTAAATATGTCCAAATATTTCCAAATACTTGATCATTTTGACAATTGTTATTTCCCTCAAACAGAGTCTTTAAAAAGGATTATAGAGCTTGTTCAAGTGCATCTTTCTATTCCTGCACCTTTCGATGCACTCTCCTCTGTACACCCCTTGCCTCACCTGATTTGTTTTGGTGATGTGTTTCAAACATATTAATAAATGATAAAGAATTACATCCACATGGATGCTTTTTTCAATGTCATACTCCGTTCCATCGGTTGCTCATCTGTTGCTTAGATTTTTTCTCATCAGTCTTGCTGGGCTTTCCCAAAAGATTTCAAGTAGTGCCGACTTTCTTTTTCCATTCCCTTCTTTTCTCTTTCACCAAAACTGTATCATCTTCTTTTCCATGTTGACTCAACAGTAGATGCCTCTCCCTCAATAGCGACTTTCAAAATTATGTAATACGCACCAGAATGCTCGGCGTGCATGTGCAGAAATTCTTCGGGCTGAGGTTCATCAGGGCAGCCGAAGGTGTATTGTGTGTGCCAGATTAGGATTGTCTAATTTCAAAAGTCACCAAGTGGATGGAACAGTATGTTTCCCTGATGAGCCCTAATGGGCGAAACCAGATCGATAGCTTCGCTTTCATCTGCTTCCTGACAGTTTCTGACTTTGCCTCAGGGGTTGCAGGCAAGATGCCGCTGTGATGAGTCATCATCACGACATGTCCAAATCAGAAGAATTTAATAATCCATATATATTACAGTGGGGAGAACAAGTATTATTACACTGCCGATTTTGCAGGTTTTCCCACTTACAAAGCACGTAGAGTCTGTAATTTTTATCATAGGTACACTTCAACTGTGAAAGACGGAATCTAAAACAAAAATCTGAAAATCACATTGATATATTTAAATAATTAATTTGCATTTTATTGCATGAAATAAGTATTTGATACATCAGAAAAACAGAACTTAATACTGGTACAGAAACCTTTGTTTGCAATTACATAGATCAGACGTTTCCTATAGTTATTACGAGGTTTCAACAGACTGCAGCAGGGATTTTGGCCCACTCCTCCATACAGATCTTCTCCAGATCCTTCAGTTTCGGGGCTGTCGCTGGGCAACACAGACTTTCAGTTCCCTCCAAAGATTTTCTATTGGATCAGCTGGAGACTGGCTAGGCCACTCCAGGACCTTGAGATGCTTCTACGGAGCCACTCCTTAGTTGCCCCTGCTGTGTTTCGGGTCGTTGTCATGCTGGAAGACCCAGCCACACGCCCCATCTTCAATGCTCTTGTTGAGGGAAGGAGGTTGTGCCAAGATCTCACGATACATGGCCCCATCCATCCTCCCCTCAATACGGTGCAGGTCGTCCTGTCCCCTTGCAGAAAAGCATCCCAAAGAATGATGTTCCACCTCCATGCTTCACGGTTGGGATGGTGTTCTTGGGTTGTACTCATCCTCTTCTTTCCTCCAAACACGGCGAGTGGAGTAAACCCAACCTCTATGGTCTCATCAGACAACATGACCTTCTCCCATTCCTCCTCTGGATCATCCAGATGGTCATTGCAAACCTTCAACCGACGGACTGGGCATCGTGCTGCTGCCAGAGGGACCTTGCGTGCGCTGCAGGATTTTAATCCATGAGGCGTAGTGTGTACTTATGGTTTCGCGTTGATACTGTGGTCCCAGCTCTCTTCCAGCATGACCAGGTCCTGCCGTGTAGTTCTGGGCTGATCATCCCTCACCTTTCCAATATCTGAGGCTCCACGAGGTAGATCTGCATGACCCCAGACCGAGGGAGATTGACTGTTATCTTGAACTTCTTCCATTTTCTATATAATTGCGCCAACAGTTTTGCCTTCTCACCAAGCTGCTTGCCTATTGTCCTGTAGCCCATCCCAGCCTTGTGCAGTCTACAATTTTGTCCTGATGTCCTTAGACAGCTCTCTGGTCTTGCCCATTGTGGAGAGGTTGGAGTCTGATTGATGAGTGTGGACAGCTGTCTCTTTATGCAGATAACGAGTTCAAACAGCGTGCAGTTAATACAGGTAATGAGTGGAGAATGGAAGGGCTTCTTGGAAGACAAAACTAACAGGTCTGTGAGAGCCGGAATTCTTACTGGTTGGTAGGTGATCAAATACTTATTTCATGCATATAAATGCAAATTAATTATTTAAAATCATACAACGTGTTTTCAGGATTTTTGTTTAGATTCCGTCTTTCACAGTTGAAGTGTACCTATGAATAAAAATTACAAGACCTCTACATGCTTTGTAAGTGGGAAAACCTGCAAAATCGGCAGTGATCAAATACTTGTTCTCCCCACTGTATATATATGTTACATGGCCATAAAATAAATACATTGGATTTTTGCATTCTATTGGTAAGATGAGAAGCACCCATCTGTGTGTGTGTGTGGTGCGTGTGTGTGTGTGTGTGTGTGGTGTGTGTGTGTGGTGTGTGTGTGTGTGTGTGTGTGTGTGTGTTTGTTGGTGTGTGTGGTGTTGATATCCACTGCCACCACTCGATAATTGTATTCACAGGAAAAGTATGAACTTGACACCTCTCATCCACGGATATTTCTCGTATTTCTATATTGCCGTGAGTCCGATTCGCATGAAGAAACAGAACAATTATGGTTAACCATCTTGAAATTGTCACTCTTTCATCTAAATAATCGAAAATGATGTTATACAGACCACTTCAATCACAGATTTTGTACTAGTAATGGCAGGTTAAAAGTGCCTGGCGAGCCAAACCAAGTCACTGAAAACACATACAGCACTTGCATGAGAGGCCTCGTTAGCATGGATCGTCATTCAAATTTGTTTCTTGTTACCTGCATAATGCCAATAATAATTGCACCTCCCACCTTAAAGGACTTCCTGTCTGGTTATGTCTTGCGCAAGTCATCTATTTTGCTCACACTATCCCATCTCAATGGCAATGCACCTGAATAGAGTTTCCGTACATATTGTCGATTCATTAAATATTTAGGGATCACAAGTTAAGATCTCCAATATCCTCTCCTAAAACCCCCTTTAATCAGCCTTGTAACCCCATGTTTTAACTCCATATTCTATTTCAATTGATGAATTGGAATATTTTGAAGACTCCTGCTGCCTTATTGGTCCTGTTGAAGCAAATTTGTTTACTCATGTTTCAATGCTATTTCCAGTTTAAATAAAAACTCCGATTCTTGCACACTCTTTATAAAATCCACTTCACAGTTGCCAGGGGAACCTCATATAATCTGATAGATCACAAGAAATTCAGCTCCAAGTAAACACCTTGGAAAACACTCAACTGATTATTATGCATCATGGGCATCACGAACCCTACCTTGTCACTCCATCCCTTTCTCAAGGTAATCGACAAACTACCCAATTATTAAAAATCCACAACTTAATCCATAGAAACCGAAATATCTTTTTTCGCCTCCTTATCAAGGTCATCATGTCATCCAAGGAAGCTGTAATTGGGGAGAGACTCAGACTGAACCAAATACAATCTTGAACTCCATGCTCAGAACCACGACAGCATATGATTGGGATGTATCCTTTCTACATCTGTCTTTGAGTGGTGAACCGGTGTTGAAGGCTATCCAAAAATTCCACTACTTATGGTCATTGTGCCATTTAACTGTGCTCATCTACCCTGATATACACATCCAGTAACCAGGTGAATGAAAGATGTCTTCATAGGAAACTGCCAGATCCAAATCAAATGGTGAACACATCACTCAGGAAAGCACAAAAACACCAACACGATCTGATGGGAGGTGGCAGAGGTGGTTTACTCTCCTTTGAGGCGTCAACTCTGGGTTTGATTCCCGACCTGATGATAAGTTTTATGTTCGCAGACAGGGTGCTGCATCAAAAATGCGATGTTAGTTGGATGGGATGTTTAGCTGGGGAATATGTCGCTAGACGGTGGTGGGTAATGTATGTTAAAACCTTGTGGTGTTTGTGTAAGAGGTGGTGCTAATGGATGTTAAACACGTGTGGTGTTTTCTGTTCGAGGTGGTTTCATGATGTTAAACACCCTCTGTGTTTTGTGTAGGAGGTGGGCTAAGATGATTTAAACACCCTGTGGTTGTTTTGTGTTCGAGGTGTGGCTAATGGATGTTGAGGTCCCCCATTGCCTTCCAAACCAGCCCATAGGCCTCGTGTTAGCTCATCATCTAACAATGGCCTCCAGCACTCTCATCACAATAAATACTGGTAACCCATGGGATGCAGTGTTAAATCAGTATTAAATCAGTATAAATCAGTGTTAAATCCGGTATCAAATCAGCATGAAAACCAGCACTTGAATCAGTGTTAAATCAGTTATGAAATCATAGTAATCAAAATTGAAAGTATTAAATCAGTAATGAAATCAATATAAATCGGTATTGAATCAGTGTTAAATCAGTATTAAATCAGGTATTAAATAAAGTTCAATCAGTAAGAAATCAAAATTGAATCAATATGAAATCAGTATGATATCAAATTAAAACAATATTAATCAGTATAAATCAATATTAAAACAATATTAAATCAGTATAATCAATATAAAAACAATATAAATCAAGTATGAAATCAATATTAGATTAGTGTGAAATCAGGATCAAATCAATATAAATCAGTATTCAAACAGTATTAAATCAGGATCAAATCAACATTAAATCAGTATGAAATCAATATTTAATCAAATATAAATCAAGTTAAATCAGCATTAAATCAGTGTGAAAAACTAATATTTAAATAAGTCAAATATATTAATACTCCTGAAATCAATATTAAATCAGCATGAAATGTCTTAAATCAGTTTGAAATCAATATTAAATCAGTGTTAAATCAGTATTATATCAGTTATATATTATATCAGTATATCAAAGATTTCCGACTAATTATATTTCCTTGTACATTGGGAAATAAAATAAAAAGTTTTCACCTGCTTTGAGTGTTTTGGACTCCTGAAAGTATCTTGATCTCATGACATTTTGAATGCCCAACATTTTCTCTCAGAATCTTCTTAATTGGGATGAGAAATACAATTTCGTCACAATGATCTTGCAAAAAAACAAACTCCATGACCTAATCATCAACAATTCATTCTCTACTCACATTTTGCAATCCTGTTTCTTTACAACTACTACATTTATCATGGGCTAATAAAGGGTTCATAATAAACAATTAAACATAACATGATACCATTAAAAGTAAAATAATTAATGATATCATTCAGGTGGCATTGGAGCAGCATAGCTGAGGTGGTAGGATCCTCACCATCAAGTTGTTGAGTCTGGGTTTGACCTCTGACAGGATTGTATAAAACTAGCAAGGGGCACCGAGTGTCAAAGCATGTGGTGTTTTGGACAGGAGCATAACGCCTGCTGTCTAGTTTGCATTTCTCTGTGAAGGTTATGAGATTCCATCGTATTTTCCATAAAAGAGTAGGGTTCGGGTTGGGATTAGTGGGAGCACATTTGGAAACAAGTTGGGGAATGGACAAACAGGAATATAGGGTGAGAGAGGGGAGTGGGGGAGAGAGAGGCTATTTTATTTTTATAAACCTTTATTATCCAAAAACACTTAAAGGAACAGTGAGTTTGTCAGTAAATCAAAAACTGATACAAAAGTGCAAGTACACGACCAGAACATGAATAAAAAGAAAACTCCAAATTGTTAAGAACTATTTTAAAAACCTCATTTCTGCTGAAAAGCTCCTAATTAGTTTTGGTGATAATAAAGTTCCATATGCAGCCTGACTATGATAAGAGCTTTATAAACTATTTTAAAAACATTGCATATAGCATCTAGGTTTGCAAGAAGTTTGCTTTCCCTTGTTTTATAAATTGATAGTTTCCCTTGTGTTATTAAGAAATGGATGAGTACACTTTCCGTGGTTTTTCTATTTAAGACAACTAATAGGCGTCCACAACCATCCTTGACTGTGATGTAGAATGTTGGCCAAGGCCCTCACTTTTTAACCTTTATTCTATTTTAAATTCGTTTTCTCTGCAACCACTTGAGCGATTAACACGAAACTTTCAACAAAGGAGCGCCTGTCCATGGAGATTTTCGAAAAATAATATTAATTCCAAAAAAAACTCAAAATGATTATTGGATGCAAAATTAAGCTGGTGTTCCAAAAATCCGTTATCTGCAGACATGGGTTGCAGGGTGTTTCATGAATCAGGAATAAACGGCCTCGACCTCGCTTGGTTTGGCCTCAGCCGAATTAAATGGTGAACCGAAAAGAAAAGTACGAAGGGTAAAAGAAAAACCCATAACACAAGACAATTGTGATAAAACAAGCTCGAATGAGCTAAGATCCTCGTCCTCTTAATGATGACGTCATAAAAACTAATATGACGTCATTGTGATGTATCAGGTTTGCGATAAATTATCTGTGCTAATGCCCGGCTTTATTTCCGCAAACAAAATTCAAACAGCTTGCCTAGTTTCGGAGATAATAGTATAGGCGATTTCCATTAGCGGCGATATTATGACGTTAACTTTTTTTCTTGGAAGAATTTCCAAAATCGGAGATGGTTACTGCCTGCGCGTGGGCTTTCTGCATATACATGGTAAATTTCACGAAGATCCGATGAAAACTCTGGGTTGTGAAACAAAAAATGTCAAGAAATAGGAATGACGTCATAAAAATTTATATGACGTCATAGTGATGTATCATATGTGCGGTAATCAAAAAGCTTGCCTAGTTTCGGAGATAGTTTTTTCGGCGATTTCCATTAGCGGAGATATTTTGACGTCATAACTTTTTTCTCGGAGGAATTTTTAAAGTCGGAGATGGTTACTGTCTGCGCAGGGTATTTTTACATACATATGCAAAGTTTCAGGAAGTTTCGATGAAAACTGTGGGCTGTGAAACAAACTAGTTTCGGAGATAATGGTATAGGCTATTTCCATTTGTGACGATATTATGACGTTATCTTTTTAGATCCTCGTGGAGGATCTCTAAGTCTTACTCACGTTGTTGTTCTTGTGGATTTTTGTTTCACAGCCTACAGTTTTCATCAAACTTCCTGAAACTTGGCATATATGTGTAAAATAACCTGCGCAGACAGTAACAATCTCCGATTTTGAAATTCCTCCTAGAAAAAAAGTTATGACGTCAATATCTCTGCAATGGAAATTGCCGAAAAATTATCTCCAAACTCGGCAAGCTTTTTGAATTCTGTTTGCGGGAATCGAACAGGGCATTAGCAGAGATTAATTACCACAATATCATACATCACTATGACGTCATATCAATTTTTTGACATCATTCCTATTTTTTGACATTTTTTGTTTCACAACCCAGAGTTTTCATCGGATCTTCTTGTAAACTTGCCATGTATATGCAGAAAGTCCACGCGCAGGCAGACCTTCTCCGATTTTGGAATTCTTCTAGAAAAAAATTGACGTCATAATATCGCCGCTAATGGAAATCGCCTATACCATTATCTCCGAAACTAGCAAGCTGTTTGAATTTTGTTGCGGGAATCAAGCCAGGTTAGCACAGATAATTAATTTATCGCAAACCTGATACATTACAATGACGTCATATTCGTTTTTATGACATCATTAAGAGGATGAGGATCTTAGCTCATTCGAGCTTGTTCTAGGAAATTTCCAAATCGGAGATCGTTACTGTCTGCGCAGCGTATTTTTACATATATACGCCAAGTTTCAGGAGTTTCGATGAAAACTGTAGGCTGTGAAACAAAAAGTCACAAGAACAGCAACATGAGTAAGACTTAGAGATCCTCCACGAGGACTTAAAAAAAAATAGTAAAAAATGGGGCTGATCTATGCAGTCCATATAGGCATGATGCAAGTCTTCAATGGCTGTACAAAAAGGACAGACACTGAAATAAAACATTAAAATGATGCAATAAAACCTGGATGGATAATATCAAATGTATAATTCCCACGAAATATCAGCAGTTCATTATAAACCGGTGGTGTATATATGGCAGACCATTGTGGTGGAGATGGTGGTCCCAGGGGCAGCGTCTCATTCCATCTACATGCAAACCTATCTTTGCACAGGGAAGGGAGTGAAATCTTACAGAGGTGCTACAGGCACTTCTTGGTGCACTAGCACATTACCCATTAGATGAATGCGTCAACCCCCCCCTCCCCCCTCCCCCCCCCCAAACCTGTAGTGACACACCGACACACACACACACACCACACCACACCAACACCACACCTGTGGCCAGTTATATTTTGGCTGTAAGTGTACACATTTTGCCCCCCCAACCTCTCTCCTCTCCCCCCCTCCTTTCCTGCTCTCTCCCTACTCTCCCCCCTCATCCCACTCCCCGTATCGTGCCTGATCAGAAACGGTTATTAAAATGTGTTTTACCTTTAAAACATCAATATTCTCCGATTTTCTTCTCATCTTTTGCAACCTAGTCTAAACCATCTTAGTGACGATGAAAAATAGTGGCAATACCCCAGGCAACTTATCTTGGAGATTAATGACACTGATGATGTCAACGTGCGATGGAATCAGCAAAATGTACCAGTGAACCAATGTTGTAGCAAACATCTATTTTGGGGAGCAATCCCCACCCCTACCCCCATAGACCCCTTCAGACCCCAATTTTTTTTAATGTCATGAACAAACTTTGGTACATCATGGGTGCTGAAAGTTGTCGCCAAGTTTCATCGGAATTTCATATGTAGTAACTGAGAAGAAAGCAAATAATTATTTTGGGGGGCAACCCCTGTAGACCTTCGGGCCAGTTTTCTTTTTTTTAATACCATGAACAAATTTTGAGACATACACGATGATGAAGGTCGGAGTAAAGTTTCATCGCGATCGTATGTGTAGTTTCAGAGAAGAAGTTGCAAGTATTTGTGGATGGACGGACAGACAGATGGACGATGCGTCATACCATAAGCTTCCTGGAACTAAGTTCCAGGTGAGCTAAAAACTTAAATTAGATATCGAATTAAAGTTAAGATAAAGAAAGGGTCAGAAAGCACAAGCCTTACAATAGAGGCCGATGAAACATCAGACTAATGCAGAGTATAAAAATATGGCGGCCGTAGTCTAGAAATTGTGGGTAGACTCAGCCGAACTGCCCAAGCAATGGATGGAACTCACATGCACAGACGGACGCATGTACAGATCGTTTTATAGTACAGACAAGAAAGTGGAGAAGAAGACAAAACCATAATTTTGATTTGACAGGCCAAATTAATCTGTAGCTGAGGGAAATGGGTAGGGCATATTGGATTGGATGGTCAGTCTCTTGAACCCAAAATGGATCTCTTGGCTTCTATAGACACAGAGAACTTCCTGGAGAAGCTGAGAAACAGTCTTTACGGATACCATGCCGACAGTTGTGGCAATATGGACCTCTGAGTGCCATCTCCCTGCATTATTGTCTCGGAAGTCCTATATTACACGTACAGTACATTGGAACAAATTTTTTTTTTCTACTAAGCATGTGATCAGGAAACATTGGGGAAGAGAATTCCAAATTACGGAAGATGGACTCACGAAGGAAGTAGTTGACATTGTAATGTGCCATGTTCCGATGCACAACAAGAGGCTGCCATGTTTCCAACAAGTCTTGTTTGAAAAGCGGAAGTGGGGAAGCATCTACATGTTGTAGGGCTATTAGAAAATGTATTTACTGAAATTAAACATGCCAGCTTTCTTTAGTAAATAACTGGCAGTGAGCTGCCATGGAAGCTCCTCGTGATAAAGAAAACGATGTCCAGAAGTCAAGAAGCTGCTGCTGGATTGCTGTCGATAGTGCCTGAGGAATGTGCAGTCACTATTTTGTGTACCACAATGACGCCACCACAGTATTAACTAAAAGGGCACCCGGTAGAGCACATACCTCCACCACGTAATGTCTGATCCATGAGAACATATCAGATGCAATATATTTTTGAAATATCATGCTATACAGTACTATATCATTTTTGGCCCAATCTCTCAATGGTGAGGAATCACTTTAAAAATTAAATAATGCTCGTATCCAAATCCGGATTCGGATCTTTACCAAAATAGAAAAAGTTCTTCCTTCTCACACACTTTACATGTGTGTGAGAAGTTTCATTCCAATCCGTCCACAACTCTTTAAGATAGCATGCTATCTATCAGTTTAGCCCTATCTCGATCTCAATGGTGAAGAATCACTTAAAAAATTTATCAGATCTGGATCCGGATCTGGATCTTCACCAAAATCTAATCAGTTTGTCCTTTTCACACACCCAACCTGTCCACAAAATTTCATCGAGATCAGTCCAAACTTTTTGAGATATCCTGCACACAGACAGACAAACAAACAGACAAGC
>CM068964.1:4928888-4947455 GCA_035128595.1 Eptatretus atami
CAAACTGACAATCTCCTGGTGTTTAACATGTGAAATCTGGCCGATTGTAAAGGTGTGTCCTGGGCAGGTACTGCGATGCAGCTGAACAAGTTGTTGGTCCGTCGCTCGTGTCGTGTATTTTCATGATTGAACATTTTTTACTTCGTGTTCATGTTAAATATATCACCCCCCCCTCTCCAGTCAAATATTTTGTATGTAATGATTGAATTATTGAAATTTTAACGTCTGACATTTAAGTGCGTGCGGCTAATGATTTTGAATCTGTACATGTCGACCTTAAATAGTTCCAAGATTATTTTTCATTGCTTTGTTTTCAGTGTGAGAGAAATGTATTAATTAGTTTCTGTGTATTTAGTGTATTTCTCCGAAATTGTCAGGAGAGAGGTCCCGGTGGCCGGCCGTACGTCGTATGTACGTACGTACGTTAACATTCGAACTGAACCACCACTTTCTCCACAACTACCTTAGCGATATGGACAAAATTTTGTGCAATGCATCAGGACGGCAAGGTCTCATGGGGGGTATCGCTCCCCATCCAGATCCGCCCATTTAAACAGTTAAAAGGGGTTTCACCCCAAATATTCGTGTTTCATTTAAAAATCTTCTTCTCAGAAACTGACAACCGATCACACCAAACTGGTCATGCGCATCGTGACCATGCCCTAACCTTAAGTTGTCTCACCATGGCCGTATCTCCCCTGGAAAGGGGGCCACGGCCTCCAACCACTAATCTCATATTCACTGAAACATATTGTTGTGGGCCGGGGGCGGTGGTTAGAGAACGACACTAAGGGGGAAAGCTTGCGTCGTCTCCCACCAATTCTCCCGGAATTGTAGGCTGTCGCTCGGGTAACTCCGCGAGCCAGCGGATCGTTTAATTGACCGGGACGCCAATATCTCAACCGCGTAGCACAGTACAGGGTCTATTTGTCTATAACCAATTTACCTAATTAACTACTGATTTGACTACCGGGAACACCATGCCCTCGGCACGTCTGCTCGACCGGTCATCTACCGACTGCGGTAGAGTTCCAACTACGACTACCAACTCCGGTTCGGGTTGCAGCCGCACAGAAACTCAGCAAGCCGTGCCGGCTGGAATTAACGGATTATTGGGAAAAACCCCACCTAAACTCAGATCCGAACCATGCTGGACCAAATTCAGAAGGACAGAAACGGACTGGAATATTTCTACAAATGTTTATTTCAGAAAAAAACAAAGGCAAACACTAACGCGAATATAGCAAGAAGGAATATTACAATGAGCAAAAACACTTATTCAGTTCTACTTACAGACGAGGGCCCACACGCAGACAACACACACAAAATGAAAGAAACCCAGAGTCTTTATTGGACCCTCACAGCCGTGGAGAGAGACAAGCTGGGGGTCAGAGTTCGGTGGGTAGCTGACCGTCGCGAGAGGAGGGCGTGCTCCGCGATGGGCAGCCTGACAAAGGTCATTGTCCAATCCCCAGTCACACATAGGGATCGTGGTTCGGGCGGAGCTCGGGTGGTGAACAATCGGGGTCCACGGAGGGAGCGTCATGGTCGCTGTCCTTCCTTCGACTCCTCGTAGCAGCCACCATGAAACAAAACTGACTGCTTTCAGCCACCGTGAAAGAAAACTCGACCCGTCCAGCCACCGTGAAAGCAAACTCGACCGGACAACTTCTTTTACAGAGAGTCTCAGAGGATCTATTGGCGCCTCTGTCCACGGGGAGGGGTCCTTGGCGAAAACGCACCTCGCTGTCGCCTCTGTGACAGGGTCCTCCGGCCCACCTTCCGGGGCAGGGCCTCAGCCCCTGCCAGGAGACCCCAGTTACTCCTCACGTGGCTTCGCTCTCGACGAGTAACAGTGTCAGCGCCGCGAAGGTCATCGTACAAGAGTTACAACGTTCGTGGGAGCCAGAACTGGAACCGCGAGACCCCTCTCGGCAATCAAGGTACGAAGTAGCCAGTGGGTGGTGATGGAGCGTGATGGGCGAAGGGTCATGCAGATGGGATGGTTTATTAGATGTAAAACCCAACTAAAAGAATCGCAATCCAAACTTTTGATTCTCCCACTTAACAAAAGGAAGGGATCTGACTACACACATATTAACGACATAACTGACTTTGGGACATCTGTATGTTGAATGCAAATAGTTTCCTGATCCGTAACAATATTATCCTCACAAACTCCATAACGATGTGGACAAAACTTGGTACAATAATCTATAAACAGTAAGGCCTCATGGGTTGTGCTCCCCATCCGGATCCACCCCTATAAGAGGCTGAAAAGGGGGGTTCACCCTCAAATTCAGGTAATTTATTTTAAATCTTCTCAGAAACTGACGCCAGATGCAGACCAAATCTTCATAGAAACATAAGGACCATGTCGTTACTAAGTTGTTGCTCCCCATGACCATACCACTTCAGAAGGGGCCACATGCCGCTTTCCCCTCACCCTCATTTTCACACCTGCCTGTTGGGAAATAAACTGTCAATCACTCTTCACCATGGCAGGCCGACGACGACTTGGGTTTGGCGGATGCCAGGAGAGCACAACCTGCCCGAATGCATCGTGCCAACTGTCAAAGTTTGGTGTGAGAGGAATAAGATCTGGGCTGTGTGGGAGGAATAATGATCTGGGCTGTGTGGAGGAGGAAATAATGATCTAGGGCTGTGTGGAGGAGGAATAAGATCTAGGGCTGTGTGGAGGAAGGAATAATGATCTGGACTGTTGGAGGAGGAATAATGATCTAGGGCGCATGTGTGGAGGAGGATAATGATCTAGGCTTGGTGGAGGAATAATGATCTGAGCTGTGTGGAGGAGAATAATATCTAGGGCTGTGTGGAGGAGAATAATGATCTAGGGCTGTGTGGAGAGGATAATGATCTGAGCTGTTGGGAGAAATAATGGTTGGGGCTGTTTTTCATGGTTCAGGCTCGGGCCCTTAGTTCCAGTGAAGGAAATCTTAACGCGACAGCATACAATGACATTCTAGATGATTCTGTGCTTCCAACTTTGTGTAACACTTTGGGAAGGCCCTTTCCTTTCATCATGACAATGCCCCGGTGCAAAGCGAGTCCATACAGAAATGGTTTTCGAGATCGGTGTGGAATAACTTGACTGGCCTGCGCAGAGCCCTGACCTCAACCCCATCGAACACCTTTGGATGAATTGGAATGCCGATGCAAGCCAGACGTAATCACCTAACACTCTCTGCTCGACTTCACTAATGCTCTTGTGCTGAGGGAAGCAAATTCCCGCAGCAATGTTCCAACATCTCATGGAAAGCCTTGCCAGAAGAGTGGAGGCTGTTATAGCAGCAAAGGGGGGACCAACTCCATATTGATGCCCATGATTGGAAATGAATGTTGGACGAGCAGGTGTCCACATACTTGTTGGCCATGTTGGTGTATTTAATTATTTATTACCTCTGCCACGGAAGATGGAAGGAGGTTGTGTTTTCACCTTTGTCGTGCTGTTTTTGTGCAGGATATTTCAAAAAGTTTTTTGGCGGATTCAGATGAAATTTGGTGGACAGGTTCGGTGTGTGACAAGACAAAACTGATTAGATTTTGGTGAAGTCTGAATCCGGATCCGGCTACTCGAATTTAAAAGTGATTCTTCACCATTGAGAGATCGCGGCAAAAACGATCGATAGCACGAATCTCAAAGAGTTGTGGACGGATTCGGAAAAACTTGTGGGGACACGTTGGGTGTTTGACAAGGTAAATTGATCAATTTTGGTGAAAATCCGAATCCAGATCTGGAAATTGAGAATTATTTAATTTTAAAAGTGATTCTTCACCATTGAGAATAGGGCCAAAACGATTATAGTACTGGTAGTGGGGCAACTTAGCATAACCATTGTGCATTTTGTGAGGAAAGCATCAATTTGGCACACTAGTAGCCTAACATATTATGAACAGATTTGGATATTGGGCCATCTCAAATTCAGCCGCTGATGGCTGTGGCAGCCATTTCCACTGCCATCAAAAATTTGAGATGGCCCAAATCCAAATCTGTTTCTAATATGTTAGGCTACTAGTGTGCAAATTTGGTGCTTTCCTCACAAAATGCACAATTGTTATGCTATATTTAGCGAAGGTCGCCCACTACTCATTCCTCAAATCGGCTTTTCTTCTCTTCCTCTCTGACTCTTCATTTCTCTCTTTCTTATCTATCTCTCTAAGGAGAAGTGAAATATGCAGATTTTTTTCTGTAAGTCTCACTTGGCTTGTGCCTGGATGGGTTTGGGGTAGTTACCCCACCTGAGAGCATGAGTGGCAAATTTGATTGGCAAAGACGGCATAAAACTTTGCCCAAGTACTGCAAAACGCTTGTGCAGAAGGCAAACAAGGTTGATTTGTGTTCTACAGTGTTCAAACATTACTTCAATGAAATAAATCAAAGCTTTAAAGGCGGAGAAAAAAAATCCCGTTGATTCGGAAGTACCGCGCGTTGGTGCATTGTCTTTTACCCACCTTATCCAAACTTAAATTAGTTGTTTGTGCCTGTTGTGTCCTTCATGATGTCCACAAAAACAGTAAGCTTCTTTTTGTAATAATTTCAATTTAGTTTCACTGTCAGGCAGCAGACAGACTGAAGGGTTTATCGCGAGTGTGCATGCACGCTCAGGACGAGACTCCATACAGTTTGCCAATTTACAAGCCAACCTACTCGTGGGAAACATAGCTAAATATAGCATAACAATTGTGCATTTTTTTGAGGAAAGCACCAAAATTTGGCACACTAGTAGCCTATCATATTATGTAACAGATTTGGATATTGGGCCATCTCAAATTCAGCCGCTGATGGCTGTTGCAGCCATTTTCCACTGCCATCAAAATTTTGAGATGGCCCAATATCCAAATCTGTTCATAATATGTTAGGCTACTAGTGTGCCAAATTGGTGTGCGTTCCTCACAAAATCACAATTGTTTGCTAAGTTGCCCCCACTATACTGCTTACTTGCAGGTTTGTGTTTCCGATTCATGTTTCCACAATGTTCAAAATATAAAATTAAATTTAAGTTAATATTCCTCAATCATAAAAAATAGACGACAGACAGACAGAGTGAACCAATTGCTTACCCTACTTTGTGCTACGCGCGCAGGATCATAAAACACTTAAGAATACCAAGCACAAAACCACAGTTAAACTTTCGTGCGATCAACCAATTACAGGACAAGCAAGTGCAATCTTTACTGCTGCTTCGAGCTACCTAAAAGTTGGACTTTCGCTGTGGCCGTTAAGTACCTTATAAAAAACCTTCAAAAAGCCTTGGCCAAATGTTGAGAGAATGTAAAATTTCTCGCAAATAATGTGCTCATGTTATCCAACAGACCAAGGATGAAAGGATAAAACAACAACCAACTGAGCAACCAGATTTAGTGAGCATCACAGCATTTATTTGTGTGCAGAAAAAAGTGATCCAACTAATCCTTTACATGATTCAAATGGGTTACTACAATTAACCAAGGAACAAGGTAATTATTATTCTGTAAAGAATTGCTTATCAAATGTAATGAGCTGTAGGCCTATTGGCTTGACATCCTCGAGGTTTCGATTCAAATTTACCTGAAGGCAGCAGTACGAAGGATTGCAAATCTACTGGTCCCAGGAAAACGCCATGCTTTGAATTGGCGGGAGAACCCATCTAGCTTTCGAAGACCTTCAGGGCAGATACAAATCTGTATGGTTGGTCCAAAATGTGATGCAGGCCACACTTTGTGGGTAAACTCCTTGAATGCATGAGAAATCCCACTACTCACTCTCTTTCTCACTCTCCGTGAAAGGACCATACCACAACCCTTTCACATACTTTCTCAACAACCCTCTCAAAGAGATTCAGTCACTCAAAATATTTGGTCTCACTCTAGCCATGATCTCTCTTGGGCAAAGCTACATTTCAAATTGGCCTCAAAAGCCAGACTCCGACTGGGCATCCTCCGTCATATGGGTGGTGTTGCTTAATGGTTAATGTGGTGGGCTTGCGATCCTGGATCCTGAGTTCAATCCCACTCGGCGTTGATAATACCCAGTGGGGTTGACTCTGCCTGCCATCCTTCTGAGGTCGGCAAAATGAGCACCAGCTCCTGGTATCCTGGTGTCTGAGTGCGCGACCCGTCCAGGATTTGTCGAATACCAGGAGACTGCTTCGGCAGCACCAATGCTCTTGCACAGAGTATGGTCCCAATGGATGGCATGGATCCTCCATCGTACAAAATTCTTCCTTGGCACACCTAAATTCCTATCCCCGACAAGGCCTTCATCCACTCTTGATGGAGAATACTGCTTTCCCATCTGGGATGAACCTCCTCTGCCTCACATATTGCGCAGCTTGATGCCATTGAAACAAAGGCCTTCAATATCATTGGAACTCTTGCAATGAAGCCAAATCGATTGGCTTATCACTTCACCACAACTGACAGGTCGGGGTCTCCTTTCTTCTTCCGCATCATTTCTGGACATGCACCTTCTGCCCTCTCCGTCCTTTGTCCCCCACCCCCCCCCCAAGTATCTGCAGTACACACGCGGTCCACCAGCAACTCCTCCTCATGAAACTACCTAAACCAGAACCACTACTCACGTCCACTCATTTATTCTACGTTTTCCCACCTGTGAACCACCTTTCATACTCTCTGTAATCGTTATTCTCCCTCAGGTCTTCAAGACAGCTGTTCACACCATCTCAAGTGTTCCCCCATCCAAAATCATGATTTTTTTCTACACCCGTTAAACCACCCACACCACTCCTCCCAAAATTTCCCTTATGTATCCATATCGTCCACCCTTTGCATTCTCCCACACCCATCATCGTTACCTGCATTCCTTGTTTGTCCGTCTCAGATGGAAGAAAATAATTAATTCATGTATTCTCAATTATATTCACTTGTTCAATTGTTACTGGTACTTTATAAATTTAATTTTTGTACTAGTCTGGAATACTATTGTCAAATTGGCTGTCAGTCATGTTTCCCTTTTCCCGAGAGTCTTTTGACCTACATATTGATAAAAGGAACGTCTTACTATGAAACAGGGTGACCTGGTTGTTAACACTGCAAACTTTTGCCATGAGTGTGTCATTCTCTCCCTCCCACCCAAAGTGGACCCAAATTGCAGTTTTGAGTTCTTTTGCCTAATGCTTATCAGCTCATCCCATGGTTGAATTGCCAAATGTCTCACCCTCCCATTTTGGATGTCAAATTGTGTATTAAGAGAATTGCTTGTGGCTTCTGTTTCAGTGAAGTCCATCGAATGTTTCTTTGGATCATTGAATGTTTCTTCCTCCATATATACAAAATTAAGATTTCTCCTTTGGTCTGCCTGATTATAACTTGTGGAAATTGAATTATTTTCCACCACAGAGTCTACTTTCTCCTTCTGCCTGCTGTTTGTGTTTTCCCTTTTCTCCTGCTGTTCCCTTTGTTGTGTTGTGTTCTGATTTGTTCTGTGTCATCGCTCTTCCATGAGCCTCGAGCAAGTATTAAAAAAAATGCCTTCAATGCAACTTGGTTTGGGCATGAAAAGTGCTGGCAATTCTCCAAGGGGTCATTTATTTTATGTATACATTGAAGAGGAAGGAGTGGGTCAGGTTTGGTGGGGGAGGGGGGGTTGCTAAATTGAAGATAAAGTAAAAGAAAGTGAATGGGGATGTCAAGAAAGGGAAGAGTGGAAATGAAGTTTTGGAGGAGAACCAAATAAGGGAGGGTTGGCAAAGACATGTCTGTAGCTTACAGAAGGGTGGGGGGGGAGGAAGAGGAGGAGGAGGAGGAGAAGAGAAAGGGGGAGGAGGGGAGAGGAGGAGAAGGAGAGGAGGGGGGGTGGGGTTCCACCATTTTGCATACACAACAAAGTCCATAACAGGATATGGTAAAAGTAATGTCCATCGCTATAACCACAACACACAATAGTCTCTTGGTGACATTCAATATCTTGATTTGTGGCAAACAGCCTTAAAGTACGAGAATAAATTATGAATTCTTAGCAAGTCCCATTAAAAAAAACAATAGATATCAAGTGATTGTCTTCAATCTCCCTTATATGAAGGGAGTATACTTTTAACAATCAATAACAATTTAATGCAATTACAATGCTAAAGCAGGTCGTCGGTCGTTAAAAGTCCATTCATTTGAAACATTCTGTGTTTTAAATAATGAAATAAAAGAAAAGCACAACTGCAAAACAATCTAAAAGTGTTAACTTTCATTTGGTTGAAGGTTAATCAATTTTCCTTATTGTTAAACCCAATATGGAGTTTATTCTCTGCCAAAGGAAAGTGCTCATAAGCATTTATCTCTCTCATTTAGTTTTCCATTACAGCACAAGTCTAATCGGATGCAATGTGTATTCCGACGATAATTAAAACAGTCATCGAGCTACACAAATTTTGAGATGAATACGTGCCATTTTGATACATCATTTACATAACTGCATTACATTTTGAATTCAAAATGAATTTTTCCACCGATTTCTGTGTCCAATTTCAAACATGACCATGTTATACTGTTTTGACAAATAATTTTCACAAGGAGTAGGACAAGGTACCACATTTCCTCCAACAAATACCTCCCTTTCCACCCTCCTCCAACCAGATTAAATTATCGATTTACTTCATTCAAAAGATAATATAATTTATCAATTTACTTGGCTGGAAGGCTAATCATTGATTTACGTGGTTGAAAAGCTAATTATCAATTCACATGATTGGAAAGATAAACATCAATGTACTTGCTTGAAAAGCTAATTATCCATTTACTTGATTGGAAAGCTAATATCGATTACTTGTTGGAAAGCTAATTATCAATCTACTTGGTTTTTAAGATAATAATTGATTTACTTGTTAGAAAGCTAATTTCACGTTACCTGGTTGGAAAACCAAATTATCGATTGACTTGGTTGTAAAGCTAATTGTCAAATTACTTGGTTGTAAAGCTAATTATCCATTTACTAGATTGGAAAGCTAATTATCAATATACTTGGTGGAAAGCTAATTATTGATTGACTTGGTTGGAAAGCTAATTATCAATTTACTTGATTGGAAAGCTAATTAAAATATACTTGGTTGGACAGCTAATTATCAATATACTTGGTTGACAGCTAATTATCAATATACTTGGTTGGACAGCTAATTATCAATATACTTGGCTGGAATGCTGGTTATTGATTGACTTGGTTGGAAACTAAATTATTGGTTCACGAAAAAATATTTTCACGAAAAAATAAGTGACCACTATATTCGTTATTGTGTGTGTCTGTCTGTCTGTCTGTCTGTCTGTCTGTCCCGAGCATAGCTCCGTGGGTTTTGATCCGATCCTGATAAAATTTTGGTGGAGGTTTATATCATGATCTAGTTGTGTTTTCCTGAGAATGGGTGTGTGCGCCCATTATGGCGGAGCCACGCCCAAAAAACGTGTTTTTAGGGGGTAGCCAATTTCAATTTGCATCTTCTCCTAGGGGGTTTGTCGAATCTGACAGGGGTTTCGGTATTTGGTTAGCCCAATGGCACCTGCGTAGCCCCACGGAGCTCGATTTTTCATTTTCATCCCAAGGTCAAAGTCACAAGGTCATGAACTTAGAAAATTGCGAATGTTGACATAAAAAATTGTCTTCTCGAGGGGTTTGCGAATCTGGCAGGGGTTTCAGTATTTGGTTAGCCCAATGGCACCTGCATAGCCCCACAGAGCTCGATTTTTCATTTTCATCCCAAGGTCAAGGCCACAAGGTCACGAACTTAGAAAATTGCGAATGTTGTTTTTTAGGGGGTAGCCGATTTCAATTTGAATCTCTCCTAGGGGATTTGTCGAATCTGGCAGGGGTTTCGGTATTTGGTTAGCCCAATAGCACCTGCATAGCCACACGGAGCTCGATTTTTCATTTTCGTCCCAAGGTCAAGAAGGTCAAGGTCACAAGGTCACGAACTTAGAAAATTTCGAATTTTGACATAAAAATCATTACGACCGCCAAAATTTTGAGAGCTAGGATGACAATATTTTTTATGCATAATCTTGAGGTCATCCCCACCTATAGTCTTGAAACCATTTTGCTCTATCTCGAAACACCTTGCCCGTGGCACCCCTTCAAGTTGGTTTTTACGCTGATTTCATCAAAGTATGATAATCCGAGGAGTGCGAAATGCCATATAGCCTATATGACGTTATATTGTTCCTGGAATGTTCCAGAGGAAGTTTTGCCACAAAGGTCATAATCCTTGACCTTTGACCTTTAAAGTTCACAAAGGTCAAATTTCATAGTTGTGGGAATCAAACCGGGTTTTCACCTTCTTCGACGAACTAACTCCAATAAGCTATAGCACGTATCCTGTTCCTATTTTAATGTCCACAACATTGTTTTGGACCTTTAAAGTTATGCAAAGGTCAAATTTTGAAAGTTGTGAACGAAAATGAAAAATCGAGCTCCGTGTGGCTATGCAGGTGCTATTGGGCTAACCAAATACCGAAACCCCTGCCAGATTCGACAAATCCCCTAGGAGAAGATTCAAATTGAAATCGGCTACCCCCTAAAAACACAATTCGCAATTTTCTAAGTTCGTGACCTTGTGGCCTTGACCTTGGGATAAAATGAAAAATCGAGCTCTGTGGGGTGCAGGTGCCATTGGGCTAACCAAATACTGAAACCCCTGCCAGATTCGACAAACCCCTCGGAGAAGACAATTTTTTATGTCAACATTCGCAATTTTCTAAGTTCATGACCTTGTGACCTTGACCTTGGGATGAAAATGAAAAATCGAGCTCCGTAAAAGAGAGAGATTGGGCACCTCAGAGTGGAGATGGAGAAAGTGTATGAAAAAAACTGTTTCTCCACGCATGTTTACCAACCGAGTGCAAGACGCTTCGTTTACATCTAACCATTTTCGCCTGATGATATTATTTATAACGGATATCTAGCGAATCAGCTAACATATTCCCTGGTTCACCACCTTTTCCCATGTCGAGGCTGCCCATTCGGAAACTATGAGAGATAGAGGAACGTTATGGGCTGTCGCGATAACTAGATGGGGATGCAAGGATATGCAGAGTTGGGTCCGGCTCGCCTCTACCATATCATACGAAGCCGCGCTACGTCAGTTACGCGTTTGGGTCTTTAAACGCAGTTTATCGGCGCTGCTTGCACGTATCATACGCGCAACCATTTCCCACTCATTGGCACTTTCACTCTCAAGTGTTCAATCAAATCGTTTGCTGGTTTGTGCTGTGAGCCTCAGTTGCAGACCACATCACACACACACACACACACACACAACACACACACACACACACCGACAGATGGACAACCCGACTAATAACGATATCTAGCAATCCCAACAGACAGACCAGTCTCTCTCCCCTGCTTCCTGTCAGGCTTGAGTTCCTCAAGAAGTGTTGTGGGCCTGTTCCTCTTTGCCTAGTTTCATCAATGATCTCATAACTCTCCTGGAAAAAACCTCTTATTTATTGCTGATGGCTACAAACCCTGCCACTTTTAAAACCCACTGTGGTCCCTCAGACTGGCAAGCAGCAACCTATCAACTCTCTGCAGATCTGGATAAAATCACAAGCTGATCCAACACGTGGAATCATGTCTTTGATGGGATTTTTTTTAACCCACTTAATTGTGGAATCGTTGTCCTGCTGAAGGATTTCTCACTGGCCGATTGTGGAATCTATTTGACTTCAAGGCAGAGTTTAACGTTTGTTCTCGATTTGGTTTATAAAATCTATAAAAACCTATCGACACTGATAAATGATGTCCACACAAGTCCTTCCCTTGTGAAAACAATTTAATTTTCTACTGAATACAGCCATGACACTTCCACCCTCATACAATGGCACTTAAGAATCCCATTGATTGAATCAATGATAATTGAATGACTTAAGTCCCCCACTAAGAATTGATTGTACTATATTTGTCTATCCATTATTCTTATTTTACAGGTTTAACAGTTACACCACCCCGATCCAATTTACTTCTAACATTACATCAGAGACAGTTTTATTCTAACTTGTACTTGGTCCAGTCCGCAAGGAAGTAACAAGCACTGAGATGCATACATCCTCACGTGCTTGCACCTGGTATAATTACTTTCAAAACATTTTTATACTTCATGAGAGAGAGGTTGGGGGATATTCATCACCCAGACTGTAGACATGTCCTTTAAGACGAAAGCCACTTCGTACATTTATCAAGCTCGGTCACTTCTGCTCCAGAACAACAATTTCTTATCATTTAGGGCAGAAAGTCTTTGGCCAGAAAAGGAGCAGCCAATTCAACTTGGGGGCCCCAGCATAAAAATTACATTCTGAGACTCCATTTGTTAGCAATTTAAAATACTATTAATAATAAATTTTTTCCCCCCACTTCAACCCTGAAAAACTCTCACACTCTCACTTTGTCTCTCCGAAAGAAGCATCTTGACTCCCCCCAATTCTATTTTCTCAACATCTCTTGAAGAATCCCTTTCATTAAGCTTTTTGGTTCAACTATCTCTATGATCTTTCCTGGGAAAGCATAATT
Source organism: Eptatretus atami (assembly GCA_035128595.1). Classification (NCBI taxonomy): domain Eukaryota; kingdom Metazoa; phylum Chordata; class Myxini; order Myxiniformes; family Myxinidae; genus Eptatretus; species Eptatretus atami. The sequence continues at coordinate 4,941,394 of CM068964.1, forward strand.
TCCAAGCTGCCTCCAAGGCCATTCACTGATTGGGCTATGCCTTTTTGTCGTGCAAAATACTTCCATGCACACCTGAGCTCCTGACCACATACATGCTTTCATCACAGCATGGATGGAGTATACCTCCCTTTGGGCTGGTCTCCAGCCTCCACCTTTCTAAGCTTTTCACGCTCTGGAATACCGGGGCATTTAGGATATGTAATCTCCACGGTGAGGCTGAGTTTTGAACTCTCAGCTCTCTCACGCAGGCAAGTCAGTTGTGGTTGTATTCTCTACCATGTCCTCTCTGGCCTCCCCTCGCCTCTGCTAAGATATGTCCCGTCCATATTCCGCAGGGCTCTCAAGTCCACCAGCAATCCCCTTCTGGTGAATCTACCAAAATAAGAATTACTGCTCACCTTCACTCTTTTCTTCCCTTTTCTCCACCTTTGGAACAAACTCCCACACTCTCTTCATCCCACTCTTCCTCCAGGTCTTCAACAGCTGTTCCCCACCATCTCTTTCTTTCCCCATCAAATCACGATATTTTCAACACCATTAATCCACCCAAATCTCACCTCCTTCAAATTCCCTGCCTTCTTCCTGAAAGTCCCTGTCGTGTAAGGACCTGAAAGTCCGTAGTGTCATCTTGTTTACCCTGTGTCACCCTGCTCATCCCTCTCCTTCCAACAGATTCTCCTCATTTTCTGTTCCACACTGTTTTTTCCCCTCCCCTAACCCCTTTGTCTCTGCTCGCCCTTGTTGTACACTTGTGTGTTAGTCTCATAAAGCCTCGACAGTGTATACAAAAAAAAAAAGAAAAAAAAGGGTGAAAACATAACCTCCTTCACCTTCGTGGCAGAGTCAAAACAAATGCATGACCTGACAGTCTGGATAGTATTCTCCCCAGTTACGTTGCCTATGGTCAATCTTATTCACTACATTCTCCCAATTTTGGTCATAAAGGTTGCAATAATGGTGCATAGCTGTGGTAGTGAGAGCCTTCTTTCTCCCATTGTAACCCTCTGGAAAAGCAGGTCAACTGAGAATATGGTACAACCAATCAATGCAGCTTTAGATTTGTGCTAATTACTGGATTGTGCAAACAAAGAGTTTTTATTTTAAACAACATGGTGTGATCATTGCCATCACTCACAACCACAAAACGTCATCAAATAAGGCTTAAGTAATGACTGGCCTATCAGATGAGACACATGAAACCCTGGTAATTTATCAGAAGATGATGTAGGAGAGGCTCAATACAGAGGGAGTAAAGGTGACCTTCATAAGAGCAACCCATGTTGAAGTCTCCTCTCAACTAGCAATGGTGCAATAACCAATGTTAACGTGAATAATACAAAGTACAACAACAAAACATGAGATAAATTTACTCCAAAATCAAAACGCATCAAAAAAAAAAATCTATGCGAAGTATCAAATGCTTTATCTGATCAAGTAACACAGAGGAGTACTTTACTTCTGAAAATCACACACATGGCACAAGTCAAGAATAAAAGTAATATTGTCATGAAAGGATTTAAAATACAAAAGACTGGTCAGAATGTATGAAACAATAAGAAAGGACTTTTAAAGAAACTATACCACCAGTTCTGCAATGACTGCAGTCTCCTTTTTTTTTTTTTTGAGGAATGAAGCACACACGAGCAAACAAAAACTTCATGTAATTCACCTGCACGTACACTATATGTTAAAAAATATATCCAAACAAATCAACAGAATGCTTCAAGAAATTCCACAACCAACCATCATACAAGACATTTTATGATTGTTAAGATATTCAGAGTATTTTAAGTTCATCAAGTTTCAAGGCCAGATATAAAGAGTGGTGATGTAATTTCATCTCAAATGAGCTAAGTTTTTGCATAAAATCATCGATTGCAGGTGCATATCGTTCTTTTTTGGCAGAGAAGATATTTTTTAAAGGAATCCCTGACAAAAAACTTCATTTTAGCTTTATCCTCTGTCATAAAACCATCTGCAGAGCGTAAGTTTAGCAATGGCTTTAGCAACTTTTCCAAAGTAAAGAATTCCTTCCAGCAAATTTATGACACAACTAAACCTTTGACTCACAGTTGTGCTCGAGCTCCTTAAGCATCTTCTTTTGTCAAACTTAATATAACGGTATTGCTTTGCAAATTACAATCTCTTTTTTTAAAAACTGGTTCCCTAGCCCATCTAGCATAAGTACATTATTTGTTTATTGTTAACAAAAGCCACAACAGTCGGTTGTGTCATTCTGTAATTCTAAAATGTGAAGCTAAAATTCTTTAAAAGATAACTTTAAAAAGGAATCGTTTAAAAGAGAAGCAGTAAAGACAAGGTAGCTCATATTGTGAGATCAGGACAGGAAAGGCACAGCTTAATTCGGGAGTGGATCAGAAAAAAAAACAGATGGAGCAATTCACAATAAACATTACAAGGTTTATTAAAAAGAGGATTGATGGCAAAACTTTTACCAGCCTTTGAAGTGATAAAATATTTAATAAACATCAACACCACAAATATTGTGAAAATCAATATGCTGCAACGATCAACACTTGATAAAAGTGTAGATTAAGGTTTTTTCACTCTCTGGGTGGGACTCCAGGCCTCTTCGGGTCTAAAATTGTAACATAAGGAGCAATTAAAATCAACACACTAAAAAACCACCAATGTGTGGGAGTAAGATAGTTAAGAAAAGAAAAGGACTTGTTTAAAATCTAGATATATCCGTACTATCGCTTGTACATAGGCAATTGGCATTTCAAATATGCTGGTTATTTATAAAAACTCAACAGGGGCTAAAACCCAGGTATAATTATTTTACAAACTTGTGAAGATATAAAAAGTGTACAGGAATACAAAAGGCAACACCAGCTCTTGCAGATGCAGTGCTCATGTAAAAGCAAGTAGGCCTACCTCTCAGCTGCCAATCTTGTCATGCTACTTGCAATAGTGGAAATCTCTTGCAACAAAACAATATCTGCTTTTTCTTTTTAAATTAGTTGTGAGGTTAAACTTTAGTATGTGGCTGGACCCTATTGTTTATGGTAAAGGCTTGAATTAATCATGAGGAAGGAAAAAGATAACTCAAAGACATTTTATAATCCAGGCTTTTTAAGTCAAAGATGTCTTTTTAATTTTCTTGCAAGAAAAGTCATTAATTGCCAAAGCTTCTTTACAATTCATGGGACTTTTAGGAGAGGCGCTTATTGGAGGGACATCATGGATGTTTGGTGGCTTATCATTTTTGCATCTTTAGGAACTTCCATTTTCTCCTCACAATGAAGTCAGTTATTGTATTCTCATACTTATGCATACCACATTACATTAAATCAATGAGTCATCACTCTCATACAGTGCCTCATCAGTCACGGCCACTTTCAATAGACTTTCCTTCATTATAAATGCGAACAGCACTTCAAAGGACGGAGAACACAACTCAGCTCAGCTCAACGAGTGGAGAGCATCTCAGCGTCACTGCCTTGCTTGTTCTATGTACGTCGAGTTGTGCCTACCAATGCTGCGCTCATTGGTTTAATCAAGAGGGCATGTTTCATTTCAAAAACATAATGCATGTCTATTTATGAGTCTCAATGAAAATGTAAAATAAGGGGAAATGCACAAAAAGCACATTTTTTTAAACGTAATTGTTGCTGTTGCTGTTGTCGTGGTAGCTATCATGGTAGCTGTCGTTGTTGTTGTTTGTGTGCTCCTCCCACATACTTAAATGTATTTTTCTATTGCTTCGAGAAGTATTACTGAATTTCCATTTTGTGTTCTCCTTCAGTTTCTGGCACACAGTATCCTAAAGGGTTCTGCTGTCAGAGTAAAAAATGTTACTATTGAAACCGCTGTGTGAAACTCATAAACCTGCCTCTTCTTTTCAATACCCGAAAGACACTTATAAAACAGGTGTCTTTGTGATTAAACAGACACAATTTTTTGTCCCAAGTAAATCGGTAATTAGCTTTCCAACCTAGTAAATGGATAATTTGGGCTTTCCACCCCAGTAAATCGATAATTAGCTTTCCAACCAAGTAATTGATAATTAGCTTCAACCAAGTATTATAATGAGCTTTACAACCAAGTCAATCAATAACTAGCATTCTAGCCAAGTAAATTGATAATTAGCTTTCCAATAATGTGAATTGATAATTATCTTTCCAACCAAGTAAATTGATAATTAGCTGTCAAGTCAATCAATAACTAGCATTCCAGCAAAGTATATTGATAATTAGCTGTCCACCAAGTAATTGATAATTAGCTTTCCACCAAAGTAAATGGATAATTAGCTTTACAACCAAGTAATTTGACAATTAGCTTTACAACAGGTAATCGATAATTAGCTTTCCAACCAAGTAATTTGATAAATGAGCTTTACAACAAGTAATTTGATAATAGAGCTTTCCAACAAGGAAATTGTTCATTTAGCTTTCCACCAAGTAAATCGAAATTACCTTTCCAACAAGTAACTCGATAATTAGCATTCCAGCCAAGTATATTGATAATTAGCATTCCAGCCAAGTATATTGATAATATAGCTGTCCAACCAAGTATATTGATAATTAGCTTTCCAATCAAGTCAATCAATAATTAGCTTTCCAGCAAAGTATATTGATAATTAGCTGTCCAACCAAGTAATTTGATAATGAGCTTTCAACCAGGGAAATTGTTAATTTAGCTTTCCACTAAGTAAATCGAAATTACCTCTCCAACAAGTAACTCGATAATTAGCTTGACAACCAAGTAAATCGACAAGTCTGAAGCCGACGATGGTTTACGAGCGGGATTTGACGATGTAGATTGTTTCAGAAGTCAAGGATGAGACAATGTGATAATGTTGACCAAGTTACACAAATGATCAACATGATGTGGTACGAGAGACAGGTTATTAGCTGCAAAATGTCGAAAACCCGGTTTCGTTCAACAACTTTCAAAATTGACCTTTGCATAACCTTTAAAGGTCCAAAACAATGTTGTGGACATTAAAATAAGGAAACAGGATACGTGCTATAGCTTATTGGAGTTAGTTCGTCGAAGAAGGTCGAAAACCCGGTTTGATTCCCACAACTATGAAATTTGACCTTTGTGAACTTTAAAGGTCAAAGGTCAAGGATTATGACCTTTGTGTGCAAAACTTCCTCTGGAACATTCCAGGAACAATATAACGTCATATAGGCTATATGGCATTTCGCACTCCTCGGATTATCATACTTTGATGAAATCAGCGTAAAAACCAACTTGAAGGGGGTGCCACGGGCAAGGTGTTCGAGATAGAGCAAAATGGTTTCAAGACTATAGGTGGGGAATGACCTCAAGATTATGCATAAAAAATATTGTCATCCTAGCTCTCAAAATTTTGGCGGTCGTATGATTTTTATGTCAAAATTCGAAATTTTCTAAGTTCGTGACCTTGTGACCTTGACCTTCTTGACCTTGGGACGAAAATGAAAAATCGAGCTCCGTGTGGCTATGCAGGTGCTATTGGGCTAACCAAATACCGAAACCCCTGCCAGATTCGACAAATCCCCTAGGAGAAGATTCAAATTGAAATCGGCTACCCCCTAAAAACACATTCGCAATTTTCTAAGTTCGTGACCTTGTGGCCTTGACCTTGGGATGAAAATGAAAAATCGAGCTCTGTGGGGCTATGCAGGTGCCATTGGGCTAACCAAATACTGAAACCCCTGCCAGATTCGACAAACCCCTCGAGAAGACAATTTTTTATGTCAACATTCGCAATTTCTAAGTTCATGACCTTGTGACCTTGACCTTGGATGAAAATGAAAAATCGAGCTCCGTGGGGCTACGCAGGTGCCATTGGGCTAACCAAATACCGAAACCCCTGTCAGATTCGACAAACCCCTAGGAGAAGATGCAAATTGAAATTGGCTACCCCCTAAAAACACGTTTTTTGGGCGTGGCTCCGCCATAATGGGCGCACCACACCCATTCTCAGGAAAACACAACTAGATCATGATATAAACCTCCACCAAAATTTTATCAGGATCGGATCAAAACCCACGGAGCTATGCTCGGGACAGACAGACAGACAGACAGACAGACAGACAACACAATAT
>CM068964.1:4956085-4968020 GCA_035128595.1 Eptatretus atami
CTCACCACCGACCCCCGGCCCACAACAATATGTTTCAGTGAATATGAGGAATTAGTGGTGGGAGGCCGTGGCCCCCTTTCCAGGGGAGATACGGCCATGGTGAGCACAACTTAAGGTTAGGGCATGGTCACGATGCCGCATGACCAGTTTGGTGTGGATCCGGTTGTCAGTTTCTGAGAAGAAGATTTTTAAATGAAGCACGAATATTTGGGGTGAAACCCCCCTTTTACACTGTTAAATGGGCGGATCTGGATGGGGAGCATAACCCCATGAGACCTTGCCGTCCTGATGCATTGCACAAAATTTTGTCCATATCGCTAAGGTAGTTGTGGAGAAGATGGTGGTTCAGTCGAATGTTAACGTACGTACGTACATACGAACGTACGGCCGGCCACCGGGACCCTCTCTCTGAGCATATTTCGGAGAAATAACCTAAATACACAGATAACTAATTAATACATTTCTCACACTGAAAAACAAAGCAATGAAACAATAATCTTGGAACTATTTAAGGTCGACATGTACAGATTCAAAACTCATTAGCACTTAAATGTCAGACGTTAAAATTTCAATAATTCAATCATTACTAATACAAAATATTTTGACTGGGAGAGGGGGGGGGTGATATATTTAACATGAACACGAAGTAAAAAATGTTCACATCATGAAAATACCACGACACGAGCAGCACGGACCAACAACTTGTTCAGCTGCATCTGCAGTACCTGCACCAGGACACACCTTTACATCGGCCCAGATTTCACATGTTAAACACCAGGAGATTGTCAGGTTTGATGGAGTTTATAAATAAATTATTTTAAACATATTCTTGTGGAAATGACTCCTGGGGATCAAAGATCCTTCGTATAATTCCAGTTATTCCTTGGTAGTGTGTTAGATCAGGGGAATATCACATGTCAAGTGGGTTGAGGAGGTCTCTGAAAACCTCTTCATGCCCAATTTCCACGATGAGCGCCATTTTGGAAACTCAAAGGGTGGTGTTTAAGGATGTGGTGTGCTCCCTTGATTTTTAAGAATAGTTTTAAGGAAAATACTGAAGGATTATTTGAATATGCAGCGATCCTCAAATTAAGGATGTCCTTAAGGGGAAACTTGATGAAATACTTAAGGAAAGATTTGAGGATTTACCTAATATTACGAGGATCTGACGCTTTATCTGAATGGTCCTTTTAACAGGATGGGAGCCCGAGCGGTGGATTGTATGATCCGGCAGTGGTTTGGGAAAGCGTCCTGTTAGGTAGTGGTACCAATTTCCCCAAGGTCGTGCTTTTTAACCACGCTGGGGTTCATAGCCCAATGACAAACCACGAACCACGAACCATCTAACACAAGTTAATGGAAGTAATAAGATTTCATAATTGGGACAGGATAGATTGGAGAAGGGAAAATTACGTGTTCACAGCAATTACGGAATCAATTTACAGCACTGTACTGGAACAATTTATTAAATACAGTAATGATTATAATCCCATCATTCGGCTGAACCATTTACCTTAAATTCTGGTGGTGGCTTTGCGGTTAGGGTGGAGGGTTTGGGATCTTCGGGTACTGAGTTCTAGCCTCGTCAACCGTTGAATCAACACGAGGTGGGGTTGACTCGAACTGTCATCCTTCTGAGGTCGGAGAAATGAGTACCAGTGAATTGGTAATAGGGGAAACATATCAGTGTTCAGACCAGATCAGATCTGTGACTTGCTACAAGTAACAAGTAAACCTGTACTAACCTGTTCCATGGTCGGGTTGTCGGTGACTAAACTGTCTCCCCCACCAGGTTTCCTGGTGAGGAGGGTGTGTGATATGGACACCCAGCAGGATTAAAAACAAAACCCGTCAAAGCGTGTAGGAGCTCCTGGTGAGCCAATGGCCATCCATATCTCGTGCCCAACTGTGTCTGCAGATGTCCTCCTGTTGTTGGGTCACCTTTTTCTAAGGAGGTTGGTGGCAGGATTTGCACTCCGGTCACCGTAAAACCTTTCACTCCACAAAACACACTAAACACTTAGAAAGAACTGAAAACCCACTCCGTGGGAGTACCTCCTGTGCAGCTGCCCTTTGCAGGACAGCGAACCGGATGAGGGGATTTGGGCAAATCCTTCGGGACTCCAAATCTTTGATGATAGGAGGAAAAATATGGGGTAACTTTCCTGGGTTGGATTGCGGTAGTGTGTCAGGGTGTTGCTGAAGTGTCGTCCACCAGACGGCGCTCTCCTTGGGGTAACCTGAGGCGGTCCCTTCAGGTGGGTGCCTGGAATGTCCAATCCCTAAGAGAGGATGATCACCTGTCTCTGTTATCATCTGAGCTCCAGCTTTTGAACACCAGTATTGCAGCACTCTCTGAGGTCCGGAGACCGGATAGTGGCAAGATCATGGCGGGTGGTTACACCTACTATTGGTCTGGTCTCTCTGATGGTCACCATGCACAAGGAGTTGCTGTAGCTGTGTCTATTAAGCTGATTCCAATGATAATTGAGGTAACACCGGTCAACAAGCGTATTATGAGACTAAGGATTCGTCACTCCTTTGGTGTCGTTTCCCTGGTCTCTGTTTATTTTACAACTGAGGAGAGTGATCTCACCATGAAGGACGCATTCTATGTCATGATCGAGTCTGTGGTTGATCAGTGCCCCAGGCGAGATACACTTCTAGTCTTGGGGGATTTCAGTGTATCGCATGGAACTGATAGTGATTTCAGTGTATTGTTTTATGATTTTATGATCAGTTTTATGATCAGTGTACAGTGATTGTTTATGAGACATGTATTGGTTCCCATGGGTCTGGAACTGTGAACCAGAATAGCACTAAGTTCCTTGACTTTGCGAGAAGGCATGGACTTAGGGTGGCTTGTTCATGGTTTCAGCGCCCACAAGCTCATCGCTGGACTTGCGATTCCAACGCTGGCGGTGTGGCAAAGGAGATTGACCATGTGCTTGCTGATAGTCACTGGAGGATGATCCAGAAGTGGAGGGTCTACCGGAGTTCTCAATTCCTCAATACCGACCACAGGCTTGTTGTCGCAACTCTGAAGTTGCAGTTTAAATCCGGGAGAACATACCATCCCAGCCGAGGCTGGATGTTGGCAAGCTCAAGGATGAGAGGGTATCTGAGGGGTTTTTGAACCAGCTGAGTGGGGATTTTGGGGGTCTGTGTGCTTTGGGCTGATTAGCTGCAAGTGTATGCCCTTGTGTACTGTGCTTTTGCCAAGTTTGAACAAAATCGATAAGTAACAAAATGGCCACCAGTTGGCCATCTTGGATCTGATCTGGATAAGAAATGACGTACTTATGCGAGCTATCATTCGTTATCTGTGTGCCAGGTTTAAACAACGATGGTAAATGCATGTCCAAGAAATGGTTGAGTATGTGTTCAGCTTTTTTGCAACTAAAATGGCCACCAGTCCGCCATCTTGGATCTGATCTCAAAAAAAAAATGACTTGCATATGTGTACCATCATTCCTTATCTGGTTGTCAAGTTTGAACAACATCGATCAATGCTTGTCTGAGAAATGGTTGAGGACGTGTTCAACATCATGTTTTTTACAACTAAAATGGTCACCAGTCGGCCATCTTGGATCTGATGTTGGGGGAAAAAAATGGCATGCATATGTGTACATACCATCACGTGTTGTCCTTGTGAAAAGTACAAATAAAATCTGTCTATACATGTCCGAGATATGGTTACGGATGCGAGCGCACACACACACACACACACACACACACACACACACACACACACACACACACACACACACACACACACACACACACACACACGTGGACGCAAAGATCGAGACCAAATCCATAAACCCCCATTTCGAACGAAGTCCACAGGAGGCTAGTAATATCCCCTCTCTCAGAAAGGTTTTCCTCCTTGATGAAACACCTGTTAAAGTGTATAAATAGCTTTTCGTGGGGAACCATACCAGAAATAAGTATATAATGAAAAATCAATCATAGAGTGACAACTTGGCAAAACAGCGCAAAGTAGAATGGCACTCGATAGAGCACATACCTCTGCCAGGTGGAACAGTTCACGTTTTGTCTCCCACTAATGGGCTGGACCCGAACCAAAATTCAATCTGCTTGTTCTTGTCCCCTATCCAACTCATCATGACTGGTGTTGGCTTAATGGTTAGGGTGGTGGTCTTGGGATCCTGCGATCCAGAGTTAAAATCTCCCTCCACTGTTGAATTAATACCAGGTGCAGTTGACTCTGCATGTCATCCTCCTGAGGTTGGCAAAATGAGTGCCACCTTGCTAGTAGCCTGTGTTTGAGTGGTGACCTGTCTTGGATTGTGCCCAATAGCCAAGGAGACTACTTTGGCAGCACCAATGCTCTGCACACAGTATGGTCCCGATGGATGGCTGGATGGATCCAACTCATCCACCTGCTTTTGTCATAACTCGTCCACCACTTTTTGAGATATTGCAATTTCTTTAGTTTTTGGCCCTATCTATCAATTTTATGAATTAGGCCTGTGTTGACCTTGTGACCTTAAAAGTAGTCGGTAGTTGAAGTCACCGACCTGACATGAAAATGCTCTTCAAATTTCAAGTCAATCGGATGAAAATTGAAGATTTTAGAAAATTTGGCACAATTTGGCCTTTTGGGCTTAGTTGATCTCACAATTAATAGGTGGTTGAAATCAGCGACCTGATATGCAAATGGTCTTTAAATTTCAACTCGATCGTATGAAAATTGACAATTTTAGAAACAATTTAAAAATTTGGTCTATTTTTAGCTGACATTATGGCCTATGTTGGTTGACCTTTTGACCGATGATAACCTCAAAAGTAATAGGTGGTTGAATTAATTGGCCTAATATGCAATTACTGTTCAAAGTTCAAGTCAATTGGATGAAATGTGAGGATTTTAGAAATTTTTGGCTCAAATTGGTTGAGAGGTTTGGGCAAGAGGCGAGTGGACAGACAAACAAACACACAAACAAACACACAAACAAATGGAAGCGATCAACATACCTTTTCAAAACAAAAAAATTTTGCCAAGTAATAAATCATAAACACGTATGATTACCGTTTTAAACAGTTGCAACAGCTGTTTAACACGAAACTGAAAGGGAGGAAGCCCGACGTACCCCACAGACTAATGGATCCGAGCCAAGATATACTGCAATCAATATACCCCAGAGAGGATAATAACATGGCCCTTCCTGCTGATGCCATCGAGAGTGGGTGTATGAGTATTACGAAAGCCTTGTTACTTGGCAAAAAAAAAAAATTTGACAAGGATGTTGATCACCTCCGTTTGCTTGTGTGTTTGTTTGTGTGTTTCTCTGTTTGTTTGTTTGTTTGCTTGTCTGTCCGCTCGCCTCCTGCCCAAACCGCTCAACCGATCGTTATGAAATTTTCAGAGATTAATGACACTGACTTTGCGATGATCCCGCATTGAAATTTCGTAAAATTTGGTCTACCAAAGAGGTCTACATAGGCCAAAAAGCCAATTTGAGCCAAATTTTCTAAAATCCTCAATTTTCATCCGATGTACTTCAAATTTGAAAAGCATTTTCATGTCAGGTCGCTGAATTCAACTTCCAATTAATTTTAAGGTCAAAAGGGCAACACAGACCTAATTTCTAAAATTGGTAGATAGGACCAAAAACTAAATATATCACTATATCTCAAAAAGTTGTGGACGAGTTATGACAAAAGGTAGATGAGTTGAATAGGTGACAAGAACAAGCGGATTTGATTTTGGTTCAGATCCAGCCCATCAGTGTGATACAAAACGTGAACTGTTCCACTTGGCAGGGCTATGTGCTCTACCGAGTGCTGTTCTACTTTGTGCTGTTTTGCCAAGTTGTCATACCACAAGTGATTTTTCATGATGTATGTTCATTTGTTTATTTGTCTTTCTGACGATTTTCTCTTGAACTACTTGACCAGGGATCACGAAAACCCAAACGTTATTGCAAATGTGTTTGGCCGATGAGTTCTGGTTGTATATTTTTCCCCATTATAAATGAGCTTATATGTTTTTGTATCATTTCGTTTCCCTTTCTGCTATTTTTACTGAAGAAGTGCGAGATAGTGGAATCTCATGACATTGTGAACTAAACGTTGTTTCATCAATATTCAATTTTAATGCTGTTGTTAACGAATGGGAACATTGTTAAGAAAAGGGGAGAGGAGGACATAGTGGGGGTTGGGGGAGGGAGAGTGTTGGAGGAGGGGGGTTGAGCCATTCCACCTGCACGGACAGTCACTCCGAGTTCTGATAAAAGGGATCTATTTTTATGTCCTGCATTCTCAAGCACCACTATAAACTGCAAGTGTTTTAAAGTTGCAAATTTTTAATGTTTCTTGTATCAAGGGAGGCACAAAGTTCCCCTCCCTTTATATGGGATGGTTTCTCTGAATGCAACTTCAACACAGTGACTGAAAATTCGTTTCTCAGCTTCTACCGGATGAAATCAGCTGCAAATTTCAGATGTGAATCCTTTGTAGGTCGAGGTAATATGTTCCAAATTGCAGCAACGTGCATTTCCGCATTCTTGAGTTTTTTGTAACGAAAACCCTTGAAATTCACGTTGGTGTCTGTCAGTCTGCCCATCTGTCTGTCCGTCCACCCAAAATGTGTTGGCACTCATATCTCAAAGGCTATATATTGAAACGAGCTGAAACTTGGAATATACATTGGATAATACGTCTAATTAATGGCTTTCGAAACAAATTCCACCAAAATGCCATAGTTTTTATCTTTTTTGCTATTGTTTGCTCATAATCAACTATCCACGCATAGAAACATCATGCAATTCTGCTTGGTTTCCACCCGAGAGCAGCACTATCTATCATTTATGGATATGCATTAATAGATCAATTTATTTGTGTATCAAATAAGTCATCTACGATCGTACGTACTTGTTACCCTGTGCTCGCGAAGCGGAAAGCAGGGTTACGTGATCGGTAGTGTATGTACATATGTTGTACGTCGTACATGTCTCCATTTTGTGAAGATCGAAAACCATTCAGAGGAGGAAATTGAAACTTTACCACATGTTATGTGACCATGTGATATAGCAGTCACTCTTTTGAGGTCAACATCGGCCGAAGGTCAACAGAGGCCAATTTTCTAAAATCCTCAATTTTCATTCGATTGACTAGAAATTTGAACAGGATTTTCATATCAGGTCACTGAATTCAACCACCAATTATTTTTAAGGTCAACATCGGCCGAATTTCTAAAATTGTCAATTTTCATCCAATTGACTTGAAGTTTGAAGAGGATTCTTGGGGAAAATGCCAGGGACATAGAAAAGACCCCTTTATATGGTATGTGCCATGTGGAAAACTATTGAAAAGAAGGGACATTCCATGGCTTGTGGAAAATGCCAGACGATAGAAAATAAGGCACATTCACAAAATCTCTTGTGCATGCCGAACAACCCTTGTGTTCTTTGGAGGAACCAAGTAATGCTCGAGAAAGTTAATATGAGGTGGCGCCCTACATATATCGGTTAAAACCCATCATTATGTCAAGTTCTTTTGTGTACCTTAGAAATGAACGTAAAATATTGTGCATGTGTGTGATTTATTTGTTTAAAAATTGGCGCCTCTTTATATGAACTTTTCTGGAGCATTACTTGGTTCCTCCTCAGAACACAAGAGTAGTACAGCTTGCACACGAGATTTTGTGAATTTCCCTTATTTTCTATTGGTCTGCGGGCGCCAGCAGTTGGTTCGCAGGCGCCAGCAGTGACCACTATTTTCGTTGTGTCTGTGTGTCTGTCTGTCTGTTTGTGACTCTCTCCAGATCATAGCTCTGTGACGTTTGAAGCGATCTTGATGAAACTTGGACACAAGCTAGATATCATAGTCTAGTTGTGTCTTTTTGTATGAGGGGCGTCCCACACCCCTTGTGGGCGGAGCCATGCCCACTTTAACTTTTTTCTCGATTTTTTTCTCGCAATTTCATTTCCTAGAAGCTGTGCATAATGTCCATAAGTACAACATATAAAAAATCCGATTTGATTTGGTTAATTTTGACGGAAGAGATAGGTTTTTACGGTAGGGCTTCCTCAATAATGCCCGCGAACCATCGTCGCCTCCCTGCTTGTTGTTTGGCATTTTCTACAAGCCATGCAATTCCCTTCTTTTCTATTGTTTGGCATTTTTTACAAGCCATGCAATTCCCTTCTTTTCTATTGTTTGGCATTTTTTACAAGCCATGCAATTCCCTTCTTTTCTATAGTTTGCACATGGCACATATCATATAAAGGGGCCTTTTCTATGCCACTAACATTTTCCTCAAGATTAGTATAAACTTTAATTTGAATTTGATGCTGAATCTGCAATGATGTGTTGCAGCCTCCTTGGTAAGCTGGCGGTGAATTGCACTAAAATTCTGGAATATCGCCAGGACACTTGTGGTGTTGCATTACCATCATGGGCATTGCAGAAATGAAAATAACAAACTGTCAAGGTTTCGTTTGTGTGTCTGTTCGGTTAATTGGTGCGAGAGTGGAAGGAGTGTGGAGTAGGTGTGGAGGGGCTGAGGGGTATTATATATATATATATATATATATATTATATATATATATATATATATATATATTCCTTTCTATTTCTCCATGCACCTGAAATTATCTTCATATAGTCCATGGTAAGTTTACCCAATCGAATTATTTGAACAATCTAGAAGTTGTTAGATTCATTTTCCTCTTTTATTTTCTTTGTGCCAGGTGTGTTCAACAACAACAACAACAACAACAACAACAAAAACAACCACAACAACTCAACACACTGTATTGAACCTTTCAGTTTAGAGCTCTTTCATCCAGTGCAAAAATAAAAGGGTTTCTTCTTCGTCGGTTCTATTTCATTACCACTGGGTTTTTCTCGTTTGGATATAAATTGATTGAAGGGAAGTAAATTGAAAAAGAGGGCAAAAAGAAGAAAAGCTGAGGGGACAAAAAGGAGAGCAGGGAGGTTTGGAAGGAGATTTTTTTTGAAAGGAAATTTTGGAAGGAGGGAGATGGGAAGGAAGGGTGATTGAGTGAGAGAGGTGTGGAGAATGTATAATGAAGGTCGTTGTTAAAATAAAATGAAAAGAGAGAGAAATTGGACGTTTTGTGAAGGTAAATGATAGACGGCTATTTTCAACGTGAAACCAAGACGTTTTGCCAATCACCTAAACCAATGGGCAATGGCATCAGGTGAATATTTCATGCTCAGAGTGAGGCCTACGAGGAGATGGATGGTACATCGGCCTGGAATACAGGTTCAGTGTATACATATTCATGGCTAACCAAGTGAAGCGATAAAATAGCCTGCTCGCAATAACTTGGTGAACCCCAGAACGACACCTGGAAAAACTTTTTCTCAGGAATACATTTTCATTGCTTCACCTGTGTGAGCGTAACACATCATCAGCATTCAATATCCGTTGTGCAATCGCCAGATCAGCGCCGTTGGCTGATGGGAGCGAAGGCACCATTGCACCGAGGGAAGGTGTCGTGTGGTATCAACTTTGAATTCTGGAGACGGTTGAGCAGAAATCAAACTATTGGTAGAATGTCCTTCACGAGACTCGGGGATGTCAAGGGTGAAGCGTCTGCTCTGAGGCGGTGAGGAGGTCGGCGGTTCGGACCAGATCCCTCCTGGCAGATTCATTCAAACACTTCAAATGTCCACAGAATCCAAAATTCCTGTTTGGTTGAATGAATAAATATGGCGACACTTAACCTTTAATTGTTTATTTTTCTTGAATAAATATCTTGAAACGAAGATATTAATGTTTTGGCATCCTTGTACACTCAATTGCTGCCCCCCCCCCCAAAAAAAAATGGTGATGTGATTACATCATATCACGTGACTCATCACATCATCTCCATGACACTTTTGCTGCAGGACCTATGCTTACATGCGGAATGCATACACTCTGAACTCTGAAAAAGTACTGAGAATGCCATCCAGATGCAGATTTGCTGGTTGTAACAATAGAACCAAAGAAGTTGTGAGTATTCATGTTTTCCCACAATATCCATCTGTAAGGAAAATGTTGACAGCTCAAGTGAAGCAAACCGGAGGAAAGTGGTGTGGCCCAATTGCCTGAAGCGTCATTTGCAGCGCCCATTTTGAAGATAATTTGTACGATACCGGACTGTATTCCCAGTTTGGGATGAGGAAATTGAAGCGATGAAAAGCCGACGCGATCCCCACGAAGATTACACATTATTCTAATCTAATGGAAAATAAGAAAATCGATAGAACAACTGCACAAAAGGGACCACTCAAAGCGTTAGAGTGTTACAGGAAGGAGAGGAGGGGGAGTGTATGTCCAAGCGTTATGGAGTGTTCTGGGGGTAGGGGGTTGG
Organism: Eptatretus atami; assembly: GCA_035128595.1. Taxonomy (NCBI): domain Eukaryota; kingdom Metazoa; phylum Chordata; class Myxini; order Myxiniformes; family Myxinidae; genus Eptatretus; species Eptatretus atami. The sequence continues at coordinate 4,966,438 of CM068964.1, forward strand.
GGTGTATGTCCAAGCGTTTCAGTGTGACGGGAAGTGGGGGGAGTGTATGTCCAAGCGTTATAGAGTGTTACAGGGGAGGGGGTATACGTCCAAGCGTAACGGAGTGTCCACAAAATAATACGATCCACTCGGTGACCCAGGTTTCATAAAAGGCCAGTACCCATGGGAATAAGCTGTTCACCAAAAAGGGGTTCAATGATAGTATTCCTCCAGTTGAAAGAAGTGCAAACCCACTGAAGATAGAGCCATGACGCGGCATGTGGTACAAAGCTCCGGGAGCAAAGTTCTACTGGAGGAAAGAGCCATGAACAGACATGTGGTACGAAACTCCGTGAGTCAAGAGAAGAAATGCGTTGCTGAAGATAGATAGGGAGGTAAATGCGGTTTCACTCCAGTTTAACTCCAGGGAAACTCAAGTCTGTGGGTCATTTCCCCGGCAGTGTAAATTGAGAGCTGCCAGGCAAGAAAGCATTGTCACACTTCCGTTCAAGCCTTCCTCAACGTCGATGCCTCGAGGGGGAGGTCCAAGAGCCCGATAGTCGTGTGGAGCAAAATGATTGGTTAGAAACCAGATAAAGAACCATGCCTGCACTACTATGCCTGTACTACTGCCATTGGTTGGACAAGTAATTGGAACAAAGTTGATGATGGAAAAGTACAGTACTAACAAATTGGCACTGATGAAAATTACACTGCAGAAGAATTGAATCGTCATGGATTCACATTCACTTCCATGTCAAGTACGTACAGTACAGTTTGTCTGCATCTTTTTAGCCGCAACTTGCGTAGCGAACGCTGGCTCTGAGAGCTTCTGCTTTGTTTTTTTCTTCTTCTTCTTCTTCTCTTCTTCTGTTTTCTTCTTCTGGTGAAGACAAAACTTTAAGACTCGGCTCTTTATATACAGGATCCGGATCTCCTTAAATACTAAACACCTGTACACATCCTCGCATTGAGGGTGCCTTTTGAGAGCGTCTATCATGAACTTTTATAGAGAGACATTGGGACAGAGACATTAGGAGATCTGTGGAAGGGAGAGGAAGGGGGTGGGGAACATGGGGAATAGAAGATGGACATTACAGGGACTTTCAGGACCTTACACGACAGGGAACTTTCAGGAAGGAAAGCAGGGAATTTGAATGAGGTGGGTTTCGGGTGGATTAAAGGGGTAGAAAAGTCGAGGTTTTGGATGGGGAAGACCAGAGGTGGTGGTGAACAGCTGTTTTGAAGACCTGGAGGGAAGAATGGGATTGAAGAGAGTGAGGGAGTTTATTCCAAAGGCAGGTAAAAAGAGGAATGAAAGAGTGAAGGTGAGGAGTGATTCGTGATTTTGGTAGTTTTACCAGAAGGGGGTTGCTGGTGGAACTTGAGGGCCCTGCAGAAATATTTGGGGAGGGGGCAACTCACAGACAGAGCAGGGGGGCGAGACCAGAGAGGAGATGGTAGAAGACAGAAAGACCACCGACCTACCTGGGGTGAGAGAATGAGAGGCCCAAAGACTCAGCCTCACTGCAGGAGATACAAATGATCCGAAATGCCTTGGTTTCCACAGCATGAAGCCGAGAAAGGTGAGAGGCAGGAGCACC
>CM068964.1:4973540-4998989 GCA_035128595.1 Eptatretus atami
TATATATATATAAATATATATATAATCCTGCTTGTACTGTTTTTTTAACACAGCTTAATGTATTCTCGAGAACCAAATAAAAGTACAAATCCACATCTAAGTGAGTTAAAGCGCTAATAGATGATAAGTTGGGCCTAACTACATGAAAGGCACGAAACTGCAATCGAGGCAGAGCCTTCTCTTGCACAGCTCCCATCATGCGGCCCGTTAAGCTATTCAGACCGTCTTTGCTAATTTGCAACTGTGAGCATTTGATGAGCCGCCAAAGTATTACCCTTGCTCTGCCAAATAACCAGAAATAGAGGCAATCTGTTGCGACAGGCATCGCAATTAAAAGGCCCAATCCTTTAGTATGCTCGAGAGAGCCATATCTGCATTATGATTCACCCAAACTGTGTGCTGGTACACGTGGAAGTTATAGGGCAGAGAATTTTTTAAATAAAATTCCACAAGTGCCAAAATAAAGAGCACCCTTGAGAAGAGCAAGAGACAGTGTTGCAGCAGAGATTTGTACTGGGAGTGCATTTCTGCGAGCACCGATTGCGGCATCCTGCATTTCTTGAAGAGCATCTTGGGATCCTTAACGTCAGCTGTCTGGCAGGACAGATGGCTTTCTAAATGATGGCATTCCACAGAGCACTCGATGAGAGATGGGATTTTAATTTATTGTCGTTGGAACCTTACAGCCATACAACTTGCTCGCATGCTCTCTCGATCCAGACCACGTCGCCAACCAAATGCATGCGAAACGTGTCGCCCCCTCATATCTGACACGCACACCTGCCGTTTGCATGTGCCTGTCGCCCGTCCAGTTTTGCTGGCGTGGGACGAAAGTGAAATGCATAGGAGATCCGAGGATGAAGCACATCAAGCTTTGTGACAAAACGAGCACAATGTTTTGCTCTGCGAACGAGTCTGGGTGAACAAAACCAGGATGCATTGCCTCTAGCCATACCAAGCGCTTGTGTGCCAGGATTAAACGTCCCTTTCACCCCCTTTTCGCCACATTGAAACTTCGGATCGTTACCGCTTGATGGAGGTCGTGCTTGCTCTGAATGATACTCGGAGCCCACTTCCAGTGGCAGGCCCGCTCCGTTGAACGTATACGCTGCAGGGTGTCCGAGCTCGGCCGCACGGCGGTGACACATTGCAACCTGTTTTGTAAAATTAATGAAATGTCACACACTCGCTGTGTGTGCACAAGTGCATTGTGAAATTGTCGCCGTTCACAGGGTGCTCTAAGATACAAATCGTAAGAAGTCAATTGGGGTTCTGTTCGAGGTCAATCGAGGTGGTTTTAAAACGACCATCGAGTACCTGTTTGAATCATGCTTGGATATCTCAGCTGTGCTACCTGAATAGAAGGAATTGCTGTGGGATAGGGATTCTCATGCAATTGAGCATCCATTCTTTTTCTCACCATTTGCAGGATTTTTAAATCATGTATTTGAGGTACATTTTTATGATGCACCTGAAGGCACAATGCTAAAGCAGATACGATTGATTGGTGGAGCAATCATAAAATTAATTTGCCAGCATCTTTCCATGCATCTCCATCATACCAAGCACTGTGCGTCCTGCCAAGTGGATCATAGATCACTATTGGTGTTTTGCTGACAATGCTAGTTAGATGCTCTTAGTTACATTTCGTATACCGTACAGTGTCCTGGTCACCCACGACATCAGCCTTGCCACTCACTGGTCTGTGAAGTGGAGCACACCATCACTCCTCGAATCCTATACATGTGCTCAAGAGTTAATGAGGCATTGCACAGGGAATGTGTGTTCGGCTTCAGACCAAAATGACGTGTGAGAGGCAGGCGTGTCAGCTGTAGATTGCCACATTCACTCGTACATTTTACCTTTTTCCCTTTGTCTCTCCGTGCAGGACCACAAAGGAAGCAGAGGCACTGCAGAGGATCTTTACCAGAGGTAATCGAGAAGGTAAACTACAAACCAGCACCTTCATGATTTAAAATGGGAATCATGTTTCTCTTCCTCGTGACTTTATTTAACTTTACCAATCTATGTCATCATTACACATATCTGTAAATTTAATTTGCTTGCACAGAAATGTAATCAAACATTCAAATTTAATTATAAAGAGCTCCAACCCCTTATCCTTTGTAATGCATCTCAGCAGGGATCTTAAACCCACATCTCTTGTTCCTCATCTGCCTGTCTTGGCTCCTCTGACCATGTGGTTCTTCAAATGCCTCTGGTTTTTGGTAGGGAGCGACCTCTGCCACAGAATCTGGTTGTTCACATGGTCAACTAACATGGACTGCAAACTGACCTCTCTCTAAAATATTGGGCTGCCATATCCAAAGCCTCAGATATTGATTCTTCCTGATCATACTTTCACAAAGCTCTTGCTCTTTCTCTTTCTCTTTCTCTTCCTCTCATGTGCCGTTTAGCCCATTCTGTCTGTAGCATTCCCATCCATCCTTCAGCCATGGTACATTCGATCCTGTGGTGAGGTGGTTGTGGTCAAGCAGTGTGCTCACAACAATTGCATGTCCATTCTTAGGCAAGCCAGTAAACGTCGTCTTGCTGATCTCAAGGATGTACTCTTAATCCATTCTCCTTCCTAAAAGTCTGGCTTCCTTGTCAAGTGTGCCCTGGTGTATTATTTAAATGTCCCCTCCATCCCCTTCCGCCTCAAATGGCCTCACCACAGATACTGCTTCAGACAAGGCGGAATGTCTCAATTTAGTGATTGCCTTCAAATCTCAATTACCCTACCAATCCCGCTCTGTTCCCCTTTTATCCTTTCCTGCTCAACGCTTATCAAATTTTATTTATAACGTGAGAAGGTGGAGAAGTTCTGTCCAGCCTTGACTCTGCATTGCCTATGGGCAGAGATGCTTCTCATATTCATTTTCATCCTGCTCTGGTGCTCTTGCTTCTCTGTCTGCACTCTTTCACTTCTCATACTCTTTTGCCCAGCTCCCTTCTATCTAGAGAGTGTGCAAACATCACTCTGATTCACAAGAATGGTATAAAAATAGTTCCTCTCATCTACAAGTTATTCCCCTTTCTTACAATTACAAGCAAAGTTGTGGAATCCATCAATTACAAGGAATGCTTGGAATCAGGTCTTTTTTTTTTCAAACAGCCTGACCTCAAAGTATCAATTTTGATTCCTTCCCTGTCACTCAACTTTGGACTTGTTGCTGCTTCCTTATCAGCAATAGTTGGAGGCCCTATATCTCAAACAAGACGACAGGAACATCTCCCTGAACATATCTCGGGAAATTCACACGCTCTGATATCCTGCTCTACTCATCAAGCTCACTACCGACAGCAGACAAGGCTGGCTTTCTGACCTCCACAACTCGAGCAATTAATGTGTTGCTTTCAATGAAATCCTTTAATCTTCTCTCTCTCATTGGGGAATGGAGTGTCCCAAGGTAGTATGTTGTTCCTCATCTACATAAATGACTCTACTGATGCCCTGGTAAACCATCTCTTCCGTTTTTGCAGATGACACCCAATTGTGCCAAAGAGTTTCCTATCCAACTGATGGGCAGAAAGCAGCTGCACCACTTTCTGCTGCTCTGGAATTGATTATACAATTCCACTGTGGGAACAATACAGGTAAACCACGCAGTCTCACCTTTAACCCCAGAAGGATCATCAAATAATCCCACCTTTCTATCTTCATGCTTAACCACTGGAAGAGGTTCAGTCTCTAACTTTGAGACCTCATGATTAACAATGACCTCTCCTGGGTTGACCATTTTGCACATTTTGCCTCCAAAGCCAGTTACATAGAAGGAAGGCATCATCTATCATTCTCATTAATTCATTAAAAACAAGAAAAATTAGAAACCCTGACATCTCACAAGGCTTTTGATCGTAGCTCAATGGAGTACTGCTCTCCCCATAGGCTGGTGGCTCCACTTAAAATTTGTCTCTCCTGAATTTTGTAGAATTTAAAGCTCACAATCTATTGTTAAAGTCCCAATATCTAGGTAATCTGCCCATACACCTGGTGATTTTGTGCCTCTGTCCTCCAAATTTTTGAAACTGCCTTCTGGAGACTGTTAAATTCAATTCTTCCCTCCAGGATTTTATGCTAGAAGTACATGACCACCTGATGTCATCCTCCACCCTTACCCGTGATTTTTATTTGCTCCCATTAACACCATATCACCCAACCCTTTCACTTATAGTTGACTGTGGGCATTTCTCAGTCTCGGAATGTCTGTGTCTCTGTGTGTCTGGCTGTGTGCTGTCTGTCTGTCTGTCTGTCTGTCTGTCTCTCTCTCTCTCTCTCTCTCTCTCTTCTCTCTCCTCTCTCTCTCTCTCTCTCTCTTCTCTCTCTCTCTCTCTCTCTCTCTCTCTCTCTTCTCTCCTCTCTCTTCCCTCCCTCTCCCTCTCTCTCCCCTCCCTCCTCTCCCCTCTCTCTGTCTCCTCCCCTCCCCTCTACCCCTCCATCCCCCTCTCTCAGTTTCTCAGTCTCTCTCAGTCTCCCTGCTCTTTCATTCCCTGCAGCTTGTTGCATCCATTTCTGCCCCACCATTGTCAGTACATTGCCTTATTACCCTCTGTCAACTTTCTCTTCTGTGAGCCTTAATCTTGTAATAAAAAAGGATAAATGACACTTTTGGGAATTACATGAGGAACACTCCAGATTGTATTCCTCACGGGAGATGGGAAAACGCTGGTGTGTAGCACTGAATATTCTATGTTCGGCTTTCTACATCATTACGCAGAGATTATTGAAGATGGATGTCAGCAATTACCATCTCAAGTGAACTGCTTGCTTTTCACCAATATAGGGCAAATTATTTCACACAAGAATCAAATGTTGTGGATGATACAAAATCAATTCTTCTCACATTGGAAGATAACCATGTAGGTAGTAGCTCAATGGGCTTTCAAAATAATTATATAGTCAGGAACGATAATGAGACAAAAGAATTAACCCGACGCGAGACCCATACATGATATCAAGTATTTTGCCAGGAAGGTATCCTAGTGGCCGACTTGGGAAAAATATCCCATGGGATCTTTTTTGCTGACATTAGAGATAGCACAGCATGCTCTACTTTGCTTCTGTAAGAAGGAAACACTCTCAATGGTACATCCATCATGGTCGGGCTGGTGAAAAGGTTTCTAAAAAATAAATAAATAAAATAAATCCTAATAACGTCACAAATTCTGATGGTGGTTCGTTGTTCCAGAAAATTTGTGGTACATCGTGCTGCACCTTCTGTTGTAGAAAGTTTGAAGGTGAAGTTTTTAAACTTACCATATTTTCAAATCATTGTACCAGTGACGAGTGGATATTTGTCTCATAAATGTGTGGCAGCATATTAACAACTTAATGTCAAAAGTAAATAAAACTAGAAGGGCACTCGGTAGAGCACATACCTCCGCCACATAAAGCTTGATCCATGAGAACATATCGGGCCCCGTTACATTTTTGAAATATCATGCTATGTCATCGTTTTTGGCTCGATCTCTCAATGGTGAAGAATCACTTTAAAAATTAAATAACTCTCGTATCTGTATCCAGATTCGGATCTTCACCAAATTGAATCAATTCGTGGTGGTCACACACCCAATGGGTCCACCAAGTTTCATCTGAATCCGTTCACAACTTTTTGAGATATCCTGCACACAGACAAACAGACAGACAAACAGACAGAAAGGGGTGAAAACATAACCTCCTTCACCTTCGATGGTGGGGGTAACTAGACAGTTCATAGAACACAATACCCTGTGCAGTGTTCAGGTATATACAGGAGGGCCTTGTCATTCACTTTTACGTTCTTGAAAATCCCCATGAACCGCAAATCCGCAGACTTGGGGGGTAATGGGGTAAATAGGGTTCGAGACTTCAGATTTAAAATTTGTCCAAACTGTACCCATTAACATGTTTCTGCATTGCTTTTGTGCTTTTTTTTCATGAATAAAAGAGTTATTAAAAACATCAAATAAAGTTTATTTTCTCGAGTTACTATTAACTATTATTTTGTATGCAGCCTGTGGCTGTTGGTTGCATCATTGCTAAAAGCACGGTGATGCTGCTGATGCAGTGCCCCCTGTTTCTCGCAAACTGGTACTCATTTTGCCAACCTAGGTAGGATGACTGACTGAGTCATCCCACCTGGTGTTGTTTAACAGCATAATAAGGGCTAAAACTAACGACCCTAATATCTTAAGGCAGCCACATTAACCGTCAAGCCAACACGAGGCTCATTTTGCTGAATGAAGAACATAAATTAACGTTTATTTTATTGAGTTATTGAGATCATGAAACTTGCCTTTAATAATAATGATGATAAATGTGATCCAATAATGAGATGACGATGTTGATGATGGCTATGATAAACACTAGTTCATAGAGATGAGTAAATACACATTACGGCAGCCTCTTTACCACCCCCAGATCCTTCTCCTGTGTGACGCACTCCAAAATGACCTTACATCCTGTGATCTCCATTTTCATTGTTCTTTCCCATCCCCAACACTTACACTTGCTCAGGTTAAATTACATCTGCCAATCTCTTTCCCAATCTATACAAGTATCAATACTTTCCTGTATCTGTTCACCACCCCCACTGTTATCCACCTTACCTCCAAGCTTTGTGTCATCCGCAAATTTGGAAATCTTACTTTTCACCCCACTATCCAAATCGTTGATGTAAATAATGAATAGTAATGGTCGGAGTACTGATTCTTGAGGTACCCCACTACTTACATCCTCCCACTCACAGCCACTTTTTGCTTCCTATCACTAAGCCAGTTTGCAGCCTGGTGTTGGCTCAGTGGTTAGGGTGGCGGCTTGGGATCCTAGGGTCCTGAGTTCAAGCCCCATCGGCCGCTGAATTAATACACCAGGGGGTTGACTGAGCTTGTCATCCTTCCGAGGTCGGCGAAATGAGTACCAGTTCCAGTGTGTGCACTGGTAGAGGGGCACTGCATCAGCGACACAGTCACGCTTCAAGAAATGATAGCTACCCCGGCAGCTAAGCTGCCATACGACCACCAGTTTGCAATCCAATTAGCTACCTGACCAGCCACTCCACAAGCCCTCACCTTAGCTAACAACCTCACATGTGATGCCTTATAATATCAAATCAGGCTTGGGATCCTAGAGTCCTGAGTTCAAATCCTGCGTGGCCGATGAATCAATACAAGGTGGGGGTGACTCAGCCTGTCATCCTTCCAAGGTCGGCAAAATGAGTATCAGCTTGCTGGGATGATTGAGCCATTCGAGTATCCTGTGTCGGAGTGGCGACCCATCCAGGATTGTGCCCAATAGCCCAGGAGAATGCTTCGGCAGTACCAACACTCTGTACAGAATATGGTCCCAATGGATTGATGGATAATATCAAATGTCTTCTGAAAGTCGAGATATATGCCAACCACTGCACTTTCCTCATCTATCCAATTAAAAACTGCCTCAGAGAGCTCCAATAAATTTGTTAAACAAAACCTCCCTTTTGTAAACCCATTCCGACTACCTTTAATCAGTTTGTAATTATTTGAATGGTTCCATATCCATCCCATAATTAATTTCTCCAACACCTTCCCCATAACTGATGTCAAGCTAATATGTCTGTAGTTCCCCAATTCTTCTCTGGAGCCTTTATTAATAATGGTGTTACATTTTCTACTCTCAAATCCTCTGGTACCTGACCTGACTTCAGGGTGTGAGCAAGGTGTGAGGCAGGGGTGCCAGCCCAGAGAGGAGAACAGTTTTCCATCAAGTTGCGGATGAAGGCCTTGGAGTTGGATAGGAGTTCAGGTGTGCCAAGGAAGGACTTTGTACGACGGAGGATGCTCAGTCAGCGGCTGGCTTTAATTTGAAATGTGGTTTGCCCAATAAAGATCATGGCTGATAGTCAGACCCAGGAGTTTGAATGACTGAACCTTCTCAAAAGGATTGTTAAGAAAGTAGATATGGAGGGGAGGGGGACACCAGATGGTCCTTTCAGAGAGAGATAGTGAGAGTGTGAGATTTCTCAGGATTGAAAGACATGTTCCAAGTGTTTGACCATCTTGTGATTTTGTCAAGATTTGAAGAGTGAAGAGGCTGCAGCCTGTCTGAAGGATGAAGAATGTTACGGCACAGGGTGGAGTCATCAGCGAATAAATAAAAAGGATTTTTCAGGGAGTCAGAGGGATATTTTATGAATATCAGGAATAGGACTGGGCCCAGAACACTGCCTTGTGGCACTCCAACCTTGACAGGGAGAGGAGATGAAAATTACGAGTCGAGGAAGTTAGTAAGCCAAGAGTGGAGTTGGCCATGGATGCCATAGGCAGAGAATTCAGTGAGCAAGGTGAATGCCAGACTGCATAGAAAGCTCGAGATACACGATGTCCAGAGAGATGGCCCTATCTCATATCTGACATTGAGGGCCTCCATTCATTGTTGAGAAAGTAAGAGCAGCATGTAGAAGGTAGAGTAACCTGGTGTGAATCCAAATTGGTGATTTGAGATGAGGCTGTGGGAGTAAAGGAAGGATTTCATATCAACTGCGATGATGGATTCCATGACCTGACTGATGATTGCAAGTAACTAAATGGTCTGTTGGTGGATTTCCAAGCAGATAGAAGATGACATAACACAAATGATAGGGTGAAAATGGCAGAGAGAGGATGTGCAAGACCAGCAGCACAGGTTTTTGGGACATGTTAGCTGATGCTGTCAGGTCCAGTTGGAGAATCAGAGCCGAGGGTTGCCAGAAATTTCTACACCTTCTCAAGTGCAAGAGAGAAAGAGTCAAGAAGCAGTTGGGTGTGACTGGGTAGGGTGGGGTTAGGGTCACATGATGTGGAAGCAAACACATAATTGAGGCAATCGGCCTTCTCATGAGTAGAGCTGGTTGTGGTGCTATTTGAAGTGAGAGAAGGGCTGGAGGGGAAGGATACTCCAGAGACAGACTTAGCAAGGCACTACAAGGATTTAAAGGAAGGAGATGTGATTGAAAGGTCAATCTTAAGTTGGACAGACATTGTGTTCTGGCTCTCCTGAGAGAAAACACTTCTTGAGTGCTTTGTGGAATGATCTGGCATTGCCTCCGGTCAGGTTTACTTTCCAAGAAGAGAAGGCAAGTTGTTTCAGAGCAACTCCCTCACTACTGAATTCAGCGTACTATGGGCGCGAAGAAGGGTATGATACTGCAGATGAGATTGGATGAATCTGTGCCAAAGAGAGAGCAGGTTACTCTGGAAGAATTCCCAGGCTGAGTTAATATCAGGGGAGGTAGATGTAGGAGACTCGATCTCTATTTGGAGGATGGTGCAACACACAGTCAAAGAAGTGCTGGGAGCGGAGGGAAGTCACAGCCAAAGGTACTCCTGGGGTTGGGAGGTTTAATATCAGTACACGGGAAGTGAGAAATTGAGTTATTGATGTAAAGTGCAACTCTGCCACCTGACCGGGGTTCAGGTGTATCACATCTGAGGAGATAAGAGCCGGGGAGAGACACCATAAGAAGTCAGGGGCATTCTGTGGGATGATTGATTCAGTTAAACAGACGATGTCCGGTTTATCAGCAATGGCTTGGATTGAGAGATCAGTAAGGTTAGAGTGGAGATGTCGGATGTTTGAGGTCCACACAGTTGGAGATGTGGGAGGAGGAAATGGGAGGGTGCAGAACAGGGATGGGGGAGTTTACGGAAGCAAGGTGTGGGCAATGCTTTGAGGGGGCAGTGGAAGGGGGAGGTTTGAATGGGTGGGGTTAGGGGGAAACATTGAGAGGGTGGGGTCAGGAGGGATGCAGAAAGGGGGGACATGAAGAAATCCTTGGTGGAATCCCTGAAAAAAAAATGACTATTAAATGACTTCACACCCCAAATTATTAAAATGTTTTGTACAAAATGTATACCTACCCATCAAAAGTTGCAAACAGACTCCACATATCATAACCCCCCCTCCCTTTCCTCCATGCATGCACTACCACTAAGGTCTCTACCTGCAACCCAACAAAACGGCATCCAGAAATCTATCAATATCCACCACCCTCGCCCTTCTAAATCAATACAAAACTCTATTTTCCGTATGCTTGTCACAAAATGGGGAGTCCACATATTCAATACCCTGCACATCTCCAACAAAAACGATCTCTGGCCACCCTCCCTCCCCAGCCGACGCCCACCATCAATCACCTATGCACCACTGCACCCATCAGCTGCATTGAAATCATCGTGCACACTCACAGCACTCCCAACACTTGCTCGTTTATTCATTTGATTCCACCAGTATAACTGTATAAGCCTGTTATTTTGCTTCAATAACATAAGAGAAACGTTACATTGTGAACCACACCCTCCTTTCTAATGATACGTCAATCTGCCTGTCCTGTTTGCAATGGGAATGCTAAAGAGTCAATCATACCTGGCCATATTCCAACATTGATGTTCGAGCTGATGGGTGTAAGATTGACCACATTACCTCGGTAATACCCTTCTTTGCTGATGTGTTTATGAGCGTGAGACTCTTTGAGGAGTCCTACAGTCAACATAAAAATTACATTCTATTTATGACGAGAGATGAGTTAAAACAGAGTTGCGTCATCACAGCCATCTGGTTCATTAGTTGTGTGTCAAACCCAGGATGTTTCGGGTGACAGCAAGTTTGGAAATGAACAGATTTAGTCCATGTTACCAGACAGAGAACTTCCACATGCTGAGCCTGCACAGCACTTGCAAAACGAACGTTGTCATTAACAATTGAGTTGCGTGGAAGAGCGATGTCATCCTGAGTTGTTTTCCATCTTCCCTCCCTCCCGCCCAACAACCTTCACAGTGAGTCTGTTGAACAGCAGAATTCCAGAGTTATTCTGTGCTGTTCACATCTAAATCGTTTATACCAAATTACCTCTTAAAATGCAGCACCAAAGCCTGAGCCAAGCAAATGTCTTTCAATATCGTTTCCCCTTAAATGACTTGTTCGAATTAAAAAAGTAAATAGATAAGGTGCTATGATTATGTTGGAATATTTGGGTAAGAGGGCATACATGTGCATGAGTTGAGAAAATGAGGCCAAGTTGAGAAACTTACAAATTGATAAAATGGAAATGGCAGGGGAGGATCAACATGCAGTACATCCATCATCGTGTACATACAGTGGCCTGCAAAACTATTCACCCACTTCAAAGTTTTCACATTTTGACACCACCTGAGCTTATTTCATGATGTTTTCAAATCAAACTTAATGTATAGAGTCTTCACAAACTACTCCAAAGTGATACAGATAAAATTTGAAAAAGTTTGATTAAAGCCGGTCTTCGCCGCATTTTATGAAATAAAATGAATTCGTTCAAAGAATGACTTTATCCACAAAAGAGTTGCTGCTTCACGTAAAACAACCCTGGAGATATCGCAAAGTTCAACCACCAGTGAAATAAACATTGCAGATAATCCGCCATGTTGCTTGCTCGTCTGTGCACACATTACGTGCTACATCGGTCGCGGTCCGTGCAAACGTTATAACTTTATTTTAAAACGTCCATTTTTCACCAGCTTTGCTTTGATTCCCTGTAGAGCACTTCGCAAAACCTCCAAAAATATAGACACAGATCTGGCAGACGCTATGGATAAGCAGTCCCTCTGGGGGATAGGTCGTGAGGTCTAACAGTGAATGCATTAAATCATATAGCTCAATGAAGCTCATTAATTTTGTTACGTTCATAAATTTTTTGTTCACTCAATATAATTCTCCAAACAGTAAGAAAAGTTTTAATACTTTGGAAATTTCAGATTTTCTTGTGTATGCATGGAGAAGGAGTGAACATAGCTGTGCTTGCTTAAAGTAAATCGGTATATCGGCTTAGTTATAAAACTCGTTATTTCTTTAAATTATCAGATTTCACAACAGATTTCGGCACTTGTTTAGTCCGGATGATATCCAATCCTCAAAACCGAAATAATATTTCAATGATGTACTTTAATCAGTCCGTGAGATTTAGATCGTGGTAAATCATATCATATAATGCATGAAATCGCTCCAAGCTCCTAATTTGAAAACTATAGCGCTTACAAAAGTGTTGTATACAGTGATTCATAGCTATGATGAACAGATATTCGATACGAGTGAGGAAAGTTTTTTAAAATCTTTATCATTCAGAAATAGTTGCAGTCTGTTCCAATTCAAGGCATGGTTGAGCAGGCCAAAAAACATGGCGGCTTCAGACCCCAGCGAAGTTACCCAGGAAACGCCTTAAGACCCCAAAGAGTGTTGTGGCCGAGAAGGCGCCTGATAAAGGATTTAATTAAATAAGGCCGTTAATTATCTTCAAAAGGGGTGTTTTAATTACCCCAAACACCCAATTTTCACTCTTTGCACTTCCTGGAATTTTTGGTATGCATGCAAAGTTTCAGGCTGATAGGTATGGAGACACACACACACACACACACACACACCTATTTATTTGTATTAATTGTGAATGAGACGTAGTTTGTTTGTTTGTCACGCTAATTCTCTGAGCTCCCATGGTTAATCGTGACGAAACCTCGAGGATCACATTTTTTACCATGATACAACCAACTAGGGTTTTAAACAGCCATTTTCTCACAATTCATGACCTATAAACACATGAGCTACCACAGGGAGGGTGTAGTGGGAGGAGGCAGGGGGATGGGTGGGAGGAGGAGAGGGAAGAGCTTGTTTTGCGGAGGCGCCGGCGCTGGTCGTGGAGGAAATTCTCAGAAAGGCAGTGTTGCTACAAGCTTCGTAAGCGTGTATGTAGTCACTTGGTAGTGTGTTGAGCTTGGTGAGGAGGCAGAGTGGTGGGCGGGGTGGGGAGGAGCGGGACGGGTGGAAGGAGGCAGGGGACGGGTGGAGGAGAGAGGGAAGGGGTAGGTTTTGAGGAGGCAGGGTAGGTGGGAAGAGGGAGGTAGGATGGGAGTCCTAAGGGAGGGGAAGGGATGGGGTGGGAGTCCGGAGGGAGGTGTTGTGGTGAGAGGAGGAGGGGAAAGAGGTGGGATGAGGACTGGTGTTGCCGAGCAACGCGGGTACCTTTGCTCGTACTCTATAAAAGAAACAATATTGAAGCTGATGTAATCTCCAATGAAAATTAGATGATTTTGATTGGAGCTTGTGTTGGGCTTTATCGCTTTTGTTTTTTTTAGTATATTGCACTTTACTTCTTCACAATAATTTATCAGTAATCTCACGTTATTCTGTGATTATTCTCCTCTGAACAAGGTGATTGGCTGCAAAAACCCAAACAGGCTTTTTCACATTTAAAGAAACCTTTGAAGACGTAACGCTTCTCAGGATACATTTTAGTCCCTGCCAAGGGATTTCCAATGGTAAAGGTTTGCTAAGGCAAGTCTGCACATTTATTCATGCAGTGTGCATACGCAAGCTGTCACAATGGTGGAAATGCATTTCCCCTCTCAGTGACCTTGACAAAATAGATCTTTTAGAAACTGTGCCTGCTGATGAGCTGAGCCTTGGCAGAAAGATTGACAGCGTGGCACATTCGGGGGCCACCCTGAGGGAAGTCAGCATGGGGTGACAGGTTCTGGGAGCGATTAACGGGCCAGACTTAAAACCGCCATGCATTGACGACACTTTGGATCGTGGATATCTTAACCACAGAAACACCAGAAAGATGAACACAATCCTTGGGGGATATTTAACTGGATTTTGACCTCATTTAACAAAAGTAATGCTACGTGTGGGCTGGGAGGATAGCCTAGAGATATGCACACTCCGCTCTGAGCTGTCTATCCAAGGTTTGAATCTTGGCCCAGCCATAAAGTGTCATCTTGGTGTTTCACAAGCAGGGTGAGGCATTCACGTGTGTGCCGTGGGACACGGATGGACATTAAATTGGGCGGCCTGTCTGCCAGCATTCGTTGGTGAATGTTAAAGATCCCACGGTTTCCTTCACAAAGAGTGAGCTAGCTATCACAGGCACCATGGACAAATTCCAAATTCCTGCTGAGAAAGCAATGGCAAACCACCCAATACAATCCTGCATCAGAGTGGTGACCCATCTAGGATTGTATCCCTTGCCAGAGAGAGAGAGAGAGAGACAGAGACAGAGACAGAGACACAGAGACACAGAGACACAGAGACAGGCAGACAGAGAAAGACAGGCAGACAGAGAGAGACAGAGACAGAGACAGACAGACAAATAAACAGGGAGAGAGACAGACAGAGAGAGATTTATGTGGATGCCATTTGAGTCACAACTTGGCAATGTCAATCAACCTCATATTTGGTGCAGTATAATTAATAGTCCCAAGTGGGACAGATGCCTGGCTCCCGATGGAGTGCGGTCATCGTTAGGGTGCATTACGTGACAAAGTTTCTTTTCAGTTGATTCAATGGAAAACTATAAGGGCACTCGATAGAGCGCGTACCTCCGTCAGGCTGATTCGTTTACATTTTGTATCCCACTGTTAGGCTGGATCTGGATTCGGACCTGAACTAAAATTTAATGAGCTGGTTCTTGTCACCTAACCAACTCATCCACCAAGTTTCGACCGAATCCGTCCATAACCCTTAACTTTTTCAGATGTCCTGCTATATGCCGTTTTTGGCCCTATCTCTCAATGGTGAAGAATCGTTTAAAAATTCTCAGATCCAGCCTCGAATCGTCACCAAAATCTAATCATTTCATCCTTCCTTCCATATGAGTGCTGCTTCATCAGGGTGAAGATTACCACACTGCAGTTGCCGGCATGGAACAGCACCAATACAACCATTATACCAGTACACTGGTACTCATTTCACAGTGCTCAGAAGGATGACAGGCAGAGTCAGCCTAACCTGGTGCTAATTCAGTAGCTAACAGGGCTCAAACTCAAGACCCTATGATCCCAAACCAGCCACCTGAACCACTCAGCCAACACTAGGCTTCAACACACAAGCTCTCCACAAACCTTGTCACACACCCAAATGCTCCACAAAATTTCATCGAAATCCATCCACAACTTTTTGAGATATTATGTTCACAAACAAACAAACAGACAAACAGATAGACAGACAGGGGTTAAAACATTCGGTGGCAGAGGTAATTACAAGCCGGTAGGTGACATGGTTTGTCGCTATACATGCATACTATCATACAGTTTTTGACGGATCGGGCTGAAATTTTTTGACAAAAAGGTTGATTATAGTGCGCATAAGGCGGAAGCCGATTTTTGATTTTCGAAAAAATAATATTTTTAGGATTTTTTCAAAAATTTCAAAGTCCCGTTGCTCGGCAACGGTGGCGTCCATAGCAACGGTGCTCAAAAGATACAACTAGATCCGGTATGAACCTACTAGTCAAGTTTCATCAAAATCAGTTGACTCCTCTGGCCTCCAGAGCTGTCCATACTACATACATACAGACAGACGGAAAACCTGAGAATAACATAGTCCGCGACCACCCTAATAGGCCCGTGGGGGCTGAAAGGCCCGATTCCACGATTGTACTCGCACTGTGACATATGGTTGGATGGTGCTGAATTGATGAAAAATGTTCCATGAATTATTGTGCAGTGAAAGGACCTTTAAACACTTTTAGACCCAAAGCAGGCAGAAAAGGATCTAAGAGGACTAAAGGATGTAAGGGTCTAACGGGGCTAAAGTGACAGCACAATGTAAGAAATGAAGCAGAAGGAAGAATGAAAGGAGAGAGAAAGAAGAGGAGATTGTGGAAAGAGAAAACAAAGAAGCTTGGGAGGAGATTGGGGAAAGGGAAGTGGTCTGCATGGAACATTGGAGAAGTCAGTAAATTGGGGTAAGGGTATGTCAGGGAAGTGGCCTGTATGGAACATTGGAGAAGTCAGTAAATTGGGGTAAGGGTATGTAAGGGAAGTGGCCTGCATGGAACAATTGGATGAAGTCAGTAAATTGGGGTAAGGGTATGAAAGGGAAGTGGCTTGATGGAACATTGGAGAAGTCAGTAAATTGGGGTAAGGGTATGTAAGGGAAGTGGCCTGTATGGAACATTGGAGAAGTCAGTAAATTGGGGTAAGGGTATGTAAGGGAAGTGGCCTGCATGGAACATTGGATAAGTCAGTAAATTGGGGTAAGGGTATGAAGGGAAGTGGCCTGTAGGAACATTGGAGAAGTCAGTAAATTGGGGTAAGGGTATGTAGGGAAGTGGCCTGCATGGAACATGGAGAAGTCAGTAAATTGGGGTAAGGGTATGTAAGGGAAGTGGCCTGCATGGAACATTGGAAAGTCAGTAAATTGGGGTAAGGGTATTGGGAAGTGGCCTGTATGGAACATTGGAGAAGTCAGTAAATTGGGGTAAGGGTATGAAGGGAAGTGGCCTGTATGGAACATTGGAGAAGTCAGTAAATTGGGGTAAGGGTATGTAAGGGAAGTGGCCTCATGGAACATTGGAAAGTCAGTAAATGGGGTAAGGGTATGTAGGGAAGTGGCCTGTAGGGACATTGGAGAAGTCAGTAAATTGGGGTAAGGGTATGTAAGGGAAGTGGCCTGTAGGGAACATTGGAGAAGTCAGTAAATTGGGTAAGGGTGTGTAAGGAAGTGGCCTATATGAACATTGGAGAAGTCAGTAAATTGGGGTAAGGGTATGTAGGGAAGTGGCCTGTAGGAACATTGGAGAAGTCAGTAAATTGGGGTAAGGTATGAAGGGAAGTGGCCTGTAGGGAACATTGGAGAAGTCAGTAAAATTGGTAAGGGTATGTTAGGGAAGTGGCCTGTATGGAACATTGGAGAAGTCAGTAAATTGGGGTAAGGGTATGCAAGGGAAGTGGCCTGTAGGGAACATTGGAGAAGTCAGAAAATTGGGGTAAGGGTATGCAGGAAGTGGCCTGTATGGAACATTGGAGAAGTCAGTAAATTGGGGTAAGGGTATGTTAGGGAAGTGGCCTGTATGGAACATTGGAAGAGTCAGTAAATTGGGGTAAGGGTATGCAAGGAAGTGGCCTGTAGGGAACATTGGAGAAGTCAGTAAATTGGGGTAAGGGTATGTTAGGAAGTGCCTGTATGGAACATTGGAGAAGTCAGTAAATTGGGGTAAGGGTATGTTAGGGAAGTGGCCTGTATGGAACATTGGAGAAGTCAGTAAATTGGGGTAAGGGTATGTTAGGGAAGTGGCCTGTATGGAACATTGGAGAAGTCAGTAAATTTGGGGTAAGGGTATGTAGGGAAGTGGCCTGTAGGGAACATTGGAGAAGTCAGTAAATTGGGTAAGGGTATGTTAGGGAAGTGGCCTGTAGGGAACATTGGAAAGTCAGTAATTGGGGTAAGGGTATGAAGGGAAGTGGCCTGCATGGAACATTGGAGAAGTCAGTAATTGGGGTAAGGGTATGTAAGGGAAGTGGCTGTATGGAACATTGGAGAAGTCAGTAAATTGGGGTAAGGGTATGTAAGGGAAGTGGCTGTATGAACATTGGAGAAGTCAGTAAATTGGGGTAAGGGTATGTAAGGGAAGTGGCCTGATGGAACATTGGAAGTCAGTAAATTGGGTAAGGGTATGTAAGGGAAGTGGCCTGTATGGAACATTGGAGAAGTCAATAAATTGGGGTAAGGGTATGTTAGGGAAGTGGCCTGTATGGAACATTGGAGAAGTCAGTAAATTGGGGTAAGGTATGTAAGGGAGTGGCCTGTATGGAACATTGGAGAAGTCAGTAAATTGGGGTAAGGGTATGTAAGGGAAGTGGCTGTAGGGACATTGGAGAAGTCAGTAAATTGGGTAAGGGTATGTAGGGAAGTGGCCTGTATGGAACATTGGAGAAGTCAGTAAATTGGGTAAGGGTATGTAAGGGAAGTGGCCTGTATGGAACATTGGAGAAGTCAGTAAATTGGGGTAAGGGTATGTAAGGGAAGTGGCCTGTAGGGAACATTGGAGAAGTCAGTAAATTGGGGTAAGGGTATGTTAGGGAAGTGGCCTGTATGGAACATTGGAGAAGTCAGTAAATTGGGGTAAGGGTGTAAGGGAAGTGGCCTGATGGAACATTGGAGAAGTCAGTAAATTGGGGTAAGGGTATGTAAGGGAAGTGGCCTGTATGGAACATTGGAGAAGTCAGTAAATTGGGGTAAGGGTATGTAAGGGAAGTGGCCTATTGAACATTGGAGAAGTCAGTAAATTGGGGTAAGGGTATGTAAGGGAAGTGGCCTGTATGGAACATTGGAGAAGTCAGTAAATTGGGGTAAGGGTATGTAAGGGAAGTGGCCTGTATGGAACATTGAGAAGTCAGTAAATTGGGGTAAGGAAGTGGCCTGTATGGAACATTGGAGAAGTCAGTAAATTGGGGTAAGGGTATGTTAGGGAAGTGGCCTGTATGGAAATTGGAGAAGTCAGTAAATTGGGGTAAGGGTATGTAAGGGAAGTGGCATGTATGGAACATTGGAGAAGTCAGTAAATTGGGGTAAGGGTATGTAAGGGAAGTGGCATGTATTGAACATTGGAGAAGTCAGTAAATTGGGGTAAGGGTATGTAAGGGAAGTGGCCTGCATGGAACATTGGAGAAGTCAGTAAATTGGGGTAAGGGTATGTAAGGGAAGTGGCCTGCATGGAACATTGGAGAAGTCAGTAAAATTTCTGTCATCTTTGCATACATATCAAAATTGAAGACCCCGAATGTGAAATCATTGAGCTTATAACTACTCGTACTCCTTCTATAAGGCTGGGTTATGTATACAAAAGACTATAGTATTGTGATAAAATTAATACAGCCATATTGCTATCATATAAAACAATCTGGGTTTGAAAGGTCACAGATGGAGTCAGGTCCATCCAGTCACACAAGTCCTTTGCCCTAATGCCATGACTGGTGAGAAAGGTACCAACACTGAGCCAATTGATATTGTGACAGTTGAAATGACCGCATATGAGGAATAGACTTAGGATGGGTGGTTAAAAGTTCGTCCATGTGGGCTGAGAGAGATGTAAATCGAGTCATCACTGTTCGGATGAAGGAGCAACACACGAACAAATAAGTGGTTGAAGCAGATGTGAAGTCACAGCTCAGCACTCCGGTGGTTTGGAGGTATAAGACAAGTACATGGACAGTGAGAAATGGAGTTCTTGACGTAAAGTGCAACTCCACCACTTGGACAGGGTTGATGCCTGTCGAACCGGAGGAGACAGCAGCTAGGGAGAAACACTCAGGAATCAGGGACGTTGTGTTGGAGTTCGGGAAGAATTCTGTTAAACACATGATGTCCGGTTTATGAGCAGTCACTTGGATTGATAAATAATATCAGGTTAGCGTGGTGGCCCTGGATGGTTGAGTCCACACAGTTAGGGACAGAGGAGGTGGTGCTGTTGGTAGTATACAGTAATGTGGAGATGGCGTCGGGGTTCTTGGGGAAGTGTTGGAGAAACTTGGAGAGGGGACGAGGCCAGGGGGAAGCTGGGAGGAGATGGTTGAGAGGGAATCTTAATGGGGGGAGGGGGTGGTAGGGCAAAGGGATGATTGGAGAGAGTGAGTGTGAGGCAAGACAGGAGATTGAGGGATCAAGAGGGAGATGGGAGAGGGTGGGGTGGGCAGATACCTTCGAGGGGCTAGGCAAGGGGGAAAATGGGAGGGGCAAGGGAAGAAGGTGGGGCGAAGGGGATGCAGAGAGGGGAAGCATGCAGTGCGGTGGAGGTTCACCGAGATGGAGGACACATGAAAGGGGTGAGGGTGAGAGGACGTGGGTGTGAATGTGAAGACAAGGGGAAGGGTACTGACATTAAGGGGTTTGACACCGTTAATAGAAGTGAAGGGGACTTCATGGTCATGAGTCGGCAGCCTTTGCAGACAGGACTTCTCATTATTCCCAATTCAGATAGACGAATACAGATATCATGAGAAGGATGAAATCGAGGGTGCATAATGCATGGAGGGAAGTCGTGTTGTATGTACGGAGGGACGGTCGATGTGTTTGCACGTTTGACAGGTTGGAGAAAGAAAGTGTGGGAAGATGAGCTGGAGCTTGAGATGGAGAAGAGGAACACATGGTGGGTCCTGATGGAGAAATACGGCAAATTTAGGCATTTTATAATGTTGCTAAAAGCTTTTAAAGTTAAAGGCAGGTTCTGCTCAATTATGAGTAATGTTTGTTCAATTAGGAACAGGAGTATTGAGAGTGGAAGAGATAAAGAATGAATGAACGATGGAAGGAAATAACAGGCAGAACGTTGTTGATGGATTTTTATTTTTTTAAGTAATTTTCCCCATTTATTCCCGTCGCTTCACTGACTGGAACACTGAATAGGGGGGGGGGGTGGGAGAGAAAAAAAGAAAAAAAGGGGAAAGGTGAGAGATAGAGAGACGGAGATGGGAAGCAAGGAGGGTGTGGGAACAACTCGGGTGGGGAAGGGAAGACAGTGAGAGGGGAGGGGGGAGCAGTGTGAGGGGAGGGAATGGGAAGGCAGTGTGAGGGAGGGAACGGGAAGGCATGTGAGGGGAGGGGGAGGCAGTGTGAGGGGAGGGGGGGAGGCAGTGTGAGGGGAGGGAATGGAAGGCAGTGTGAGGGAGGGAATGGGAAGGCAGTGTGAGGAGAGGAATGGGAAGCAGTGTGAAGGAGGGAATGGGAAGGCAGTGTGAGAGAGGAATGGGAAGGCAAGTGTGAGGGGAGGGAATGGGAATGGCAGCATACCAGGGCATTACCGGGGCGATAAAACATGTCCAAACAGCAGCGTTTTATTTCTACCTGTCGTGTTCTATATAAAAACAGGTGGTAGCATTTAATAATCAAAACTAATGCGACTTGGGAAGGTTTGCCTGCATGCAGCCCCCCACCCCCCACCCCCTCCAAACACACATTCCTCCAACCTCCTCAGGGTCACTCCTAAACGTGCACGCACCACGGTGATTTACTCAACCTTTCACTCGCACACCTGCACAGATTCCCCCAAACCTGCACAGATTCCCCACGACATGCACAATTCCCCCACACATGCACAGATTCCCCCCACACCATGCACAGATTCCCCCACACATGCACAGATTCCCCCACACATGCACAGATTCCCCCACACGATCCACAAGATTCCCACCACAACATGCACAAATTCCCCACACATGCACAGATTCCCCCACACATGCACAGATTCCCCCACACATGCACAGATTCCCCACACATGCACAGATTTCCCCGCACCATGCACAGATTTCCCCACACATGCACAGATTTCACCACACATGCACAAGATTTCCCCGCACCACATTCACAGATTCCCCCCACACATGCACAGATTCCCCCACACATGCACAGATTCCCCCACACCTGCACAGATTCCCCCACACATGCACAGATTCCCCCACACTGCACAGATTCCCCCCACACCTGCACAGATTCCCCACACCTGCACGATTCCCCCACACCTGCACAGATTTCCCCACACATGCACAGATTTCCCCACACCTGCACAGATTCCCCGACACATGCACAGATTCCCGCACACCTGCACTGCACGGTGCCACGTCCTGCAAACCTTCGAGGCTTCGGCGCTGCAGAAGTGCATGGTTCACGAGACGGTCACATGACCTCTTCAACAGCGCCCCACACCATGGACCAAGTTCGAGTTCAGATCGTGCCACGAAACCCATACACCACACTCACGTTTACCAAGAACAGGTACGCACACACCACACCCCATGGAGAGTCATTTGTTCCCATCTACCACGTCCACGTGTGCTGTCTACATACCTCTTTGCTTGCAGAAACTACCGACTAGTAATATATTGCAGTTACTATTAGTATATTTATATTAATATTTTGTAATGAAAGCACACACAAAACGGTGTAAAACAAAAATAAAATAAAATTTTCTTCATTTATAGCAACAAAAAAGTTCCTCTTCGCTTGCAGAAACTACCGACTATTACTATATTGGTGGAACTATAATAGTACAGTGTAATGTCGTGAAGTATAAATAATTATCAGCCCGACCATGATGCATTCAACTTCACGTCAACTTTATTCACAGCACTTAGCTCCATTACCTGGTCCCGTGTGTCGCGCACGCGGCACTCACGTCGAAGGGCGATACATCACAACAGGCCCCCCTTTAATTACAAATCCAACCGGTCTGGATGTTTTGGTACACGGGAGGACCTACACAAAGGAGTTGTTACAGGTACAGATTTAGGTGACATGGACAAACACACCGGACTGGCAGCGGGTACAGGTACAGAGACTTCAGGCAAAGATGCATTACTCACACCTTCAGATGCAGGCTCGGAAACAACAGTCGCATTCTCGGACAACACAACAATAACTGGATGAATCGCAGCTTTTGCGTCATCCTCCAACTCAATATAACGCAGCTTGATCTGATCCACATGTTTCCTTACTGTTCGCCCATCTTTCAGCTTGACACTAAAAACACGAGTTCCTTCCTTGCTAATAACAACACCTGGCAGCCATTTCGCTCCAAGGCCGTGGTTCAGTACATAAACAGGATCGTTTACAGCAAAGTCACGCAATGCAGCCGTGTGATCATGACAGTATCTCTGACTCTGACGCTTGTTATCAACAGTTTGACTGATGTCAGGATGAACAAGAGAAAGTGTGGTTTTGAGTTCTCGCTTCATAAGCAATTCGGTTGGAGGCACTCCAGTTACGGTATGTGATCTGGATCTGTAACCTAGCAACACGCGTGACAAACGTATTTGAAGCGAACCTTGAGTAACGCACCTTAACCATTGATTGATAATCTGTGCAGCATGCTCTGCATGACCATTAGAAGCGGGTTTAAACGGAGCAGAACGGACATGTTTGATACCACTCAACCTCATGAATTACTCAAATTCCGGACATGTCAAACACGAACCATTATCGCTTACCAACACATCAGGTCGACCATGAGTCGCGAATGTGACACGTAAATTCTCAATGGTGGTGGCAGAAGTGCTGGTGGACATGAGAGAGCACTCAATCCACTTGGAAAATGCATCAATGACAACAAGGAACATTTTCCCTAAGAACGGACTTGCAAAGTCAACATGAATCCTGGACCAAGGTTTGGAAGGCTCCGTCCAAAGACTCAGCGGTGATTCTGCTGGTGACTTGCTGAGCTGCATACACGTATCACAACAATGAACACAACATTCAAGTTCAGAATAAATACCAGGCCACCAAACATGAGACCTTGCAATAGCTTTAATCGTAACAATAACAGGGTGGGTATGATGTAGTTCAGAAACCAACTTGTCTCTTCCCTGTTTTGACATGATGACACGTCAGCCCCAAAGTAAGCATTCTGACTGGACAGATAACTTATCTCTTCGACGTAAATATGGTTTGTACTCCTCTGAGTCTGGTATACGGGACCAATCACCAGTCATAACACAACGCTTAACTACAGACAACACAAGATCTCTGTTAGACCACAACCTCACTTGAGCAGCAGTGACTGGAGAATTGTCACTCTCAAACACATTCCTAGCTAATACAAGGTCAGCAGGTTGAGGGGTATTGTTACAATCAGTGATAGGTACCGGCAGTCGACTCAATGCATCAGCACAATTCCCAGTGCCAGGCCTGTAACGAATAGTATAATTGTAACTGGACAGCGTCAAAGCCCACAGCTGAACACGTGATGACGCATTGGTGTTGATTCCCTTGTTCTCTGAAAACAAGAAAGTGAGCGGTTTGTGATCAGTTTCAAGCTCAAATTTACAACCAAACAAATACTGATGCATCTTGGTTACCCCCAAACACACAGCCTAATGCTTCTTTATCAACCTTGAATCGTGAGTTGCAACATAGGCTCTTTCAGCTTTCGTCAAGCTTCTGGAAGTATACGCAACAGGTTGTAACTTCCCCGACTCATTGGCTTGCTGTAACACACAGCCTACCCCATAGGCACTGGCATCACATGACAATACAAGATGCTTACATGGATCATAATAAACAAGTAACTTGTTAAAACACAATATACCTTCAGCTTCCGAGGGCATCATCCTGGGCCTTGCTCCAAACCCAAGTTTTCCTTTTCCGAAGTAACTGATGCAGGGGTTCTAACATTGTGCTCACCCGTGGCAAGAAACTGCCAAAATGGTTGAGCAAACCAAAAAAGAAACGCAATTGTGACACATTTTCTGGTTTGGCTGTGTTCTTGATTGCTTAGACTTTGGAATCACACGGCAGTGACTCTTCTGCCTAGGAATACAATTTCTGGCACCATAAACACACATTTTTCACATTTCAGTCTGAGTCCTACTTTGGCCAAATGATGCAGGACTTCCTCCGGGTTACTTAGGTGTTCTGCAGTATCACAGCCCGTGATCAAGATGTCATCCTGGAACACGACACTTTTTGGCACAGATTTCAATAGACTCTCCATGTTTCTCTGAAAGATGGCAGCTGCTGAACGTATTCAAAAGGACAACGATTGATGAACAGCCCCTGTGGAGTGTTGATGCATTAGTTTCTTGACTCCTCATCCAGCTCTTGTGTCATGTAGCAGACTCAGATCCAACTTGTGAATGACTTTCTCACCAATGTCGAAACAGGTCATCGCTTTGGCAGTGGTACTGATCCTGCATGAGTCGGCGATTTATGGTTCATTAGTCCACGCAGATCCTCACTGCTCATCACCTTTCAGGACAGGAACAATTGGACTAGCCCATTCATTGAACTCAACAGGAGAGATGATCCCCTCATTCTGGAGTCTCTCAAGTTCACACTCGATATTTTCCCTCATCAAGTAGGGAACAGACCCGAGTCGAGATGAATCTTAACTTTCATCCCCATGAAGGAACCAATTCGTGGCTCAAACAGAGATGGAAACTTATCCAGCATTTAAGCACAACTGGAAGCCTCCACTGAAGACAGCTTCTTGATCTCATGCCAGTTCAACTTTATGCTCTCAAGCCAGTTCCGACCTAGCAATGTAGGACCATTGCCTGGTACAACCCACATAGGTAGTTCATAAGTCACACCATCATAAGATACACTGACATCTGTGCTACCAATCACCAGAACAATTTCCTTGGTGTAGGTACGAAGTTTGGCCTTCACTGGAATCAATTTGGGCTTCACAGCCTCACAGTCCGACAATTTGTCAAATGTCTCCTGGCTCATAATTGACTGGCTCACTCCTGTGTCCACTTCCATTGACACCTGCTTGCCATTCAGTTGAAGATCAACAGTTATCGGTGCGGTGCTGCCATGGATTGTATACATCTCAAACTCCTCACCATGCAGTGACAACGCATCAGATCCAGCAACATGCTCGCCATCATCCACATGATGGGTGGTGCCAGTACTATCAACACTGTGGATTGAGAACATCGCTTTTGAAGATTCCCGATCTTACAACATCCGTTACATGTGTACCACTTGAAACGGCACTGGTAAGCCATATGATTTGCACCACAATGACAACACAAGTTCTTGGGGCCTCTTGCAGTCTTGCTACTAATGAACCAGGTTTCAAACACACAACTGGCTGAGGTGTAGCCTTATACGAAGATTGAGCAATCTTATTTACAGTAGCTGCACTTGAAGAGTTCTGGCTTTTCGATGAGATCTCCTTCAGGTTTTCAGCAGTTTTCATACATGCC
>CM068964.1:5023708-5044010 GCA_035128595.1 Eptatretus atami
TGTTCACATATGTAATCTATACAGGCCTTATTTGTCCAATGTTCACATATGTAATCTATACAGGCCTTATGTGTCCAATGTTCACATATGTAATCTATACCGGCCTTATGTGTCCAATGTTCACATATGTAATCTATAACGGCCTCACGTATCCAATGTTCTTTCTTTGCGACATGGTTCTACTTAAACAGAAGTTGAATGTGGCCTTGTAAATTCACACAACACTTTGACATCACTTATTGGAGACCAAATGTACGTCTACAAATGTATGAAAATATTTGATAATCCCTACATGTTAAAATGGTGAATGAATGTTTCATACATTTGTTTAAAAAAAATAGTTTACAAAGTAAAGGCTCCTGAAGAGCTCGAACACAGAATTGCAGGAAATGGAGAGTTGGACAAATAATGGTATGGGAGGATGCATGTGGTGGACAAGATGGATAGAGAAGCAAACTCTCAGGAAGGAAAAAGTGTACATTTGAAAAGATATGGGATGGGGGGGGGGGTGGAGGGGTGAGGTTAATGGGGGGTAGATATTCATTCATTTGATTGAGAACGATCTAAGATAGTGGTGAAAAGCTGTCTGGAAGACTTCGAGGGAAGGATGAGATTGAAGACAATGTGGAAGTTGGTTCCACGGGTAGGAAGAAAGAGTAACGAATGAGTTGAGCAGTAATCCTGAATTTAGATAGTTTCATCAGAAGAGTGCGGCAGATTGACTGAGTGTGCCATGCAGAATGTTCATATATGTAGTCACATGTGAATGTTCACTCACAGCTCGAGTTCTTTATAATCCTCTTGAAGAAGTTCGGTCATTCAAACTCCTGGGACACACGCTCAGCCATGATCCTTGTTGGGCAAACCACATTTCAAATGTGGCCTCCAAAGCCCGATGCTGAGTGTGCAAACTCCATTGTACAAAGTCCTTCCTTGGCCCACCTGAACTCCTGACCACATACAAGGCTTTTGTCCGCAGCCTGATGGAGTACTGCTCTTCCCTCTGGGCTGGTGCTCCTGCCTCCCACCTTTCTCAGGTTCACACTGTGGAAACCAAGGCATTTCAGATCATTGGTATCTCCTGCGATGAGGCTGAGTCTTTGGGCCTTCACTCTCACCGCAGGCAGGTTGGTGGTCTTTCTGTTTCTACCGTCTCCTCTCCGGTCTTGCCCCCCCCCCCTGTTCTGTCTGTGATTTTTGTCCCCACCATTTTCCGCAGGGCGCTCAAGGTCCGCCAACAACCTCCTTCTGGTAAGACTACCAAAATCACGAATCACTGCTTCACCTTCACTCTTTCATTCCTCTTTTTTCAACCTTTGGAATGAACTCCCACACTCTCTTCAATCCCATTCTTCCCTCCAGGCCTTCAAAACAGCTGTTCACCACCACCTCTTATCGTCCCCCAACCAAATCCTCGATCTTTTCTACCCCCATTATTCCACCCCAAACCCATCTCCTTCAAATTCCCTGCTTTCCTTTCTGAAAGTCCCTGTGGTGCTCATCTTGTATACCCCGTGTTCCCAGCCCCATCCCTCTCCCTTCCACAGATCTCCTGATGTCTCTGTTCCCCACTGTTTTGTCCTTCCCTTTCCCACCCCTCGTGTCTCATGCCCCTTTGCTGTGCATTGTGCGTTAGCTCTCAAACGAGCCTCGACAAGGTATACAACCAGCCCCCTGGCTGCTGGTTGCATCATATTTTTTTCTGGAAACGTGGCTGTGCTTCTGATGCAGTGCCCCTGTTACCAGTAAGCTAATACTCATTTTGACGACCTCGATGACAGGCTGAGTCAACCCATGTCGTGTTATTTCAACAGAACGACAGTGGCTCAAACTCAAGACCCGAAAATGTTAAACCAGCCACCTTAACTGTTAAGGCAACACCAAGTAACCATAACCAGGTTACAGTTTACAGGTTTTAACATGAACAACGGTGAAGGATATCACACTGGTTTAACTGATTGGTCAAATTACAGTAATTAATTGTCTGTTCACATTATAATGACACCAATCCTTTTGTACTCTAACCTTGCAACTGGAACAATCGTTATTTAACTTTTATACTTCTACCCTTGCCTGATGTTTCACCTGTTTCGGATACCTGCTCCTCTTACGTTGCAGGGTACGTATGTATCTACCTCTTATTCAGCGATTAGGTCGAAGCAGTGTGGACAATACCGTTGTGTAATCACTGAAGGTTCACCGATGTTATGTATTCATCCCTGTTTGTCTGTCTGCCTGTGAACACGATGTCTCCAAAAGTTATGGACGGATTTGGCTGAAACTTGGTGGACAGGTTGTGGGGGCGACAAAGAAGAATTGGTTCGATTTTGCTGAAGCTCTACATCTGGATACTACAATTTTAAGTGATTCTTCACCATTAAGAGATAGGGCCAAAAACGATAATGTAGCACGATATCTCAAAAAGTTATGGACGGGTTACGATGGAACTTTTGGGTGGATGAGTTGGGAAAGTGACAAGAAACAAGGCGATTCGATTCTGGTTCAGGTCCGGATCCAGATCCGGCCTATCGGTGGGTTACAAAACGTAAACTGTTCAGCCAGGTGGAGGTATGTGCTCTATCGAGTGTCGTTCTCATTCACACTGTTAGGGTTAGGGTTAGGGTTAGGGTTAGGGTTAGCCTTCGTCATCTGTTGTGTATTTAAGGTTAATTGGAAGCTATGATAAACCTCATCACCACAAATGTGATCATGTACCCATCCTGAGTGCTTAACTTAATACGAATAGCGAGGAGTGTTTACAGCAGTACACCTGGGTGCACCTGTGAATGATTCGTCCCGCCTGATGCTTTTGTACTTGTGAGTCTTGCCTCATCTAGTAATTCTCTTTGCTCAGTCAGTGAGCAAGAAGCAATCCTCTATCCTGACAAACACTGTAAGGTGTTCAGGACCTCAATTGTGGTAAATAGAGGATGTGAGTGACTTCCCTTCATAGGTTCTTCCCTTTACTGGTTGTTTGCTTTCTTTGGCTTGTGAACCTGCTTGTCGTGACGAGGTGTCTCTGGCAAAGGTGAGGTAGCAGTAACAGCCCTAACCATTCTGAAGTAATTAATTCCCAAGAGAACACCTGCTATCTGATCCTCATCCCTCCCTCTTCCTTCCTCCCCACTCACTACATCATACACTTTGATGCACAGAGATTATTTCAGCCAAACATACTATTTTGCAGAACACCTTTTGCCCGACAAATTGAAATGGAGAGAAGAACAATAATAGCTGTTGTAATCATCGGCTTTCAGTGGTGTCCGATGCATGTTCGTGGACGAAACGCCGTCATTTTGCTTCTTAATAAAAGTTACAGGAACACGTGAACAAAAAAAATGACTTCACATATGCTCCATGCAAGTTGGACAACACTTAATTGTGAGCAAATGTTCCAACAGCAATTGGGATCCACGGCCTGCAGGCTAACAGCTTCACCTTACAGGTGACACTGTTGCTTGTGCAGTCAAAAGGGTCTCCCTAAAGGCTTCAGGCATGTTTGATAAGCAAGTAATTCATGAGGCTTTGTGTTTCTCTTGAAATATTGACTAATCAATCAGTGTGACTGATTAATAAATAAATTCATGAACTTCCTAATTTGGAAATGTCACAATGACATCTGCAAGACTGTTGTGTATGATTGTTTTTTGGGGGTTTTTTTTCCTCAAATGACCCCCAATCGATCTGTTTGTTATTGTTCCGCAGGAATTCTATGAATTTGGAAGCTCCTTTGCACGTGAGGGACTTTATGTCATCCTTTGGCAAATGCAGATGACCACAGACGATGCCTGGAGAGTTTCTGTTGCAATGAATCGTTACTGGTGATGCAAAGCGATGTGGGAGCTGCTTGATATCTGCAGGTGCAAACGAGCCGCATCGTTATAACGTCTACCCTGCAAGTATCGGCGAAGGTGGTAGTCTCCCTTGGGTTTGCCACGAATTTCCCACACTCTGCCAATCGTGAGCTCGCAAGAGGATACACAACTAGGTATAAAATGGCTGAGGTGCCATGCAGCGTTGCTTGGGTGTGCTTGTTTTTACTAATTAGGCTCCGAGCAGCCACTTGTGGGGAATGCCCACCGATGTGTGTCTGTGAACTACGACCTTGGTTCACACCGCAGTCACTCTACCAGGAAGCGCATACAGTTGACTGTGCAGGCTTTAAACCCCAATATAACTTCACTGCTTTCCCAACAGAAACACAAGTACTATTACTCCAGAGCAGCGGCTTGGAGAGTACAGCTCCATTTTTGAAAGGATTAACAAACCTCACCGAGCTTGATGTGTCACAGAATCGATTGTTGAGCATTGAAGCAGCAGGCTTGGTTCCTCTGTCTCACCTTGTTACACTACACCTTGAAGAAAATGGTCTCACGTTACTCCCTGACAGAAGCCTTCGTCATCTAGCTGCGCTGCAAGAGCTCTACCTGAACCACAATCGCATTGACAGAATCTCACCTGATGCTTTTGCTGGACTGGACAACCTAACTCGGCTTCACATCAACTCCAACCTTCTGCGGGCCATTGATCATCATTGGTTCTTGAATACCCCAAATATGGAAGTTCTTATGATCGGTGAGAATCCCGTGGACGCAATTTTAGCTGGAGATTTTGCACCACTTTCCAACCTAAATAGCTTGGTTCTTGCTGGAATGGGCTTGTTGAGTATTCCAGAAGGTGCACTTTTTGGCCTGAGCAGCCTCGAAAGCCTATCTTTGTACAACAACCGACTCAAGGAGGTGCCATGGCAGGCTCTTCAAAGTGTTACCGACTTGAAATTTCTTGACCTCAACAAAAATCCCATCCGCACACTCAAGGAGGGTGATTTTCGCAACATGGTTCACCTGAAGGAGCTTGGCATGAGCAGCATGCCTGAATTGGTAGCCATCGATCGCTACGCCCTCGAGAACCTTCCGGAACTTATCAAGGTTGAGGCAACACATAACCCAAAGCTGGCGTTTGTGCACCCACATGCCCTGCGTGAGCTCCCACATCTTGAGACACTCATGCTTAGTGATAATAACATAGCTGCTCTTTACCGACAGACTGTTGAGTCATTGCCAAGCTTGCGTGAAATTGGTCTCCATGGCAATCCTCTTCATTGTGACTGCATCGTGCAGTGGATCATCAGAGGCCAACTACATGCTCGCTTCATGGAGCCACACGCCATGCACTGTGCTGCTCCACCAGAGTTCATGGGTCAATGTGTGAGAGATATTCCCATGACTGATATACCAGATGGCTGTCTGCCATTCATTCCAATAGCAATTTTCCCAGAAGTAGCCAACTTGCTTGATAACACTTCAGCAACTTTTGATTGCCGTGCTTTGGCTGAACCAGAGCCGGTTATCTACTGGGTGACCCCAAAGGGTAAAAAAATTGTTGTTGACATGGTGTCCGAAAAGTACAGTGTCTCTGATGAAGGAACTCTGCAGATTATGGATGCACACCATGGAGACAGTGGCACATACACATGTGTGGCCCAGAATGGTGTAGGGTTGGATACAAAAACTGTGACCGTGACAGTGAATGGCAGTCATGTCAATCCCAGCCAAGGAATTACAATCCACGTGCTCAATGCTGGTCTGAATTCAGTGCTCGTAGCCTGGACATCACAGCCGGGGCCTCATTCGACATCAGCTACACTGCATATCAGCAATGAGAAGGTCAGATTTACAGTGCGAGTGCCAGCAGATATACATGAATACAACTTGACACACCTGGTTCCACAAACAACCTACAATGTTTGTCTCGTGGTGAAAGTTTCTCAAAATATAGCCGAGCAAGCGTGCATTAATGTGACCACCCTTTCCTCTCTGGCCACAACTACCCCACCAGAAACCTGGCTTTACCACGTGTTAGCAATTGCCTTTGGGGCAACAATTGCCCTTATCTGTTTACTAGGCATATTAGCCTACGTATTAGCAAGATATTTCGATCGGCTCCATCCAAACGAAAATACCTATCGGCTAGGCCAGAAGAGCAACTCACTGCTGGAGCTTCACCCATCTCTTGCAGACTTATGGGACGGAGAATTGGAAAGCACAAGGCCGACTGTGCCCTGCCGGCCTCTGGACACTTGGCAAAGTTACAGCTCATTGCGTATGCACTGACACAACAGAGATTCCCAGGAAGGAATCGAGGGATGAGATGCACCAGCTTGGATTGGTTGGGAACTGTTCTCTGAAGCACACCGCTATATGCTGGGAGACGCCAATACAGCTTTGAGTCACATAAAGACAAAACCAGTAGTGGCCATTAGGTGATGCCATTAAAAGGAGCTTCAAATTCAATGTGTTTGGACTTGAACAGACTGTTTCACTTTTTCAAACATTAGGAAAATCCACAGTGGGATCCCACTTAGTAATGCAGTAGCTGGCTGTGAAGTAGACATTTAAATGGCGGTTCATGCATTTTCCTTATGATTTTTTTCTCTCTCTCTCTCTCTCTCTCTCTCTCTCTCTCCTTCTCTCTCTCTCTTCCTCTCTCTTCTCTCTCTCTCTCTCTCTCTCTCTCTCTCTCTCTCTCGGGTGGTTCCTTATGTTGACGGAAATTTGTATGATCGATGTTAAAAGAATGCATAATGTGTTTCTGCCCTGCCAGGTTTAATTACCTCTGGCCCAAACCCTTCTGTTCATTTGAAAATGTGATGTAAGGCCACATGCCGAGGTGACGGTCAGTGAGTATAAGGCAGATTCATCAAAATGCAAGCTCATTGGTTCTGGACACTCTTTCTCAAGGCCATTGGATTCTACGTTTTTTGTTCATTTTTTTAACGGCCAGAATTATTTCCACGTTCTTGTGGTGTTTGCCACGGGAAGGTTTTGCCCCACGTCTTTCATGAACTGGCTGGCCAGGCCTGATGTTCGAGTAAGTATAGTTAAGACAGGAATTTGGAATTTGGAATCTGGCCATTGCGCCAGCCATAGCTCACTAATCTTCATGAAGGACACCGTGGGATGTTTAACGTCTACCAACTAATGTTGGCAGATGGGAAACCCAGTTTAGCATACATCCAAGGGACCGCACACACATATTTATGAATCACCATGCCTGTGAAACACCGGGATGACAGTTTATAGCTGGGTCGGGATTGGAACCCAGACGAGTCAGCTCAGAGCGAGCGTGCGTATCTCTCGGCCGTCCTGCCAACCCATTGGATTCCTTGGTGAAATCCATAAATCCATGTCAGTTATTTTTTTATCAAAGCGGCTATTTTGCATTGTCTTGCATTGTCTACAGAGGGGTGTTGTGGTGAACCTGCAGTAAAACTGCTTAGTTATACAGGGTGTCCACAAATTAGCATTCCAAATTCAAACCGTAATAAATAAATAAAATTAAATGGGATACAACGATGTGGTTTCTGCTTGTGAAGGAACATGAATCGAAGTTTTATTAACTTTTTTTGTTTCCAGGTGTCTCCTATGACACGTGCCATCACATTTATTGCAAATGGTGTTCCCGGAAGAAAAAGCACAGTGTGTGGCCTTGGTTTGTAGAGACCAAATCAGCTACATAGGTTCAGTGAAGCTTCAGAAATGCCTGTGGAAGGCAGCCACCATCGAGGACAACGATTTGTGAGTGATACAAATCGTTTATGGAGACCAGTAGCATCCTGCAGAGGAAGGGGCAAGCTGGCTAAGCACAAGTGGTGAGGATGTTGAACACGTTCGTCAGTCATTCGAGTGCAGTCCCCACAAATCCATTCGGATTCGGATGATGATCTTTACAAATGCCGAAGATAAAACTTTGAGAAATGTCCTTTAACATGTAGCAAAGCACATCAATGTATCCTATTTCATTTTTTTATTTATTACGGTTTGAATTTTAACGGTAATTTGTGGACACCTTGTATAATCTGCCATGTGAGATGTGGGGCTACTCTGGGATCCTGTGCAATATCTACAATGGTCCTATGCTGTGTTTTGTATATTCTCTTAATCGTATACCCAATGGAAGTTGAACTTCAATGTTTTGTGTTTAAAAAAAAAAAAACAATAGAAAATTAAGAACTCTTCTCTAATCTAACTATGGGCATTGATGTTTGCGTTAAGTATTTTAAAACCATGCAGATGGGTATTCATAAAGAAGAACAGTTCTTTGCTGAGGAGTATCATCTGATTCTTTATTTAAACATTCTAATGGGCCTTTTTTGGAAAGAAAATGATGCACAAAGAAAGTACACCCATTAACTTTGCCACTGTAAACTGAATCGACCTGGTTGGAAAACACAGACCTACAGAAAATAAATAGGAAACAGAGGGACAATACCCCTGGGTGCTCACGTTGTAGCGGCTGGATGAGAAAATCAGGAAACCACCGGTAGGAATGGATGACCCACAAAATATATTACAGAGAAGAAAGTAAATATCGATGATATCTTTTTTTTATGCCATGAAAAACTTTGGTACATCAAGGGTGATGAAGGTTGTGGTCAAGTTTCATCAATTGTGGTGTGTGGTTTCTGAGAAGAAAGGAAAAACATTTGGGGGGGCAACCCCCCCATACACCCCATAAACCGCGACTTTTTTAATGTTGTGAAAAATCTTTTGTTACATCATGGATGATGAAGGTTGTAGTCAAGTTTCATCGGAATTGTGTTGTGTCTGAGAAGAAGACGAATCCCTCTTTAGGGGGAGCAAACCTCCCCCCACTCGTAAACCCCTCAGATCCCAATTTTTTTGATGCCATGAACAAACTTTGGTACATACATGGTGATGAACGTTGTAGTAAAGTTTCATTGAAATTGTGTGTGTAGTCTTTCAGAGAAGAGGGTGCAAGTATTTGTGGATGGACGGACGGATGGACCACGCGCCATCCCATAAGCTCCCCGGAACTATGTTCCAGGTGAGCTAAAAAATAAAAAGTAAACAAATCAAACAAGAAAACATCGCACAATGCAATTAAAACCGTGTGTATCCACTTTGTACTCAAACTAAACGAAAACAGCTAACAAATTAAAAAAAATTGTAAAATTTATTCCTCGGTGTTCTCCATTTTCTTATCATAAAAGTATGTCAAAAATTTGATGACAAAAGTTCAAATGGTAAACATGTTATGGCCTGGACATAAACTGAAGCACGAATGGTGATTAAACAAACAAACACTGAAGCGATAATATTTTTTTTCAAACGGCCGTCTCATGCTGCGCAGTGGTGGTCGACGGGTTAATATGGGCTATTTGTCCTTACTATGACTTTGCCCTTTGACATTTCGACTAAATTATTAATTGGTGTTCTCCACATTCTCATAATAAATGTTTGTTGCACATTTGAGGACAAAAACTCAAATGGGTAAATAAAAAAAAAAGTACGTCATGGTGTGGACACACACAAACACACAAACACACAATTGAGCGATTGCAAAAGCGTTCCTCCCAGTGCGTGGATCGGTTAATTATTGCAGAGAGAGAGAGCAGAGATAGAGAGAGAGAGAGAGCGGAGAGAGAGGAGAGGGGGAGAGAGAGGAGAGAGAGAGAGGGAGGAGAGGAAGAGGGGAGAGAGAGAGAGAGAGGGGGGGGGGAGGGCGGTTCCTCCCAGTGCGTGGATCGCGTTAATTATTGCAAGAGAGAGAGCAGAGATAGAGAGGAAGAGAGAGAGCGGGGAGAGAGGAGAGGGAGAGAGAGAGGGGAGAGAGGGAGAGAGAGAAGGAGAGAGAGAGGAGGAGAAGGGAGAGAGAGGAGAGAGGGGAGAGGGGGAAGAGAGGAGAGAGAGAGGAGGGGAGAGAGAGAGGAGAGGGGGGGGAGAGGGGGAGAGGGGAGAGAGAGAGGAGAGAGAGAGGAGAGAAGGAGAGAGAGAGGAGAGAGGGGGGAGGGGGAGAGAGAGAGGAGAGAGAGAGGAGGGAGAGAGAGAGAGGAGAGGGAGAGAGAGAGGGAGAGGGGAGAGAGGAGGAGAGAGAGAGGAAGAGAAGGAGAAGGAGAGAGGAAGAGAGGGGGGAGAGGGGAGAGAGAGGGAGAGAGAGAGGAGGGAGAGAGAGAGAGGAGAGAGGGGGGGAGAGGGGAGAGAGGAGAGAGAGAGAGAGGGGGAGAGAGAGAGAGAGAGGAGAGGCGGGGGAGAGGGAGAGAGGGAGAGAGGGAGAAGGGAGGAGAGAGAGAGAGAGGAGGAGGGAAGAGGAAGAGAGAGAGAGAGGAGGGAGAGGAGAGAGTGTGTGAGTGTGTGAGTGTGTGTGTCCTTTAATATGTGAGAATTAGTGTTCCGTTTTGAGTTTGTCGATTGTTATAATTATAGTTTGTATGTTTATAATCATGGTTTGTTCATTCGTCATAATGCATTTCGAATCGGTTTGAAAAATGGTGCGCGGTTTATGAATTTCCATAAAACACTTCCTTTCATCATTACATTTAGCATCTTGACTCCCATAGTTTATATTTATCCAGTTTTAGTGTTGAGCATCCATCGCATCTATCGGACATTGAGCGTTACAGCAATAATGTTTCCGCACAGAGACATCAAACAAAATAACCTGTCATACGTTTCTGTGCTCGACACCTTTGGCACCATTAGGATTTGTTCATGCAAGTTGAGGGAAAGTGCGGAGGTGGTGGGGGTGTAAAATGAAAGATGAATTTGAGAAAAGGACGAGGAAGGAGGGGTGATGGGGGAGAAATGAAGAGTGGGTGGTGTAAAATGAGAAAAAAATATATTTGTAAAAAGGAAAGCATTCAGGGATGATAAGCTAGAAATGGAGAATGGGGTAGTATAAGATGAGAAAAACAAATCGTGAAAATGAAGGCAATGAGGGGAGATAGGGTAATATAGGAGACAGAGAGGGTTATGATAGCTTGGTACAAGGGGTATGGAAAAGTGAGCTGGGAACAAAAGGAGTGAAGAGAAATGGAAGTTCCATTCAATATAAATTTGGGTTTGGGAGTATTTTGTGCCATTTTGCAAACGTAATATGTGAATAGCTTGTGAGAACATGTCCTGAGGTTGTTTGAGTGCATAAAATGTTTTGTAGTTATTGACAAAATTAAGATTTTCACAATTTGTTTTAACAGCAATATTTAATACTATAATGCTTGTACATAAAATCAATTTAGGAGCAGGCCAAAGACGTGAATTAGAAGGCATTTGTGTACCTCTATATGAATTACAAAGACATCCCCCATCATCCCACCTTCTTTCCACTTCCCACTCACCTACCCCCCTCCCTTACCCCAGCGTCACGCCCCTCTCTGCTTCCCCAGCGCCCCCCCCCAACCTCTGCTCCCCCAGTGTTCGGTTCCTCTCTGCTCCGCCAGCATCCCGCTCCCCTCTCTCTGCTCTGCCAACGTCCACCTTCCCCCTCTGTTCCACCAGTGTCCAGATCCCCCTCTGCTCCACCAGTGTCTCACTCCCTCTCTGCTAAACCAGTGTCCTGCTCCCCTCTGCTCTGCCAGCATCCCCCCCTCTCTGCTCTGCCAACGTCCACCTTCCCTCTGTTCACCAGTTCCAGATCCCCCTCTGCTCCACCAGTGTTCACTCCCTCTCTGCTCCACCAGTGTCCCGCCCTCTGCTCCGACAGTGTCCGCTCCCTCTGCTCCGACAGTGTCCCGCTCCCTCTCTGCTCCACCAGTGTCGCCTCCCTCTCGCTCCACCAGTGTCCCGCTCCCTCTCTGCTCCAGCAGTGTCCCGCTCCCCTCTGCTCCACCAGTGTCCCATCCCCCTCTGCTCTGCCAGTGTCCTGCTCCCTCTCTGCTCCACCAGTGTCCAGCTCCCCCTCTGCTCTGCCAGCATCCACCTCCCCTCTTTTCCACCAGCGTCCAGCTCCCCCTCTGCTCTGCCAGTGTCCCACCCCCTTCATGCTCACCCCACGTCCCTTTCCACGTTCTCCTGTCTCCTCCCTGCAGCCTCCTGCGCAACACATCCCTCCCCCCCCTCCCGACTGCCAACAGCACCTTCTCCCACATACCTAACTTGATGGACCTCCAACATCCAAGGTTTTCACTCATCTCAATCCAAGCTGCCATTTGTAAACATGGTATTATGTGCCTAACAGAATCCTTCCTCCTTCAGGATGTCCGTGAATCCTCATTGTCTCTCCCTGGGTATTATCTTTTTTGGCTTGACACGCCTGAACCCTGTTGTGGTGGCAGAATTGCAGTTTAGATCAAGAACTCCATTTCACACTGTGCGTGTAATATCCTTCCCCCTTATAGCCCGCAGGTGTACCGTTGGCCCTCCACAACCACCTCCTGCTTGTATGTGTGCTCCACCGTCCCCGAACAGGGATGACTATTTACATCTCCTTCACTGTCAATATGGAGCCTCTCACAACTACCCATCCCAACTCTCTCTTCCTTCCTCAATTATGGTGATTTCAATTGTCACCATGTAAATTGGCTGGTTGTTGGTACCTCTCTCACCAGCCATGGCACTTTAGCAAAGGACGTCTGTGACCCCATGGGACTGGAACAGGACAAAATGAACAGTCGAGAGAAGTGGGAAACACCAACAGCAGAGCCGAAAGCCAAGACAGAGAGAGGTGGATAAACAATGGGTGTGAGGAGGAATGGCGGACAGGATATGATGCATCGGGTGGACAATATTGATAGAGAAGGAAACTCTCTGGAAGGAACACTGGAACTTTGGAACGAGGAGGGTTAATGAGAGTATTAAAGATCATGGTTTTTCGATTGGAGAGGATCTGAGATGGTGGTGAACAGCTGTCTTGAAGACCTGGAGGGGAGAATGAGATTGAAGAGGAGGTGGAGGTTGGTTCCACAGTTGGGAAAAAAAAAGAGGAATGAATGAGTGGAGGTGAGCAGTGATTCTGGATTTAGGGAGTTTCACCAAAAGGGTGTTTGTGGTGGACCGCTTGTGCCCTGCAGAAACTTGGGGAGGGGGGTTAGGGTACAAAGCATGGAAGGAGCAGAGGGTGAAAGACCAGAAAGGAGGTGGTGGAAGACAGAGAGACAACCAACACCTGTCTGCGATGGGTAACTGCTTACACAAGCCCCTATCATGTATACAAAAACAAAATCAGGAGATGATGGACAAAGAAACACAGCACAGTATACAGGATTTTAATCTGAGATTTATAATCATGAACTGGGAGGTCAGTTGGGAATGCTAAACAAGATGACTGGAACAGAGAGGGAAAGTCGATGTTGATGTTCTCGCTTTGTAGTGCTGCGGAAAGACTGAACCTCACTTCCATATCTATAAAGGTCCTGGAGACCGAATGCTGCCCCTGCAGCATTTCTTCAGCAAGTGGATCAATCAAATTCGAAGGGCATGATGATGAGGAAGCAGCAACCTTTATTGATCAGCAATCTCATGTATTAAATAGATCATAAGAGGACACATAATAACCAACCAGAAATCATGCCAAAGACTTTGTGCTTGCTTTCTTGGACTTACCACAAAATATCATGGAATTGACATCTCGATAGCAATCTCAGTGACTCAGGCGTGTGTCCCGAGGTGCAATTTTAATGACTTTCCATTTGAAATGAGTTTTTCATCCAAAATAAGCTCATTAATAGCGAAGTTTGACAGCCACTATCATTACATTCATTAAAGCTGCAAGTTGGCTTTCCCTGATGCTTAAGGGATGTCTACCCCCTTATCAGAAATGACTCACTTTTTCATTTCACTCATGTCTTGCTGCATTTTCTATATTTTAATAATACTCTAAAAATATTAAACATTAAACCAGAAAATATTCCGTTGCAGTTGGGAAAATAGATCTTCCCATTGGAAGCAGAAGGCACATTCAGCCAATTGATTTGGCAGTTGGGAGAAAGATGAAGGTGTGACGTTTCAACAAGAGAGAAAGATAGGGAGAGAGAGGGAGAAAGAGTGAGAGAGAATGAGAGAGAAAGAGAAAGGAGAGAGAAAGAGAGAGAGAGAGAGAGTTAGAGAGACAGTTAGAGAGAGACAGTTTACGGGAGCGACAGTTGGAGAGAGAGAGAGAGTTAGGAGAGACAGAGAGAGTTAGAGAGCGACAGTTAGAGAGAGACAGTTGGAGAGAGAGAGAGTTAGAGAGAGACAGTTAGAGAAGGAATTAGAGAGAGAGTTAGAGAGAGGGAGAGAGAGAGTTAGAGAGAGACAGTTAGAGAGAGGGAGAGAGAGTTAGAGAGAGAGAGTTAGAGGAGAGGGAGAGAGAGAGTTAGAGAGAGACAGTTACGGGAGCGACAGTTAGAGAGAGAGAGTTAGAGAGAGACAGTTAGAGAGAGACAGTTACGGAGCGACAGTAGAGAGAGACAGTTACGGGAGCGACAGTTAGGAGAGAGACAGTTAGAAGAGAGAGACAGTTACGGGAGCGACAGTTAGAGGAGAGACAAGCCGGTAGGCGACGAGGGATTCGCTAGGATCGAAGCGCTGGATACGATGCTTTTCATTCTGAACGATCCACTGACGAAGATTCATTGCCAAGACGTATTGGTTCACATACAATTGTTCCTCTGCCTGGCAGATTTTTCCTATTGCGTATTTGCACTGGCACTCCTCATAAAAAATGACGGTAAATAGTCACCCTATTTTGAAGGACTACCATTTGAAAAAATAATCGGTTTGCTGGTTTGTGCTGTGGAGCCTCGCGTTGCAGACCACACAACACACACACACACAACACACACACACACACGGAAAACCCGATAAACTTCTCTCAATGCTCTGTTTGACCACACCTCCTGAGCCACCACAATATTTTTTCTAAGCCACCCCACTTTCCATAAGCCACGCCCGCTTTCCATAAGCCCCGCCGCTTCCTACGCCATCCACTTTCTTACGCCACTCCCACTTTCATCAACCATGTCACTTTCCCTAAGCTCAGCCCACTTTCCTAAGCCCCTCATAAAAAATGACGGTGAATAGACATCCGATTTTGAAGGATACCATTTGAAAAATAAAACCTAAAATCAAAATCGGCTCGAGTAAAATTTTCAAATATCTCGAAGTGTTTAATTCGAAGTTCTCGATTTTAATCAAACTGAAGGACAAGTATTGAAAATACTGTACGCGGTTTTTCGGCGCTGCACAGCACGGGTGGTTGCTAGGCAACGAAATTCAAACACGCACATTCCCAGCAACATATTGCACATTGGCACAGTTTCATCGAAATCGGT
Source organism: Eptatretus atami (assembly GCA_035128595.1). Lineage (NCBI taxonomy): Eukaryota > Metazoa > Chordata > Myxini > Myxiniformes > Myxinidae > Eptatretus > Eptatretus atami. Next base: position 5,038,758 of record CM068964.1, read on the forward strand.
TCGCTGGTTCATTGCTGTGGAGCCTCGCGTTTGCAGACACACACACACACACACACACACACACAGACGGAAAACCCGACAATAAGGGATATCTAGCATATATAGCGAATCCAACAGTTAGAGAGAGACAGTTAGAGAGAGAGAGAGAGAGAGAGAGAGAGAGAGAGAGAGAGAGAGAGAGAGAGAGAGGAGAGTTAGAGAGAGAGTGAGAGAGAGTTAGAGAGAGGTTAGAGAGAGAGTTAGAGAGAGAGAGAGTTAGAGAGAGAGAGAGTTAGAGAGAGAGAGAGTTAGAGAGAGAGAGGAGAGAGAGAGAGAGAGAGAAGAGGAGCGAGAGAGAGACAGTTACGGGAGCGACAGTTACGGGAGAGGGAGAGAGGAGAGAGAGTTACGGGAGCGACAGTTACGGGACTCTGACGGGGAAGAAGGGAGGCAGTTACGGGACCTATGAGGGCTGTTATAGATATTTTTTTGTTTGTTTTTTTACCTCGCCATGAACTGATTAGATGTTGGTGAAGATTCGGATCCAGATCGACTCCTAGAATTTTTTATAGTGATTCTGCACCATTGAGAGATAGGGCAAAATGATGGAACAATATCTCAAAAAGCTGTGGACAGATTCGGACGAAACATGGTCGACACTTCGGTGTGTGACAAGAAAAAAATGATTCAATTTTGGTGAAGATCTGAATCCGGATCTGGATCTGATAATTTTTTAAAAGTGATTCTTCACCATTGAGAGATGGGCTAAACTAATATATAGCACGATATCTCAAAAAGTTGTGGACGGTTGTGTGTGTGTGTGTGTGTGTGTTGCGTGTGCGTGTGTGTGTGTGTGTACGTGTTTGTGTGTGCTGTGTGTGGTGTGTGTGTGTGTGTGTGTGTGTGTGTGTGCGCGTGTGCGTTTGCGCATGGGTGTGTGTTGTGTGTGTGTGTGTGTTGTTGTGTGTATGTGTGTGTGTGCGTGGGCGTGTGTGTGTGTATGTGTGTACGTGTGTGTGTGTGTGTACGTGTGTGTGTGTGAGTGGTGAGTGCGAGTGTGTTGTGGAGTGTGTGTGTGTGTGTGTGTGTGCGCGCGTGGGCGTGTGTGTGTATGTGTGTGTGCGTATGTGTACGTGTACGTGTTGTGTGTGGTGTGTTATGTGTGTGTGTGTGTACGTGTGTACGTGTGTGTATGTGTGTGCGTGTGCGTGTGTGTGTGAACGTGTACGTGTACGTGTATGTGTGTGTGCGTGTGTGTGTGTACGTGTACGTGTGTGTATGTTGTGTGCGCGTGTGCGTGTGTGTGTGTGCGTGTGTGTGTACGTGTACGTGTGTGTAGCGTGTGTATGTGTGTGAGTAGTGTACGTGTACGTGTGTGTGTTGTGTATGTGTGTGCGTGTACGTGTGTGTACGTGTGTGCGTGTGTGTGTATGTTGTGTACGTGTACGTGTACGTGTGTGCGTGTTACGTGTTACGTGTGTGTGTGTGTGTACGTGTGTGTGTGTGTGTGTGTGTGTGTTTTATCCACAGCCGACGCTAGAATGTTTCTGACAGTGAATGGTACGAACCCGACACCTCTTATTGAAGGATATTTCTCGTATTCCCATATTTCATGAGTCCGATTTGCATTGAGAAACACAATTGTTGTTCACCATCTTGAAGTTGCCATTCTTTCGTTTAAATGCTGAAAATTCAGTTTAAGAGACGATTTGAATCTCAGATTTCATTGAATGTGCACAGTCAGCTGAGCCGAGTCGGTGTAAACACAGAGCCCGAGCACAAAACGCCTCGATTCGCCTTCATCCGTCATTTCGCAAGTCGAGTACACTGCACAGATCACCACTTGTTTACACATACTCGACTGAAGGTGGAACCTGCGTCATTTGAAATTTGTTTGGAGTGCTGGCGATAACTCACCTTCTCTTCACGAAGGACACGGTGGGATTTGTCGTTTTTTTAACGCTGAGTAGCATATTTCTGGATATTTTAACCGGTGTAGGCCCAGCAAGGCCTCGTGAAGCCTGACATATTGTCAGTTGATTTCATTTTGTTCAGTTAATACCGAGTTTCATGCGCTGCTAAAATAAATTCAGGGATCTGTCGAATATGTGCCTAAAGTGTGCGCACAATGCCACAACACAAAGCAGCTAAAGCCACTTATTGGTAAGCGTGTTCACCACAACCATGCATTTGATGGCCTACTCGGCCTATAGAAGGTACCCAATGTCAAGGCATCTGTACACCCCTCATCCAGCCACATATGTGAATCTGCATCGGCGGGAAGGCACCACCATGGTCCGTTTGTCCATTATGGGAAAAATCAAGACAATTGACGTGAAGGATCGACTTGTTTGAGCAGTTTTCATCCCTCGAGTTTTTAGATCCTCGTGGAGGATCTAATCGTGGGGCAGATAACAGCAATTTTTGAGAGGAATCGTGCAAATGATGATACAAGCATCAAATTTGGCACATTTGTTCTCCAGGGCATTCTAATCAAATCTGCCTAATTGCCATTTGAAAATCCAGATTTTGAAAATTTGAAGAAAAAAAAAAACTTAAAAAAAGTCAAGATCACGAATCAATGTTGGATGCTGCTGAGATTGGTGAATGTTTCAAAAACTCATCAAAGACATTCAAGTCTGCCATGCAGTTTTCTTCCCTTTACCGCGGAAGGCAGACACGACGTCACATCCAGTGAACGCATGGAAGTATGGATCCCTCTACGTTTCTCAGGCCCTATTGCAGAAACTACCTCATGGACTGGAATCCATCGCGCCTTGTCCTTGGCCAAAGGCAATCCACATGTTCTAAGACCTAGTTCCTGTAAGGATGGCAGTACAGATATTGCTATGACTAGTAGTCGTGTCATTAGCCTCAATGATATATGGACTTGCTACATCCGTCGTTGCATCCCTGGCGTGTAACAATATTCGAGTGTCAGCTTCTTCATGACAACATGGAGACACAGCATCCAGTGACTTCCTTGTGTTGCTAATGGCATCTTCTCCTTTTGTGACAATGACTGTGCTTGTCGTCTGTGCTTCACACATCTTTTCCGCAAGGAAGGAAACAGCTCAGTCTTGTTGCTGTCATTCAAAAAAGCTTCTCCAGTTACTTGGGGTCTTACTGGTTCCTGTCACTCTTCTTCTGATTCTTTGCCCCCTTTTCGACATTGCTGGACTTCAGACTTGACTTCTTGTACATCATAACACTACGTCCACCTCTGTACCTGGCACCATAGGATTCCACCTTGGGATGATGTCTTCTTTAGCATAGTCATCAAATATCTTTGAAGTGCGTGGAGGTAGGGCATTGATAAGTGCTGAGCCATCAATGATGACTGCATCTCCCCTTGGTTCTCTGTCTGGGATGTTCACTTGGCTTCAAGAATTTCAGCCAGCTGTGAGTTCAAATTTTTTTTGAAGTTTTTATTTTTTTTTTCAATTTTTTCAAAATTTGGATTTTCAAATGGCCAATCGGGCAGATTTTATCAGAAACCTGCAGAACAGAAATGCAATTTGATGCTTGTATCATAATTTGCACGATTTTCTACTATCTACTACACTAGAAGTCTTACGTTGTTGTTCTTCATCTTCTTTTTGTGGACTTTTTTGTTAACAGCCTACAGTTTTCATCGAAACTTCCTGAAACTTGGCATATATATGTAAAAATACCCTGCACAGACAGTAACCATCTCCGATTTTGAAAATTCCTCCTAGAAAAAAAAGTTATGACGTCAGAATATCTCCGCTAATGGTAATCGCCTAAAAAAATTATCTCCGAAACTAGGCAAGCTTTTTGAATTCTGTTTGCGGGAATCGAACAGGGTATTAGCTCAGATAATTAATTTATCGCAAACTTGATACATCACAATGACGTCATATTCGTTTTTATGACGTCATCATTAAGAGGACGAGGATCTTAGCTCATTTGAGCTTGTTCAGGTCGTTTTTAACTGGAGGCAGAACGTCCCTGTTGTTTGTTGATGATAACTTCGTTTTCAAAACGACAAAGACAACTCACGAAGGGAGAAGCTGCACGAGATTGTTCAGTGTGCAGCATGCTGTAACGCAACAACAAAAATACAAGTCCAACTACAACAGAGAATCGGTTCAATTGCCAACGAGGTCTGTTCCAGATTATCACGCAATTATCCACCCAGCTGTGCCGAGCCAAATTCGCAGATGGCCCATATGTTGAGTAAGAGCCTTTCCGTTTCAATATCATTCGCCGCAAATAAGATGTCATTGTAGGCGAAATGCTGTTAGTTAGTGGAGAAAACCTCGGAACCCAACGGCGAAATAGTCAGAGTGGAGACATCGCTGTGATGGGACATGTCGTTTCTGAATTGGGAGTTCTGATGCCAAATGGTGTGCACGACTAACTCGAGTGGTTATCCAGGTTATCCAATGAAAACAATTAATTATATTATCTGATGTTTGAGTGCAATTCGTGCATTTAGCTCGACCAAGCTACCGCTCCGAAAGCATCACAAAGCAAAGCGTAACAGCCTCGTTAAAAAAATATATATTAATAAATTTTACTTAACATGTAGTGTTTATTTAACCGATTTAAAATCGGTCTGTTGGTGTCACACTCTGCCCAAAGCAATTCTACCGATTTAACAGCAAGGCCACCCATGAACAGATATTGAGTGGAGGTTGTGGTCTGTTCATGGGAATCATACAATCATGGCTCAGGCAATTCATGAATTCCTTCCAAGATATGTAACGATGCTGCTTTCGCATTCACGGACAGCCAATCTCGATGTATCCCGTTTCATTTTCATCCACATTAGCACATCCTAAGAAGCAATTGCCAATTGGTTCATTTCCTGAGTACAAGCTCCTTGGCAATTCCATTACGGCAATGCTTTGAACTACTGTAACCTAATATTAATTCTTCCTTAATCAAATGAGCATTATTTGGAGGTATTTTCGAACACTTCTTTTTCGAGGATATGGGAGAGGTTGTTCATGCGAAAGGTGAAGTTTTGTTTTGTAAAGTCAGTTTTCTTTCCTCCGAAAGATTCCCCTCAGATGCAAGAACATCAGCACAAAGGTTTGTGAGATTGTTTCGGTACAAACAAATAATTTGTATTGTGGAGGATATGCTGGAATTACACAAACACACACATACACACTAACACGCACACATATACACACATACACACGTAAACACACACATACATACATATACACACACATATACACACACACACACACATACACACACATATACACACACATATACACACATACACACACACACACA
>CM068964.1:5064197-5081562 GCA_035128595.1 Eptatretus atami
TATTCCACGTGTTGGACCAGTTTGTGATTTTATCCAGATCTGCAGAGTGAAGAAGCTGCTTCCTGCCGACCTGAGTGATGGAAGATGGTTCGGCAGAGTGTGTGGTCATCAGCAAAGAATCCTTTCTACTTTGTGTCGAGCCTTGGGTGTTGATGTGTTGCATTTTCGGTAGTCTCGCTGTTTGATGAGGTGTGCAATTTCTGGTGTGTAGTTGGGGTTGTATTTTTTGATGTTCCTGTTTGGAATGTGTTTAGTTGCTGCGGTTGTGATAATGATATTGAACCGTTTCATGTGTATGTCAATGTTGGTGACGTTGTTGCTGCTGAGTTGTTGGAATTCTTGTTCAGTGTCATGCACAATTTTATCCCACACCGCTTTTTTGTAATTAATGAATATTTTGTTTTTGTTTAGGTTGAGGTCTGAAGGTGTGTTTATGGAAATGATGACAGGTAGGTGATCTGAAGGGAGTCATTGCACTGTTCTCCGCGTGGTTGTGGTACAAAATGATGGAGAACAGAATGTTATGTCTGGTGATGAGTTATTGTAACCAGGTTGATGTGGTGTGTGTGTGTGTGTGTGTTGTGTGTGTGTGTGTGTGTGTGTTGTGTTGGTCGGGATCATTCACTATAAAGAACGAATTTAGTTGTGTGTCAATGGTGTGGCCTCTGGTGTGTCGTTGGTGTTGGATGTACCGAGCTGTGTTTTTGGCACTGAAGTCCCCTCCGATGATAGTGTTTGCGAGGGAGTTGTGGTTCTGTAGTTGTGGTGAGTATTTGGTTGGTACATTGGGAGATGTGTCTGGTGGTATGTAAATGTTTATGATGTTCGTGTGTGCTTTGTTTCCAGTTTTTTTGGCCCTCATCTTGCGTTGGGGGTGGAGTGGGGGAGGTACAACCACGGTGAAGAGGTATCCCCAATAGTTGCCTGCTGTTATTTTTAATGCTGTTAGATTTTGCTGAGCATTCAAATTCAACAAGCACACAGCCTAGGCTGATGTTTAACGACTTGGTCCAGGTGTTACCCAGTTCCCACAACAAGTTCACCAGATGCTCTTGAATCCTCAGGATGGCTTCATGCAGGGAAAGGTGAGTAACTCACCTGCAAACCGCAAGGTCTATACTGTGCCAAGAGTTTACTTATACTCCAATCGTGCCAAAGTTCAAATAAATGTCTATCATCATGGCACATATTGTTCTTTCAGTGTCCATTATGTTATAGAATATGAGAGCTATGATAGTTTTAAGGCAGGGGTCTTTCAGTCAGAGAGTGATTAATGCATGAAATGGTTTCCCCGGAAAGGTAGTGGCAGCGGAAAGGGTGGATAAGTTTAAATGGGATTTAGATAGGTACCTGGATGCAGTGGAGATAGAGGGGAATGGGGATATTGGCTTATGTGCATGGCAGGTAGCTTGTTTGTAGATGGGTGGGGATACTGGGGTTGCTGCAGCGCAGGCATGATGGGCCGAATGGCCTCCTCCTGCACCAGTTCCTTGTGTATCCTTGTGCAATATTATGACATCATATTACAGATCTGCTCCTGGAAATGAAAGCCTAATATTGTATCTAAAATTATGATTAATATATTTATCTAGGGCAGGTAGTGGCTGCGTGAGTGTACTGCACATCTGCACCCATAGCAATGTTGGTGTTCACCTTGAAGGTATGCAATATCACTCTGCTTCCACGTAGACACCCTGCATTCACCATTCACTGCCGGAACTACCCACATTTGAGAATGTGAAGTGATGAAAGCGAAATTAAATTATATTGCTCAGCACACGGGACCCACATAAGCAACTTATTATTTGGCGGGAAAGTTTGCAAACAAGTTCACCAATAACAACGTTCAAGATCAATCTGATTAGTTGGTCCCACTGGTTGCGATGGTCTGGGGTTGGGTTGGCGCTCGGTACACTCGGGTACTGAATAAATGATGAAGACAGGCTGTCACTGTTACATGAAACACAGCCATTATTGACAGAATCCCCCAATCAAAGTCCTTGCCCTTTTGGAGGCTGCCAGTCAGTGAGTGTAAAAGCGTTACAATGAAATTCATGAACCTGGTACTTTGCAGAAGCATTTTCAGGAAGGCGTGCATAACTACGGCATGGCAACCCTGCACACGGTTTCGTCCCCCGCACAAGACATCCATGACACATCTCAGGCCCCTTGCACAGGCAATCCATTAGAGGGGATCCAGAACTTAGGCCCCTTGCACAAGACATCCATTACACATCTTAGGCCCCTTGCACAAGACATCCATTACACATCTTAGGCCCCTTGCACAAGACATCCATTACATATCTCGGGCCCCTTGCACAGGGAATCCATTATAGGGGATCCAGAACTTAGGCCCCTTGCACAAGACATCCATTACACATCTCGGGCCCCTTGCACAGGGAATCCATTACACTGCATCCTTAAGTTAAGCCCCTCAAGTATAAATCCATTACACAGCATCCATGACTTGGGCCCTTTACACACAAAGATAAAGAGCATGAAATTTCACAAATTATTTTGGCAATTCAAAGAAGTTCGATTTCTTGGTTTGCACACACACTGTCAAAAAGATAAATCTGATTAGTTGGTCCCACTCCAGCCGTTAATAAATTCGAATTAGTTAATTAACATCATGCGGTAGAGTTTTGTGACGACACAAGTAGCAATCACTTACAGTCCCAGTTTAACGGCCGTCGATGCTCCAGGCCCCAAACTTATCTCACTATTCCAGGGAAGCTGAACAGGCCTCAGACTTCCCACACCTGTTCAACGGCATAGACAACTTTACTGCTACAAAGATATCCCATCCTCATCGCCAGTTCGTTGTACACGTGGCAATGATTCCTGGACCTCACAGTAATTATAACTAGCACATGAAATGACATATCCATAAGCAGGGCTGTGTCACTCCACCCTGGATCCTTCTGCAATGCAAAAGGGACCTATTATTTGCAATATCATACTAAAATATGCAATTTGGTGTCTGTCTGTCTGCCTGTCTGTCTGTCTGCCTGTCTGGCCGTGAGGCATTCCATTGTTACTTATCCAATCTCAAACAACCTTGTCAGAGGGACTGAGGGTCCTACAGCGATCGAGGTTATAGCGACTTCTTTTACCCCCCACCCCAAGGCTTTTTTTCCACCTTGGACAAATGCTGTGTTAAGGTGTATAAATAGTTGATCGAGGGGTACACCTGCCAGAATTTAAAAATTATAACAAAACTATTCAGTTAATTCTGTCCAACATATGATTGCCTTTTAAAATAGTTGCTTGTGTTGTTTAACACTCACCTGAAAGAAATTTGGATGAAACCACGTCGACACATTCTACTTATCGCATCGCCCAAAAGCTAACGGACGTGATCCGCCTCGACTAGCTGGACCTCCAGGTAGGCTGCAATGATCTTTAGATAATATAGGAACTTAAACGAGTCTTAATGCTTGAATGACATATTCCTTTGCCTGTCCTATTTTGATAGCCATCAGATTAGACCACATTTGAATTGAACTTAGCAGCAGTTCCGACTGCAAAAAAAAAAGTTTCAATTTGTCCAATTCGGGCATATTTGATATTCCGGGTGTCTCCGGGAGGTGTTTGTTTGATCTGACGGTTTGGTGATTGATAATCGCTTGCCAAGTGATCTGTTCTTTTCATTTGTTTCATGGGAATGCTTAGATCACTTGGCAAGCGCTCTACAATATTCGCACTGTCACTGAATACTGTATATCGATCGACTTGAACAATGTTCAGGGGCCACTCACCTGCAATGGCCCCGCATTGTTCTGCAGTCACTTCGGCATAGATAAATACAAATTTTAAAAAAATGAAACGTTTCGTTAACATCACGGCAGGAGAGCCGAGTGGTACCCACACTCGCTCTAAGCTGTCTAGCCTGGGTTTGAATCCTGACCCAGCTTTAAACTGTCATCTTGGTGTTTCACAGGCAGGGTGATTCATCAGTGTGTGTGCCGTTAAACTGGATGTCACATCTGTCGGAATCCCATCTCTATAACTCTCACTCCCACCTGATCCCTCTCCTTCCCACCCCAATCCTCTCCTTCCCACCCAATCCCTCTTTTTCCCACCCCTATCCCTCTCTCTCCTTCTCTTCCCCTCCACTCTCTTCACCCTCCCTCTCTATCCCCTCCCCCTCTCCCCCTTCCCCACCCCTCCTCTGTCCTCCTTCCCTCTCCACCACTCTACCTCACAACTCCTCTGCCTCTCACACCCTCTGCCTCTGCCACCATCTGCCTCTCCCACCCCATCCCTCGCTCTCCATCGCTATCCTCTCTTCACACTCTCTCGCTCTTTCCCCTCCCACCCCTATCTCAGTCTTCTCTCTCTCTCTCTCTCTCTCTCTCTCTCTCTCTCTCTCTCTCTCTCTCTCTCTCTCTCTCTCTCTCTCTCTCTCTCTCTTCTCTCTCTCCCTCTCTCCCTCTCTCCCTCTCTGTCCCACCTTCCCACCTCTATCTCTCCTCTACCTCCCCCTCCCACTTTATATCCCTCATCAGTGAAGCGACGGGTGGTACTTGCTCGTACCTAATGAATACCTTCTGCTTCTCCTTAATAGTATTCCTTGTCTCACTACTCAACCACCCTGGCCCATTTCTGTTTCTCGTTTTACACCTCATTGGAATGTACTTACTCTGCACTCCACATATTCGCTCCTTGAAGGTTTCCCATTTCTCTGATGCTGATTGTCCTTTTGTGAGTTTCTCCAAATCTACATCATCTAAATCTCTCTCTACTTCCAATGGTGCAGTGGGGGCAAACAGTGGTGATGGTGCAGCGGGGGCAGGCAGTGGTGATGGTGTCATGGGAGCAGATCGTGGTGATGGTGCAGTGGGAGTAGGCATTAGTGATGGTGCAGTGAGTGAAGGCAGTGGTGAAGGTGCAGCAATAGAGGTTGGTAGGAATGAGGTATGGGAGACAGTTTTTGTGGGTGATGAGACTAATAAACATGTTGATTCTTCATTCTGCAGGAAGGATCGTAGACATAGAATTCTGTGTCCTTTTGAAGGAGCAGGAGTTGGGGATATTGAAGGAAGAGAAAACGATATTGTGTCGGGCCATGGCAGGAAGAAGTTGGCTGTGGTACACCTTGGTGCGAATGATGTCGGGAAAGTTTACTCAGAGGTTTTGAAAAATAGATACAGGATATTGGGTAAGAGGCTGAAAGAAAAGGGTTGTGGGGTAATGTTTTCTGGGATTCTCCCAAGAATAGGAAATGATATAGAAATTATGAGTAGAGCAATAGACGAGCAGAGCAATGGCTGAAAGAATGGTGTAGGAAGGAAGGTTTACATTGAAGAAACAGTGGGAATCATTTAGGGAACAAAGGGAGTGTTTCCGGAATGATGGCCGGATGTTAATTAGAAAGGGGGCAGCAAGGTTTGCAGTGGGAATTGAGGAAGGAATTCAGACTTTTTTAGGTTCACGGAGGGTGGGGAAGCTATAAAGGAAGGAATGGATGATGTAATAGTGATGAGTCAGGCCAGGCAGGAAAATAGAATTTCAGGAAGGGAAAAGTTAAACATATTCTATACCAATGCCAGAAGTTTAAATAATAAGATCGAAGAGCTTGACGCCAAAGTAGATAGGGAGGAGTATGACATAGTTGCAGCGAGTGAGACATGGTTTAAGGAGGAGAGTAACTGGAGGACAGGATTAGAAGGCTACAAGGTGTATCGGTGTGATAGGAAGGAGAGAATCGGAGGAAGAGTAGTAATCTGGGTAAAGAACAGCATTGCATCAAGAGAAAGGGGTGACATTAAGGAAGGTATCAATGTAGAAGATTCTGTGTGGGTAGAGATTAGAGATTGTAAAAACAGTAAGATACTGGTAGGATGCTTTTATAGGGCCACGTCTGATTGGGTGGATGAGGGAAAGGCAGTGGACATAGTATATCTAGACTTTAAGAAGGTATTTGATAAGGTATCACATTGAAGGTTGTTAGCCAAAGTGAGGGCTTGTGGAGTGGCTGGTCAGATAACTAATTGGATTGCAAACTGGTTTAGTGATAGGAAGCAAAGAGTGGCTGTGAGTGGGAGGATGTAAGTAGTGGGGTGCCTCGGGGATCAGTACTCGGCCCATTACTATTCATTATTTACATCAACGATTTGGATAATGGAGTAAAGAGGAAGCTTTCCAAATTTGCAGATGACACAAGGCTTGGAGGTGAGGTGGATAGCAGAGGGAGTGGTGATCAGATGCAGGAAAGGATTGATACTTCTGTAGAATGGGTAAAAGATTGCAGATGGAGTTTAACCTGAACAAGTGTAAGGTGTTGGGGATGGGAAAGAATAATGAAAATAGAGATTACAGGATGTAAGGGGTAATTTTGGAGCGTATCACACAGGAGAAGGATCTGGGGGTGGTAAAGATATGGGAGGTAAACAGGCAGCACAGTGCCAGGTAGCTACAGGTAAAACAAATAGGGTTTTAGGTTGTATAAGGAGGGGGATCATTTATAAATCAAAAGAGGTGGTGTTAACATTGTAAAGGAATTTAGTGGGGCACATCTGGAATATTGTGTGCAGTTTTGGTCACCACAGTTCCGGAAGGACAAAGATGTCATAGAGAGTTCAGCGCAGGGCTACTAGATTGATTCCGGGCCTAGCTAGACTCAGCTATGAGGAGCGGCTGAAGGAGACGGGGCTTTATTCACAAGAAAGGAGGAGGTTACGAGGAGATATGTTAGAGATGTTTAGGATAATGAAAGGTATCGACAAAATAAGTGCAGATGAATTATTCAACAGAGTAGACAGTGATAGGACCAGGGGCCATAGCTTGAGAGTAAAGAAGAGGAGAGTTAAGATGGTAGTAAGGTAGGGGACTTTTATTCAGAAATAGTTAATGCATGGAGTCGTCTCCCTGGAAAGGTAGTGGCAGCAGAAAAAGTAGCAAGTTAAAATTAGAATTAGATATGTACCTGGAAGTTATTGAGTTGAGGGTATAGGGATGTTGATTGGACTTTTAGGTAGTTTGAGCATTTATGGGTGATTGTATGCATGTGTACAGAGTGCTGTTGGTGGGGGTCTCGTTAAGGGGTCTTGTGTGGTTGATGTGTTTCTTAACCAAGCCCATGCCCCCTCCCCTTGGAAAAAGAAAATACAAAAACTACAAAAAACACAAAAAACACTTTATTTTAAAAAAAATAAAAAATAAATCTTGCATTTTCTTCTTTGATCTTGTATTGATAAATTAGTATGGTGTTGATGTGGCACAGGCATGATGGGCTGAATGGCCTCCACCTGTGTCTAATTTCATTGTGTTTCCTTCTGTTTATCCTCAAGGTTTGCCTTCTTGAAATCTAATAGACCTACTCCACTGCACTTGAACCCTTTACAGAATTCCTGAAATCTAATAGACTTACTCCACTGAACTTAAACACTTAACAGAATCTTTGCACACACAATGTTATGGTCCCTTGCTCCTAAATGCTCCCCAACCTCCACCTCCTCCACCACATTGGGATCGTTACTTAAAAGGCGGTCCAACACTGCACTCCCCCTTGTGGGCTTATCTACAAACTGGGTGAAAAAGCAATCTTGGAATAAAACTAGGAAATCCTCATCCGCTCTGCCCTTTCCCTGTTCCTGGACCCAATCTATCCCTGGCAAGTTAAAATCCCCCATAATCAATACTCTTCCCTTACCACATGCCCTTTTGAATTCTTCGTGTACTCCTCCTTCCTCCTCTTCCTTCACATCTGGAGCCCTGTAAAAGCATCCCACCAGTATCTTATTTTTTTTACAATCTCTAATCTCAACCCACACAAAATCCTCAACATTTATTCCTTCCTTAATGTCACCCCTTTCTCTCGATACAATGATGTCCTTTACCCAGATTGCTACTCCTCCTCCGATTCTCTCCTTCCTATCACACCGATACACCTTGTAGCCTTCTAATCCTGTCCTCCAGTTACTCTCCTCCTTAAACCATGTCTCACTCACTGCAACTATATCGTACTCCTCGTTATCTACTTTGGCTTCAAGCTCTTCCATCTTATTATTTAAACTTCTGGCATTGGTATAGAATATTTTTAACTTTTCCCTTCTTGAAATTCTATATTCTTGCCTGGCCCCACTGTTAAAACAATTCGCTTTAGTGTGAAGGAGAGGAGCAGAGAAAGGAGATGGTGGTGGAAAAGGACAAAAAAAAAAGCAACGATGAAGCAATGAGTCAATGAGAAAATGCACAGGTAACAGAAATATATGCAACATAAGCAGGTCAGCAGCTGTGAACATTCAGTGACTCAGTGAATGCAGTGACATTTGGCAATTGTTTAAAAAAAAGAAAACTTACAACAGGTGGAAACGAGTTGGGGGTGCTCCAATTAACCTGTTAGGTGTCATTGTTCATTAGACATTTACATTGATTCACGTGGTTTACAAAGGTTGTGGGTTTAATTCCCACCGAGCCTCTGGGGCAATCCTTGTGGTATTTGGCATTTCCCTTAATAGGGGTAATGGGGATGTATCTAAGTTTCAGAATTGCTCTGACTCATGCTGTGCAAAACATCCTGCATACATTATTATCCACTGCTGATCTCCCATTCTCGAACAACTGTCTCACACTGCAGTCATCTGAATTTGCTGTGAATTTCCAGTGCCACTATGATCTTCTTTTGTACATGAGTGTGCAAGCTGAAGTGGTGTCTCTCTGTTTGCAGTGCTTGTGCGAGTTTGTGCCAGATGGAATCAGAGGCTTCTTTGGACCCACAAAGGTTCTTCGCCACTGCGCATCCATTGAGGTTGACAGCCATTCTGTCCCATCACTCAGTCAACATATTCATTCATACAGAATGTGTTCTTCCCCTTACAATAACACGTACATTGCCTAAAACAAGCACAATCATGAAAGAAATATTCTTACTCAGAAGTAAAACAGGTTGAAGTGGTCATCGATAAGATTGTGGTAAAATATTGTTGTGTCATAATAACATTGATAGGTCAGGTCAGACTAGATCTGTTTTATGGTCGGGTTGTCGGTGACTAAGCCGTCTCCCCCACCAGTTTTCCTGGTGAGGAGGGTGTATGACATGGACACCCAGCAGGATTAAAAACAAAACCTGTCAAAGGGCGGAGAAGCTCCTTGTGAGCCAACGGCCATCCATATCTAGTGCCCAACTGTGTCTGAGGATATCCTCCTGCCGTTGGGTTACTTTTTTAGGAGGTTTGTGGCAGGATTTGCACTCCAGTCATCGTTAAACCCTTCATTCTGCAAAAACCCACAAATGCAAAGAAAACTGAAAACCCACTCCGTGGGAGTACGTCCTGTGGTGTTGCCCTTCATAGGGTAGTTCACTGGATGACGGGATTGGGGCAAAGCCTTCAGGACCCCCATTCCTTAATGATAGGAGGAAAAGCGTGGGGTAAACTTCCTGGGTGGGATTGCGGTGGTGTTTGGTGGAGTGGTGCTGAGGTGTCGTCTACCAGACGGCGGTCTCCTTGGGTTAACCGGAGGTGGTCCCGTCGGTTGGGTGCCTGGAATGTCCTATCCCTAAGAAAGGATGATGACCTATCTCTGTGATCATCTGAGCTCAAGCATTTGAACATCAGTATTGCAGCACTCTCTGAGGTTCGTAGACACAATAGTGGCGAGATCATGGCAGGTGGTTACACCTACTATTGGTCTGATCGCTCTGATGGTTACCATGCCCAAGGTGTTGCTGTAGCTGTGTCCAATAAGTTAACTCTAATGTTAATTGAGGTAACACCAGTCAATGAGCGTATTATGAGTCACTCTTGGGGGTCGTTTCCCTGGTCTCAATATATGCTCCGACTGAGTTGAGTGATCTCACTATGAAGGACGCATTCTATGCCACGCTCGAGTCTGTGGTTGATCAGTGCCCAAGGCAAGATACACTTCTAGTCTTGGGGGATTCCAATGCATCGACTGGAACTGATAGGGATGGTTATGAGATGTGTTTTGGTCCCCATGGGTCTGGAACTGTGAACCAGAATTGCACTAAGTTCCTTGACTATGCAATAAGTCGTGGAATTAGGGTGGCTGGTTCATGGTTTCATCACTGGACTTGGTATTCCAATGCTGGCAGTGTGGCAAAGGAGATTGACCATATGCTCGTTGATTGTCGTTGGAGGATGATCCAGAACTGCAGGGTCTACCGAAGTGCTCAGTTCCTCAATACCGACCACAGGCTTGTTGTAGTAACTCTGAAGTTGCAGCTTAAATCCAGGAGAATGGAACCATCCCAGTCTCGGCTGTATGTTGGCAAGCTCAAGGATGAGTGGGTAGCTGAGTAGTTTGCGAACAAGCTGAGTGGTGATCTTGGGGGTCGAGGTGCTTTGGGGAATCCTGAAGAGTTGTTTGCCTTCAAGACCACCATACTTGATGTTGCCAGTGGATGTCATGGATCTCACCAAAGTGCAAAAAAGAATTTTGTCTCTCAAGGGACAAAGGATACTATTGACCAGAGTCACAAGAGCAGGCTTAATGGCAGAGCTGAGCTGTTCAGGGAGATGAGGAGTAAAACTGTATGTGCACTGAGGGCGGACAAGGGGGCTTATGTACGAAGAATCTGTGAAGGGGTAGAGCATCACCTGTGGTCAAGTGATTATCGTCCTGCTTTCAGATAAATTTGCACATTGCGTTCCACCAAGCCCGTCCCTCAGTGTACTGCAGTTACAGAGGAGGGCGGTGGGCTCTTGACAGAGCAGTCCGAAGTGAAGGCTTGCTGGGCCGGTTACTTTGAGCAGCTGTACCAGGCTGACCCAAGCAGTTGTTGAGTTGGATGTCAGGAGTCTTACTGTCCCTGTTGCTGACTCTCCAAACAAGTGTGATCGACCTTCGTTTGTGGAACACAGGCTGTGGTGAACCGGTTGAAATGGGGTGAAGCTCCTGGGATCTGTGGCATCCATGCTGAACTTCTCAAGGCTGGTGGAAATGCTGTGCTCATGTCGTCGCATGCAGTTCTGTGCCCTGCCTGGAACACAGGCATCATCCCAACTGACTGGAATATGAGCCATGTTGTTCCTCTCTGGAAAGCGAAGGGTGATCGCCAGGACTACAACAACTATCGAGGGGTGACGCTGCTCTCAGTGCCAGGCAAGATCTTTGTTCAGATAATTTTTCTAGGGTTCACCACCATCTGCTTCAGCACCAGCACCCAGAGCAGTCAGGCTTTACACCAAAGAGGTCAATGATTGACTGTTTCCTTGCTCTTCGGGTCCTCACCAAACGCAGACGAGAGTTTCGGCAGGGGCTGCTTGCAGCCGATGTTGATCTCTGTGAAGCGTTTGTTTCAGTGAATCGGGATGCCCTCTGCAGGATTCTTGGTCTTCATGGGGTGCCACAAAAACTGAGCGATTTGGTGTCTGAACTATACTCTGGTACTGAGAGTGCTGTGAGATGTGGTGGTACCATCGCTGACATTCCCAATTGTTGCTGGAGTTCATCAGGGGTGTGCACTGGCCCCCACACTTTTCAGTGCTTGTATGGACTGGATTCTAGGGAGGATGTTGGAGAAATTAAGCTGCAGTGCATCATTTGGGAATGTCAAGATCTCTGATCTTGATTTCGTAGGTGATGCAGTCATCTTTGCAGAGACTCTGGAGATCCTTTTGGGGCCCCTTTACGTGCTGACAGGGGAGTCAGAACCACTCAGATTACTGGTTTCCTGGGTCAAAATTAAGATCCAGGCTTTCAGTGACATCCTGGATGCTGCTATCTTGTCTGTATCTGTTTGTGGTGAAGATGTTGAGGTCACGGAGAGGTTCAATTACCTTGGCAGTGTTATTCAAGGTCCGCTGGCTGTGAGCCAGAGGTCAATAGAAATCTGGTTCAGACCTGGGGAGTCATGGATTCACTGGATCATGTTGTGTGCTGCTGTTGTTACCTCTGCAGGAGGACAAAAGTCTGAGTCTTCAGGTCTTTGGTGCTTCCAATCTTGCTCTCAGAATTGTGAGACTTGGACTCTGACCAGGGATCTGAGGCAGACCCTTAATTCCTTTGGTACCAGGTCTCTTCGTAGAATCATTGGCTATTGCTGATCGGACTTTGTGTCCAATGAGCAGTGGCTGAGAGAGACTCAAATGAGATTTGTTACCTGCATAGTCCGTAAGCGTCATCTGCGGCTGTATGGACATGTGGTTCGTTCATTTTCCTGACACTGATCCTGCTCACCAGATTCTCTCAGTGAGGGAGCCTTGTGAGTGGAGGAGGTCAATGGGCCGACCACGTGCCTCGTGGTTGCAGTAGATTGATCAGCATCTCAAGGGGATGGGGAGTGCCAGGCATCTATCTGCCTGTTGGTTGGCCAGACGGAGGCCCCTGGAGTACTGGCGGAAAGTGGACGCAGCGACGCACTGCTCCGGCGCATGCTCCCATACCTAACCTGACCTGATAGGGTCTGGCTAACGAGGGCACTCTGACCCAGAGGTCAAAGACCTCTGCGAGTGATCAAACCATATTAAAATTTACTACACTGTGTTCAGACCAACTCTTACAATTTGCGTCCCCCACCCCTTTTCCCCAAGGATGACCTAAAGGGCAAAAAAAAAAAACTGCCAAAACTTGTGGTGGGCCACTTGTCAATGCAAAAGGCTGGAAGACATTCCTTATAGTTGAAATCGTTTATTATAAAGGGAGACGAGCATGAACATGGACTAAGACAGCAAAACCTGGAGAGATCTGGCTCATGAAATCAGACAAATAGGGAAGGTAAGGCACGAAAACCTGATCTGATGTATAATTGTAAACTATTCCCTGTGTGAAAATGTAAATTATGGCACCAAAAAACTGTACTCAAACCACAAAAATGAACACAGGCAAGGACTTCAAGCCAGCACAAGCTGGTCTCTGAGTCTGCCACAATTCAAGCTGGTGTGGCAAAAGGTGAAGTGCAGCTTGGGGCGAGATAATGGATGGCGATAAGGAGGCCAGGAGATGAGGAAGGCAGCCAAATAGAGAGAGGGATCTCTTCTCTGTCCAAAATGCTCAACTGTTGCGAGCATGCATAGACACAATCTTTACGCCCCGCAGGGGCAGCCTTTCCAGCATGATGCTGGTCTCATCATTGGCTGCTGGTGTTTGTGAGTGGTGCCATCTACTGCACCACCCCACCCTGTCGGAGGCCACAGTTTCCCGCCCCTTTCCAATGCTATGCAGCATATTACAACATCCTGACATGCAGTTCCTGGTCAAATAGCCCGTGTTGATGTCCCTTGAAATGCAGAAAGCGCTTTCTGCATGCCATTGTGCCCAAGTCCTCCCACTGGCCTCACCTGCTTCAGAGGTTTTACACAATGCAATCTTACCCCATTCTGCTCCAAGGTTTACAATCACTGCCTCCTCAGTGTGTGTTTAACCATAAGACTTACCTCTGCCAGATCCATAATACAGGAATAACTCGAGAGTTTATAGAGCACCTTACCCCACGCAGTGTACAAGTATAACAAGGAAATCCAACACAGCTGGAGGCCATTCAGCCCATCATGCCTGCGTGAACACCACAGGCCCACGCGCAGTGCCACGACAAGGATCTGTGAACGAAGAAAATGCAAAAAAAGTTTTTAATTAATTTTTAAAAAATGTTTGTTTATTTGGGGTTTTTTTTGTAGTTTTATTTCTTAATTTTTCCTTTTCTTCCCCTTGTAGAGGGGGCATGGCTTGGTTAAAACACAAACAACATCAACACACAACCCCCTTGACAAGACCCCACCAGCAGCACTCGTACACAATCACCCATCAATACTCAAACTACCTAAAAGTCTTATCAACATCCCCACCCCTCTATCTCCATAACTTCCAGGTACCTATCTATTCTAATTTAACTGTCTACTTTTTCTGCTGCCACACCTTTCCAGGGAGACCATTCCATGCATTAACTACGTCGTGAGGTGAAAGTCCCCTATCTTACTAACGTCTTAACTCTCCTCTTATTTACTCTCAGGCTATGTGTCCCCTGGTTCTATCACTGTCTAATTTGTTGAATAAATCATCTGCACTTATTTTATCTCTACCTTTCATTATCTTAAACTCTATTATATCTCTACTCATAACCTCCTCCTTCTAGTGTATAAAGCCCTGTCTCCTTCATCGCTCCTCATAGCTGAGTCTAGTTCGGCCCAGAATCAATCCAGTAGCAACCCTCTCTATGACATATATGTCCTACCTGACTTGTGGTGAGCAGAACTGCACACAATATTCTCGATGTGACCCTCACTAAATTCCTGTACAATGTTAACACCACCTCTTTAGATTTATAAATGATCCCCCACTGAAGACAATCAAAAACCCTATTTGCTTACCTAAAGCTGCTGGCATTGTGCTTGCCTGCTTACCTCCCATATCTATTACCAACCCCAGATTCTTCTCCTGTGTGACATGCTCCAAAATGACCCCTTACATCCTGTAATCTCCATTTTCATTGTTCTTTCCCATCCCCAACACCTTACTTACACTTGCTCAGGTTAAATCCATCTGCCAATCTTTTTCCAAATCTATGCAAGTATCAATACTTTCCTGTGTCTGATCACCACCCCCTCTGCTATCCATCTCACCTCCAAGATTTGTGTCATCTGCAAATTTGGAAAGCTTACTCTTTACCCCATTGTCCAAATCGTTGATGTAAATAATGAAAAGTAATGGTCCGAGTACTGATCCGTGAGGCACCCCGCTACTTACCCCCTGAGGTACCCCGTATATAATTCAACTGAAATAAAATAATGATTTTAAAGCTCTTATTAAAAAAATTCCAGAAGCTTATTGCTGTTCATACAGTGTCTTGTACACCACCTTATTTAACTTGTCCAAATGGTGCAAAACTGGAGGTTTTTGGAAAATACAAGAATGCAATTTGTATTCTGCAGTGTTTAAGTCTATAATAAAATTGAAATAAATTAATGATTTTAAAGGTATTAATAAAAATAAAAATTGGAAGCTTACCGACATTCATACAGTGTCTTCTACACCACCTTGTTCTTTTTTTGTGTGTACAATATTGAGGCTCGTGTAAGAACTAACACACAGAACATAAAACAAAGGGAGCAGGAGACAAGAGGGGTAGGAGAGGAAGCACAAAATAGTAGGGAACAAAGACATGAGGAGATCTGTGGAAGGGAGAGTGATTTGGATGGGGTACACAGGGTAAACAAGATGGACACTTCAAGGACTTTCAGGAAGGAAAGCAGGGAATTTGATGGAGGGGGGTTTGGAGTGGATTAACGGGGGTAGAGAAGATCATGTTTTTTGATGGGGGAAGATAAGAGATAGGGGTGAACAGCTGTTTTGAAGATCCTGAGGGAAGAGTGGGATTGAATGGAGTGTGGGAGTTTGTTCCTGAGGTGGGAAAAAAAAGAGTAATGAAAGAGTGATAGTGAGCAGTGATTCTTGATTTTGTGGTAGTTTCACCATAAGGGGGTTGCTGGGCAGACCTTGAGAGCCCTGTGGAAATATGGGGGAGAGAGGGCGGGGACAGATCACAGACAGAGCCAGTGGGGGGGACGGCGCGAGGCCAGAGATGCCACAAAATAGCCACTTTACTCAAACTATTCCGCATTGAAGATGCAAATAGAAACCCACACGAAACTCAACTGTATCAAAATTCATATTCATACAAGTTTCCCATGAGAGTTTTCAAATTGGTGTTTAACTTGAGGTGACGAAAACAATAAAGCAAATTATTCTTTGGTCACGATGAAGTATGCCTGCATGCTGGAATAAATCTTCACACTTCATGCGTCAGCGTAAAGGGTGCACAAGAGTAACCAATGTGAAAAGCTCTCATCCAAGGTGATGGATACATCCAACATTTCCAACAAAAAAAATAAACAACCAACTTCATTTTCTAGCTCATGCTTCTGTAACAATTGCTTGTAATTCAGAATGTGTTTGCACATTGTGGCCACTTAACTCTATAGATCTTCCACTTCTTTACCACAGAATGCGCCCTGGCCTGTGTTGCTGGCTGCTTGGTGAATTCCAAACCCAATACGTCATCCTGTTTTTAATTCTCACCACCCTTTTCAATGGCTGGTGCCTGCGATGGCCCCCACGGTCCTTGGAACAATCATTTATTTCAGAACTAGTTCCACAGCCATTGCAGATCCTAATCTGTTGGTGGGAATTGGCTTCTCAGTGGACCACTGTTGCACGAATATGCCATCATCATCAAAATTGAATAGCGATTCAATAAAATAGCCGTTATTGTTATACCATATAATGTTTCCTTTAAAAAGGGAGAAATGATTAAATGTAGATTCATTCCCATTACTCCACTCTTCATCACTTTGTATTGCTTCAGCAATGTCTGATATCATCCATTTGCATTGTGGGTTCCTGAGCGTTGCAAATTAAAAGGCTTACAGAGTGGCAGGAAGCTTTGGGTCCTTCCTAAAATGTAATCTCTTTCACTTGCATCTTTATTACACCAAAATAGTGAATCCCTTCTTTTTCCTCGATATAGACAGTTCTGTCCAGGCACCTCCTCACTGCTGAAGACTCCACTGTGTAAAAATGCCAGGACTAATCCATGTTATCATTCAAAACTGGAAACATGTGCCTTGGTGATTCTCCCCTTTATGAAAACACATTGAAAAACATTGATTTTGAAACAATGATGCTGGGGTATTGAAAACATTGATTGGTTAGTTGAATTGTTGAAAATATTCATTGAAAGACATCGAAACATGCATTTTAAAACATCGATTACAAAGTTAGAACATTCATTGAATAATTTTGATACATTGAAATATTGATGATTCATTTTGAAACATTGAAAACATTGATCATTTATTTTGAAATAATGAACATGATGTATTTCAAAACATCGAAAACATTGATGATGTATTTTGAAACATTGAAAATATTGATGATGTAATTTGAAACATTGAAAACATTGATGAATTATTTTGAAACATTGAAAAGATTGATGATTTCTTTTGAAACCTTGAAAACATTGATGATATATTTTGAACCATTGAACACATCAATGATGTATTTTGAAATAATGAACACACCCATGATGTATTTTGAAACATTGAACACATCAATGATGTATTATGAAACATTGAACACACCAATGATGTATTTAGAAACAATGAACACATCAATGATGTATTTTGAAATATTGAAAACATTGATGATTTATTTTGAAACATTGAAAACATTGATGATTCTTTTTTAAACAATGAACACAACAATGATGTATTTTGAAGCAAGGAACACATCAATGATGTATTTTGAAACAATGAACACACCAATGATGTAATTTGAAATAATGAACACACCAATGATGTATTTTGAAACATTGAAAACATTGATGATTTATTTTGAAACAATGAACACATCAATGATGTATTTTGAAACATTGAACACATCAATGATGTATTTTGAAATAATG
>CM068964.1:5087901-5098038 GCA_035128595.1 Eptatretus atami
TTTGAAATAATGAACACATCAATGATGTATTTTGAAACATTGAACATATTGATGATGGACAATATGGATGCATAAGCAAAATTTTGGGAGGGTGGGGGATGGTTGGACAGGTGTAGAAAAGATCATGATTTTGGATGGGGGGTGACGAGATGGTGTGAACAGCTGTCTTGAAGACCTGGAGGGAAGAATGAGATTTCAGAGATGATGGAAGCAGTGTGACCACTCCTCATTTTCATAAATACCAAGGTGAGCCAATGAAAAAAGCCAAGAATTCACAAGGGTTTCGGAAAAGCGATGACAATAGAAAACCTATATGCCAAGAAAACCTATAGAAAAACCCAAGACGCCAAGGTGAACAACGAATAGCCAAGATCATGTGAAAAAAGCCAAGGAGTGGTCACACTGGATGGAAGGTGGTTTCACAGGTGGGAAAAAAGAGGAATAATTGAGTGGAGTTGGGCAGTGTTTCTGGATGTAGGCATTTTCATTTAGAAGAGGTTGTTGGTAGACCGTGTGCATCTTGCAGATACCTGGGGAGGGGGGGGGGACAAAGCACAGAGAGGGCAGAGCATGCAAGTCCAGAAATGAGGCAGAAGAAGACAGAGACCACCGACCTGTCGGTGATGGCGAAGTGATAGGCCCATAGACTCAGCTTAATCACGAGAAAAATTCCAAAGATATTGAAGGCCTTTGTTTCAATGGCATCAAGCTGTGCAAGATGTGAGGCAGGGGAGCGAGTCCAGAGGGGAGAGCAGCACTCCATTGAGCTGCGGATGAAAGCCTCGTAGGTGGATAGGAGCTCAGGTATGCCAAGGAAGGAGTTTGCATGACAGAAAATGCCCAGTCGGCATCTGACTTTCGACTTTAAATCTGGAAAATCTGAAGAAGAAGAAGATTTCAACGTTTAATCGCAAAATTGCCGACTTTACAAATCAGAAATCAGAAAAAGACACCATATCTATTTTGTCGAGTATCAAGCGATAGATTAGCGGCGATGTGGTCTGAGTGTTTGGATTCCGCTTTAAGATTACCTTACTAGGCCTTTGACCGCACATTTCCACCAAAATAAAATACTGTAACCTTCCCAGTGTTACAGAGCTAATCTTATTGGACTATGTGTGCAGGTTGACAGCTGGGACTCCCATCACTGCCCAATGCCGGTCACGTCACCGATTTCCCATTGACAGGGATTTTGGTGGTGCACATGTCGTTGTTGTCAAGTCGAAGAAGTTGGTAGTCCGACACAGAGACTGCCAACTTCTTCGACTTTAGAAACATTGATGAATATCTGAACGAAGATGTTGGCACATCTTGGGGTTGCTGAATTATTGAACAACCACTCAGCGCTTGATGTTGCTCTGATAATATTAGAAGAAACAGGGCCACCACGAGCAGGTTTCAGAGCAACAACCCCAGTGCACTGTATAGAGTACAAGAGAATGCTCAAGTAAATTTGGCAAAAACATTGCTGAAAACCTCTCGTTTATTCACTCACGCTTGCCAAATTGCTTTGAGCAGATTCCTTGTGACTGCAGTCTACAACAGTGGGGTGAGGTGGAAAGGCACAGTACTCATACAATGTGAGACATGAACGGAGCAAGGTAAATAGGAAAATGTGTAAAATAAACTTCCTTTTCTCCAACAAAAGGGAAAGCCTGAAATTTCAACACATTGTGATATTGTTGAAGATTCGGCGGTGGAGTGATTCGCACCCCACTCCTGACAACAGATGTTGATGATTCGGTGGCACTTAACAGCACCGCCATCTCAGGGGTTATAACGCCGGCTAGTTCGGCACAGGTCTTGGGTCACGTGCCTCAGATCACGATACCAATGTACACCTGGGCCGTACCAGTTGGGGATATAGACCCCGGCTACAGACTGGGTTTGATCAGAAACCGAGCGAAGTCTGCCAGTCCGTAGCCCATTTAGTTTTATATACAAATCGAGCGGATTGTTCCTTGGCGTGGCACGAATAAATTCAAGGTGGCAAATCTCGTATAACTCAGCCAGATTTATTGGAGACACATCGGGGAAATACGACACAAGCAAATCATTCACGAACGTTATAATTAATCTATAACCCGCTCTTAACTAGGGAGCTACGGATACGGGTTTCGAAGGGAGCCCTAGCAAGATAAACCTTAGGCCTGGACGACATACAGACAAGATGCAGTCAACATGCAGCCAAGACACGGAGTACTTGGTGATGCCTCATGGACGAGAGGAAAAGTGTCGAAGGTACGAATGCGGCTCGTGACAAGCCGATGTTGTCGGATTTGAGCGCCCAAAGCTCGAGCATGCAGCGTGGCAAGATGGCGCTCGTACTCCTATCGGCATCGCTCGTGCATACTGCATGGCAAGATGGCGGCGACGGCCTCCTTTTGTCACACCGCTCACGCACCAGCCTCGGCGCGTTCAGTCCCCGAGGGGGGAAGGAAGAAGAAGAACGGCACCTCCCGGTACACCACCACTGTATGAACACTGGACAGCCTGCTACACCTCCCGACACAATGTAATGTCCGATTACCAAACAACCTGGCTAAACATGCATTTAAGGGGGGATCTGGGCTGATCCTATATTTAATAACCCACTAAGGGCCCATTTCCGCAACAATATTTTATGGAGGATAACTTGAACCATTTTGTTGTCATGTTTTTTATTTTGTGCAGCCAATGCAGAGCTCTAGTTCTTTGCTGGAATTACAAAGTATATTTTGCAAAGAGTAAGCGAGTTACTGCCAACCCCCTGACCCTGAACAAATCACAAATTACTTCCTGGATTGCAGGTAGCAAGTGGTATGGTCTTCTTGGAGGGTGCTTAACTCCAGGTTACTTTGCTTGCTATCTCAGAGTGTAGTTGCTGTCTGGGCAGCATCTTCTACAGTCTATACTATAAACAAATTCACAAACACACACACACACACACACACACACACACTACAACGACTTCAAAGGGAATGAGAACCAAGCTGAGGGTTAGAGCTTTGGTGAGGAAGAGGGTCTTCTGGGTCCTTTGGGTCTTCTGGGTCTTTTGGGTCATCTGGGACTCTTAGGTATTTGGGATATTTTGGGTCCTCGGGGTCTTTTTGGCCATCTGGTTCCTGAGGGTCTTTTGGGTCTTAAAGGTCTTGGGGGTCTTCAAGGGTATTTAAGGGTTGAAGGGGTCTCAGCAGTCCAAAGGATCGAAAAGTACATTCCAATAGTATGTAATTAATAGACGTACATGTGTGAAGTTCGGGTGAAATCGACGTTAAAACAGTACGTAATTCATAGACATGTAGTCACACGACTTCACGGATGGGCTGACCGTGTTTTTCGTTTTTACTCCCACGGAGAGGGTTTTCAGATTTTTTTATGCTTCTGGAATGTTTTTGCGGAATGAAGGGTTTTACGGTGGCCGGAGTGCAAATCCTGCCACCAATCTCCTAATAAAAAGTAACCCAACTGCAGGAGGACATCCGCAGACACAGTTGGGCACTAGATATGGATGGCCGTTGGCTCACAAGGAGCTCCTCCACCCTTTGACAGGTTTTGTTTTTAATCCTGCTGGGTGTCCATATCCAAGGAAAACCTGGTGGGGGAGACGGTTTAGTCACCGACAACCCGACCATGGAACAAGTTAGTACAGGTTTACATGATACCTGTGACAAGTCACAGATCTGATCTGGCCTGACCTCACAATATGATCTGATGTTCCACGATCTACTTGAATGGACTAATTAAAGTATATCATCGAAAAGTGATTTCAACTTAGCGAGCAACGTATGAGCAACTTAGCGAAGAAGCAGAATGTTTGGAGGAGTGGAAGAAGTATGGAGAGGCGTTTAGGAGAATTGCAGAAGTTTTGTGTGGAAGGACGTCAGGAAAGGGTGAGTCATCAGGGGGATAGAAACGGGGTATGGTGGATGGAGAAGGTAGGGAAGGCCGTTGGTGAAAAGGAGCTTTGGAAGAGGATAGAGAAGATCAAGGATAGGGGGAGGCAGCCAGATGCGGGGTTGCTACACCTGGATGGGTAGAAGAAAGCAGCAAGGAGAGCTGTGGACAAGGCAAGTAAAATATGGAAGAGGAGGTGTACAACAAGTTGGAAGATGATATATAAATTGGCTCGTGATAGGGATGGTAAGGAAATGAATGGGGGGGAGGGGGGGTTGAAGAGGAGGAGTGATTAAGGATGGTGGTGGAAGGCTAGTAACAGAGAGAGAGAGAGAGGGGCAGTATTGAAGGTGTGGGAAGGGTATTTCAAAGAGCTCTTGAACCAGGAAAGGAGCAACAGTGAGCTGAGGCTACCATGTTCTGTAGAGGGGAAAGTTGAGCTGGTAGGGATAACAGAGGAAGAACTGCGGATGGCAATGAACAGAATGAAGAAGGGAAGAGTGCCAGGCATTGGTGAGGTGTGTGCAGAGATGATAATTGCAGCAGAATAAGTCAGAATCAGTTGGATGAAAAGGCTGATGAACATGTGTATGTGAGAGGGTTTGATTCCAAACAAGTGGAGGACAGGGTTACTTGTGCCGATATGTAAGAGGAAGGACAATGTTCAAGATCCGGGGAAGTTCAGGGGCATTATGCTCCTCAGTCATGTAATGAAGGTGCTGGAGAGGATTCTGGACGGGAGGATGAGGAAGAGGGTGGAGATGGAGATCGGAGAAGAGCAGCAGGGGTTTGAAAGTTTTGGGGGGATGATGGATGAGCTATTCATGCTGAGACAGCTGGTGGAGAAGAGGTCGGCAGTGCAGGTTGAGATAGCATTGGGATTTGTGACCTGGAGAAGGCCGATGACACTGTCCCAAGAGAGATGGTGATGGTGACACTGAGATGGATGGGAGTGCCGGAAGCAGAAGATAATTGGTAGAAGGGATGTACAAGGGAACAAAGGGAAGAGTCTTGGTTGGTCATCGGATGTCTGAGAAGTTCAGCATGAATTATTGGTTTGAGGCAGGGAAGCGCTCTCAGCCCACTCATGTCTGTCATGGTGTTGGAGCTGGTAAGCAATAAGGTGAGCTTGAGGGGTAGTATGGGGAAGATGCTGCATGTGGACGATTTGGCTGTTGTGGTAGTGAGTTGGCGGGAGATGCAGGAAGTCCTGGGGGGGGGTGGAAGGAGGCATTTGAGAAGCATGGGCTGAAGATGAGTATGGAGAAGACTGAGGTGATGTGGGTCGGGCAACAGAAAAAGGAAATTAATATCACGTTAGAGGGGAAGGAGATCAAGCAGTTTGAGTATCTGGGAGGAACAGTGACTGAAGATTGTACGTCCAGGGCAGAGGGATGGAGGAGGGTTCAGGTGGGTGTGAATGTGTGGAGGAGGGTGGAGAGAGTAATGGCAGACAGAAAGATATCAAGAAAATTGAAAGGGAAGGTTCTGATGTCATGTGTAATGCCGGCCTACCTGTACAGCCTGGAGATAGTGGCACTGACATTGACACAACAACAGAGGCTGCAGGTTTGCGAGAACAACTGGGTCAGGAGGATTGTGGAAGTGAAGAGGGTGGTTTGAAGGAGGATGGATGAACTGAGGTTGAAGATTGGTGTGCAGATGAGTTTGACTGGGAGATTGGTGAAATGCCAGCTGAGATGGGCTGGACACTTGGTGTGGATGGGAGAAGAGAGAATGTCAAAGAGAGCAGATGGGTTGAGAGGGCAAAGTGGGATGAAAAGAGGTAGACCACGGTTGAGATTGGAGGATTGTGTGAGGAGGGATACCCAAAAGGTAGAGGTGGTTGGGGGATGGAGAGAGCTGACTGAGGACAGAGGTGCGTGAAGGAGGATCGTGGTCATGGGTTAAGGCAGGGCAGAGGCTTGGTGCCATCGAACCTAACCTCTTTTAAAAGGAAGAGGTGGAAAAGAAGAAGAATTGTATGTTTGAATGCTGTTTGTGCTGTTTGGGAGTATTTATGAGTAAAAATACGACAAACCGTTTGTGACACATGAATCAGAGGGTCTTAAAAGATACAGCAGCAGTACTCCAATTGCTTTTTTCCTTTGTGAACCCCAATCCTTCCCCTGCCCATCCAAAACACTGTCACCCGTTACCCACCCCACCACCATTTATTGGCCTTTCCTATCCAAGGAGCCTCAGGGAAAGCTTATCACAGCAGCATTCTGCAAATTCAGAGACCACTCTGAGCAAGCTGCCTTGTAGAACCTTAAAATGGAGAGGAATGTTATCAGCTTATACTGTTGGTGGCCAAAATGGAGGGACTGCACTCCCCTGGAAGAATACGCTTGAAAAGGATAACAATTTCAAATATCAAAATGCAAGACCCAAGTTACTTCACCAGACAGCATGCACATGAGCTTCTGCACTTAACCACTGCAGTACCTCCAAGAAATGCCTTCACAAGCTTATTAGTTACTCTGCGAGACTAGGCCGTAACAGGCCACCCTTGCATGCGTTTCTCCTCATTGGAGGAGGACGTGACATTTTACTTGCAATCTCTGTTTCAATACAGGTTTTAATTCCTCCTGTCCTCCACTGGGTGTGAAAATCAAATAAATTTAAGCTTCATTGCGAAAACTAAACAAAAAAAGTCTAAAAGAAGAATTGTTTTTGAGATTCAAAAGCGGTGAGTTTGTATTACTCATGGAACATTCAAACACTGAACTTTCTGTCTTGCATTTGTAACTTGGAGACACGTCTTTGACATTTTCTTTTTCATCGTTGTGTCCTATCTCAAATGCTACATTATAAACTTCATTAACTGGGATTCCGTTTCGGCTTATTTGCTCAGATTCTCTTGGTAGAAGGACGTGTGAATGAAATTCACAATTTTTATAACCATCCACAGCTGTTGAGATTGAGAAGGAAGAGTGTGTCCGTCATGTTGATGAATTATCACAGAAGAATATTGTTCGTAACACCTGGGCCTCGTGATATCAGGCAGGTGGTGGATGTTGTGGTGTCATGTCACTTGATGTGCAGTAGAGGGCAAACGTCGTCCGTTCTACCCTCGGTATAAGTGTAGACAACATTAGAAATCTTACATTCTCTGTGTTGCTCTGAAGTGTCAACATTGTTGATTTCTTCTGGTTCTGAGTCTCCGCATGTTGGACATTGGTTCATGCAGTTCCTCCTTCCGGTGACTCAAAGTTAAGTTTTGCCTGCACACGGCCATAAACTTTCCTTCATGTCTACCAACGGTGTCAAACCCCTCCACGTCAGCACACCGATCGTCATCATGTCCGGCATGCCCACATTCTCCAAACCCCAACCCTACAATGTGTCCGCCTCTTTAGCATCCCTCCACGTCATGTCCCCCCTTTTCTTCATTGCCCTCAGTTCACCACCTTACAGCTTCATCCTTCCCACACCTCCTCCAATTTCCCCTCTCCCCCAACTCCTCAAATATTATCCTTCACCCGACACTCTCATATCTCCCCCCTCTCCCACCCAAACCTTTCTCAGCTTGACACCATGGAAAGCAAGGCCTTCAAAATCATTGGAATATCCCACAATTAATCTGAGTCTCTGGACTTATCACTTTCATATTGCAAACAGGTCGGTGGTCTGTCTGTCTTCTATTGTCTCTGTTCTGGTCTTGCATTGTCTGTCCTGTGCTCTGTCCCCCTCAGGTTATTGCAGGATGCACATGGTCTGCAAATGTCCCCCTTCTGATGAAACGCTCAAAATTCAGAACACGTCTCACCTCCATCTATCCGTTCTTCGCTTTTTCCCCCTCCTGTGGAACCAACTTTCGGTTCCGATTTTTGAGGCGACGGTTAGTTCTCTCCAGGGGTCTCTGCCGACTTTTCTTTTTTTGTGTGTACACTGTCGAGGCTCATATGAGAGCTAACATACAGAACATACAACAACGGGAGCAGGCGACAAGAGGGGTGGGAGAGAGAACAGAGATATTAGGAGATTTGTGGAAGGGAAAGGGATGGGGCGGAGTACACAGGGAAAACAAGATGGACACCACAGGGACTTTCAGGAAGATAAGTTTCTCAAAGATAAGTTTCCGGTCGTTGTTTGTCACGTTCTGACTGTTTATTTTGTTGCCTCCATGTTTATGTGTGTTCCCAGTTCCGTATTGTTTCACATTTGTGCTATTTGGTGAGTTTTCGTCGGTCTTGTCACATTGGGTTTCCTTGAGGCCTACCCGTCTTCCCGACACTGTGCACGATCGTGTTTATTTGTATTTTCTCCCTATTACCATCAGTTTATATTTTCTCCACTTTTCCCTCCACCCTCCTTCTATCCCTCCCAACTATACCCTCTGTTTCATGTCTTAAAAAAAATTTTAAGAAAAAAAAACTTTTCCCTTCTCATCTGACACCACACGTAACCACTGACTTCCTGTATACTGACTCTTGTTCTTCCTTCTCCTCCCTCTTCCCTGCCAATCCCACTCTGATCGTGAAGGTTTTCACCACATACCTTCATGACCTTTTTCTTCAACTCTCCTTTACTCTTCCCCTCTCCCTATCTTCAAAAAAAAAAACAAAAGTAGTCTCTTCCAAGGCTTCAACTTCCCCTCTCTCTGCCCGGTTCTCCTTATTCAAAATCTTGTGTTCAATTCGGCCTTTCTTTCATCCAGTGTCTAAAAATTCCATCTGTTACAATGTTTCCTTTCTCCACCCTGTCAATTCTTCTGCACTCCATCAATCTTCCAATGTATTTAAACAATTCTCTGACCGACAAATTTTTTGAATCCTATTTTTCAACACTTGTTCATCTTCCATAATTAATCATTCTTTTTTTTCCAATTTCAGTGCGAATTCATCCCACCTACTTAAATCTACCTCTTCCGAACTCCTTCCCTGTTATACCCTCTCCTTACCCCTCCCATCTTGCCCCTATCTCTCCACTGTCCTCTGCCTTGCTAACAGTTCCCCCTCTGATATCCCAAACTGCATGGTTTTCAAATGTCTCACACTCTCATTCAGCACACTCCTCAATATCTGCATCATGCTCTCTCTCTTTCCTCTCATCACATCTCTCCCTCTTCCCACCCCCTCAAATCTTGTTCCTCCCCCCACACACTCCCATCTCCACCATACCACCCAGTCTCATCCTCCACCACCTCCCTTCTCCGTCCTTCCCCATGACCATACCTACTCTCATCATCTCCCCTCCCTCTCAAAAATATTTCATTCAAAAATGTATTGCCCCAAAATGTTCTCATGGACCATGCATGATGTCACAGAGGTATGCGATACACCCAGTGCCCTTTTAGTTCTTCCTGACATCCTTGTTTTTCCTCATCTCTATTTTGTTCATCGATCATGCTGTTGTTTTGTTTCCAACCTCTCTTTCTACTGTCCCTTTTGTTCTCTTTCATCCTCATCCATTCTATGTTCTCACTACTGCACAAGCCTTTTTTTATATTTATGTACAATGTCAAGGCTCGTGTAAGAGCTAACACACACAGAACGTATAACAAAGGGAGCAGGAGACAGGACGGATGGGAGAGGGAAGCACAAAACAGTGGAGAATAGACACATGAGGATATCTGTGGAAGGGAGAGGGATGGGGCAGGGTACAGGGGGTAAACAAGATGGACACTACAGGGACTTTCAGAAAGGAAAGCAGGGAATATGAAGGAGGTGCGTTTGGGGTGGATTAAAACGGGGATAGAAAGATCAAGATTTTGGATAGGGGAAGATATGAGATGATGGTGAACAACTGTTTTGAAGGCCTGGAGGGAAGAATGGGATTGAAGAGAGTGTGGGAGTTTATTCCAAAGGCGGGATAAAAGAGGAATGAAAGAGTGAAGGTGAGCAGTGATTCTTGATTTTGGTGGTTTTACCAGAAGGGGGTTGCTGGCGGACCTTGAGCGCCCTGCAGAAATATAGGGGGGGGGACATATCTCATACAGAGTGGAAGGGGTGAGGCTAGGGAGGACATGGAAGAAGACAAAAAGACCACCAACCTGCCTGCGGTGAGAGAGTGAGAAACTGAAAGACAGCCTCATCACGGGAGATACCAATGATCCTAAATGCTTTGGTTTCCACAGCGTGAAGCCGAGAAAGGTGAGAGGCAGGGGCACCAGCCCAGAGTGAGAGCAGTGTTACATCAAGCTGCGGATAAAGGCCTTGAAGGTGGATAAGACTTGCCTGAGAAAGTATATTGGGGGGGGGTCCAGACGGTCCTTTCAGAGGAACGTAGTGAGAGTGTGAGATTTGTCAGGAAAAA
>CM068964.1:5106696-5121753 GCA_035128595.1 Eptatretus atami
GGGGGGGGGTGTCGTCCCTTTGTCTCCATGTTTTACCCCATGCACTCATAGCACAAAGCGGGGTTTAGCAATTGATTCACTGTTTGTTTATCAGTCGATTTCCATGATCGAGGATATATTTCATATCGATTGAATTTTATATTTTGAACACCGGAGAACACGAATCGAAACACAGACCTGTATTTTAGGAAGACTTTGGCTCTGAATTTGTTAAATTGTTCGGAGTATCGTCCCAAACCCACAAACGTACTCATGGCAGAGCAATTCCTTCAATCTATCAAAGAAAATGGAAAATCATTCCAAACAGGAAACTTACAGGAAACGAAGGGACACAAACAACAGGTACAGATATTCACCTCCTTCTAATCACTAATGGCACACTTAGATGAATTACGCACAAACAATTTTTCCAAATGAACCTTTTTATTCATAACTGAAGAGATCAAACTAAACACTGTTATCGTCGATGGAGGTTACCTGTCAGGTATACCTGTAAAAACATGCACAAATCAAAATTCACTGGTTGTAAAAGTATTCAGCCCCTTAGGTCAGCACCTGGTCGAAGTATCTTTTCCAGCAATGACTGCTGCGAGTCTTTGTGGGTAGGTCTCCACCGGCTTTGTCCAATGAGATGGTGAAATATTTGTCCATTGTTCATGTGAAAATTTTTCTGGTTCTGCCAAGTTTGATGGGGATCGTCGATGGACTGCAATCTTCAAGTCTTGCCATAAATGTTCAATTGGGTTCAAGTCAGGACTTTGGGCCACTCAATAACGTTTATTTTCTTCTTATTCAGCCACTCCAGTGTGAATTTAGCTTTGTGCTACGGATCATTGTCCTGATGAAATGTGAATCTCCAACACACATTCATGACTGACTCAAGAAGGTTTTTTTTATCAAGGATTCTCCTGTGCTTTGCACCGTCCATTGTCCCTTCTATCCTGCCAAGCTTCCCAGTCCCTGCTGATGAAAAGCACCCCCATAACATGATGCTGTCACCACCATGCTTGACAGTAGGGATGGTGTTGTCTGGGTGAAGTGCAGTGTTAGGCTTGCACCAAATATAACGGTTTGTATTTCAGCCAAAAAGTTCTGTTTTTGTCTCGTTTGACCACAAAACTTTTCTCCACATATCTGCAGTATCATTAAGATGCTTTTTCGCAAACTACATATGATCTTATAGATGTTTTTGTTTTTTCCGACATGGCTTCTTTCTTGCCACCTTTCCATAGAGGCCATCTTTGTGAAGGGAATGGGATATTGTTGATTGATGAACACTGACCCCATCTCAGACATGGAGCCATGCAGATCTTTCAAAGTCATTGTTAGATTTACAGTGACATCCTGAACCAGTTTCCTATTTGTTTGGCTGCTGAGTTTGGATGAGCGACCTGATCTGGGTACAGTCTGGGTGGGATGATACATCTTCCACTTCTTAATGATGTATTTCACTACACTCGAAGGGATAATGAGTGACTGAAATGTTCTTATAACCCTCTCCTGAACGGAGCTTCTCCACCACTTTATGTCTGATTTCTTTGGGAAGCTCCTTGTTCGTCATGTTTACCTTGTTGGTTGACCAAGTGAGTTTCACCTTAAAACTCCATAGATAAGTGGAGGAGATTAATTTTTCATTTAAACCACTGATTACATACAGGTGAAACCTATTACACTTATTTTGTAACCATTCAAACAAATAATTTACTCCTGAAGTGATTTAGGGTTAATTAGGTAAAGGGTTTAAACACTTATACAACTGAGAATTATGGGATTTTCTCTGTTAATCAGACATTCACATTTTATCTGTATTTTTTAACTTTATCACTTTGGAGTAGTTTGTGAAGACTCGAGATATTAAGTTTGATTTGAAAACATCATGAAATAAGTTCAGGTGGCATCAAAATGTGAAAACTTTGAAGAAGAGTTCCCATCGTGTGCTGCTTTTTTTTTGGCTGCTGGTTGTATCATTGGTTATGCTGATGTCTTGCCCCTAGTACCAGTTGATGCAGTGCCCCCTGTTGATGCAGTGCCCCTATTACCAGTATATTGGTGCTCATTTCACCGACCTCAGAAGGATGACAGGCTGAGTCAACCCCCTGGTGTTAATTCAGTGGAAAACGGGACTCGAACTCAGGATCCGAGGATCCCAAGCCACCACCCTAAATCAGGACCCTAGGATCCCAAGCCACCACCCTAACCGCTAAGCCAACACCAGGCTTTGAAGAAGAGTGAATACTATTGCAGTGTACTGTAAATAAGGTGGTGTAAAAGAGGATGCATCAGTGGTGGTAAATTTCAGATTCAATGTTTTATTTATTTCTAAAGTTGTATTTTATTTTAACGGAATGATATATTTTAAACACTGGAGTAGAGTGTTTAAAATGAGTTTGCTGTGTTTGCTGCACTGCTGATGTTTGACTCCTCATTGAAAAACAGCGAGCAATATAAACGTGATGATAAAGATATCAGGTGGACTTTGTTTTCATTTAATCTAAAGTTCAGAGAAGCTTTTGCATACATCGCAAACAGGACAAAGACATTAGGAGCCATCAGTGTATATTCACGAACATGACTATACGTTGTGTTGGCTTAACAGTTAAGGTGGCTGGCTTAAGATCTTTGAGTCTTGAGTTCTTGCCCCTGTTCACCCATTTAATTAACAACAGGTGGATTGACTTGGCCTGAGGTTGGTGAAATAAGTACAAGTGTATTGGTAATAGAGGGCACTGCATTGGCGGCACAGCCACGCCCCCAGAAATGATGCAACCAGCAGCCACAGGCTGTACACGATAGTTAACGTGAATTACAAGGACAGCTTGGTAGCCAATGCGCAAATAAATTTCGACAACAGATTTTCCTGATGCTACAGGTGAAGGAAGCAGGGAAGTTTACACCAAGACAGTTAATCTGCTGAAAAATGTTTTTCTGACTCTAACACTCTGACCCCTTGAGTTAGAGTGCATTGATTGATAAGGGGGTTCACTGAACTGTTAAGTAGTTATACTGAATTTGTCCTGGGATCTCGGGGTCGCTCCTGGGGGATCGATTGGAGGTCTCCGTACAGTTTGGAATAACTGTCTGGGGCTATACAACAACTACAATGGCACTCGGTAGAGCACATACCTCCACTAGGCTGAACAGTTTGTTTTGTATCTCACTCATACGTCGGATCTGAATTCGGACCTGAACCAAAATCGAATTGGCTCGTTCTCGTCATCTACCCAACTCATCTACCTAGTTGTGACATAACTCTTCCACAACTTTTTGAAATATCATATTCACAAACAGACAAACAACCAAAAAGGGATGAAAACATAACCTCTGTCCACCATCGGTGGTGGAGGTAACAACAACTTAACCACCTCTCCATTTACTTAGCTCTCTCTCTCTCTCTTTCTGCTCTCTCCCAGCCCTCCAACCTTTCTCTGCCCTTATGGGATGCACATGTTCTTCAACTAAAAAAAGCACTCGACATAAAACTTATAAAATCCAGGCTGACTGTACACCTGAACTCTTTTGTTCCTTCTTTCTTCTGTCTGTGGATCTGCTTTCCTGAGTCTCTTCTATCCCACTCTTCCCATTGGGGCTTCTACCAGGTGGTCCACCACCATCTCATATCAAACCCCAATCCTTATGCACAGTGTTTTTATTACATCATTAACCATGCTTAGCCCAACGGTCTTACTTGCAGGTAACTATTTTCTTCCCTCCTCTCTTTCCCTCTTTTCCTGTTTGTTCATCACCTTGTCTATTGTTTCCATTGTTGCCACACTCACCGACTGTCCATTCCAATCCTCTGTCAAATTACTGTCCCATGAGCCTCGATCTTATAAAACAAAACACACACGGGTTTACAAGTCATTAAGGGAGCTCGTAAATGTTCCCAAGATACTCCACATCTTCAACATGGACGATTATGAGCAATTAATGATCAAACCGATTTTAAACCAGTCAGTGAATCATTGAACACCATGATTTTCTTAATTTTTTTGTATTTGATGTAAAATATGCAATTGTTAATGAAGTAATTTATGCAAAAAGGAGACCTACACACAGGGGTTTATGCCTTTATTTCTGGTTCCACCGGGTTATTGTAAGGGAATTAGTTCCCAATCGAGTGGAATATTGATATTGAGGGAGTTTAACAGGTGACAGCATAATGGCAGGGACCCGTGGAAATTCCAAGTGATGTAAAATGTGACTTCCAGTCATCAACCCCTTTCTTCCTCTCCCCATCCCAGCCCCGAGTCCTCAACCCCAAGTCTTCAAGCCCTCCTCGCAAACTCCAAGTCATTAAGCCCAACTCTGAGTCGATCAACCTCCCCATCCAACTCGAAGGCTTCAATTCCCTCCTCCCCTCCACATTACAAGCCTTCAAATCCCCTCCCAATCACCCCCGCCCACACTACAACTCAACCCCTCCACCCTACCACAACACGTCAACCCCTCCACCACTTCCCCAACCTCCATCGAATGTCCTTAAGGCTCCCCCCCGAAGCTTCAACCCCCCTTCTGCCAAATTCTTCTCCCACCTCTGTCCCATCTTTGCTATCTCCACCCTTTCCGAACCAACAACTCCCTGTCCTCTCCAATCCCTCTCATAAAATTGAAAGCGCATTCTTACATCGATCATGTCACATATCCCATAATCATATGTATGCGAAGCCTGGTGTTTGCTTAACGGTGAGGTTGGGTGGCTGGCTTAAGATCTTAGGGTCAAGTCTCAACCGTTGAATTAACACCAGGCTGCTTGACTCAACCTGCCATCCTTTTGAGTTCAGTGAAATGAGTACCAGTGTGCTGGTAACAGGGGGAATTGCATCAGCTGCACAGCTGGACTGCCAGAAAATGATGCAGTCGGTTGCATATAAATAAATAAAATTAATAAACGTGTGTGCTAATTATTATATAATTGATGCAGCCAGTGGCAAGTGCTGCACTAGGCATGGGCAGGGCATGTACTCACCTGGTGCCATCATGGGCAAGGAATAAAGTGAATTGGACAAACTGGAATCTGCTTATTTATTGTTGTGAAGATTACAGATTACAATTCTTATATCTGATAGACAGACATTACAAAATTGCGTTACACAAGGGAATTCTTATGGCAGACAGACATAGGTGACATAGATAGAACCACACAGGTGGGACAAACAGGCCATCACCCTGGAAGATACCGCGACGTATCTTCAGTCGTGTGTGTGTGTGTGTCGCCATTTTTCTCAGAGATGGCCAAACGGATATTTGTCAAACTTTCAGAAGTTCATTAGTGAGTGCTGGAGAGTGTTTTAAGCAAAAAAAAAATGGTTTTGGGGAAAAAGTTATTTATTTATTTATTTTTAATCGATCGAAAGTGCCTAAGCCTTTGTAGTAAGTAATGTGAAAGGTAATATTAAATGATCCCCTACCCCATTCCTTCGTGGGTGAAGGGAAGTGTTGTCACACACCCAACGGCTGGCTTGGCAAGCACGAGCTATCTGCTTGGTAACTGAACACACACCTGGTTTTACTATGTTGTAAGCTAATTCAGTCGTTTTCAATAGAATGAAGTTTTCTTGGTGAGTTAAATGGAGAAA
Organism: Eptatretus atami; assembly: GCA_035128595.1. Lineage (NCBI taxonomy): Eukaryota > Metazoa > Chordata > Myxini > Myxiniformes > Myxinidae > Eptatretus > Eptatretus atami. The sequence goes on from CM068964.1 coordinate 5,112,273, forward strand.
AAGGAAATTATTTGCTGGACGGAATTGATGGAATAATTTGTGGTTGTATTATATTTTTTACTTCTGGTGGGTGTGCAAACCAACGACACTGAGATTGTACACTCCTCATGAAACTTCGTGCTTCCACTCACACAAGGCATTGTTAGGGCGTTCTTTTGTACGTCTCACATGTGCATGAAAAAAATGTGGAAGCATTAGTAAGGAGTCCCAAGTTCCGTTTGTAAGTTAATTTGTTGGTAGGTAATTGGTTGGTAAGGGAATTCAAATTAGTTTTTGTTGTTTTTTGCTAATAATTTCCTTTGACAGGATGTCACTAACTGTTAAGACTGCTCAGGTTTCTCGGTAAAGTAAATTAAGTAAATTAAGTTATCTGATATTAATTATACGTTGACAGAATTGACTGAATAGTTTGTGGTATTTTTTTTTTTACTTCCGGTAAATGTGCAAACCAACGACTCTAAGCATATGCACCACGTGCGCAACAAAAATGAATATAACTCGAAATTGCATGAATATCAATATTTGTAAACCTTCGCATCAACTGTGTGGACCCAAGACCTCTTAAATGAAGTGTCAATCAGCATTGTATGTGCTGTGGTTACGACATTTACCCCGTTCAGACACAATCAGGCAACTTGCATTTATATATAGACAAGAAAAAAAACATTTGAAAAATGTAAAAACAGAGCGATGAAATCTTAAAAAATAAAACAACCAAACAAGGTAGAAATGACACCACATTACGATTCCACAATACGACACCACAATCCTCTTATGGATTACCATGATGACATATTTTTGGCATTTCCTTTCGTCATGGAATTGTGATGAACAACATCAAAAGATATTGTTTTTGTTTGTTGTTTTGTTGTTGTTGTTTTTTTGGGGGGGGGGTTGCAATTTAATCCCTCTTGGTTTTTACTCTTTTTTAATGTTTTTTTTTGTCTTGTTTCTGCAATTTTTTGGAAGTAATAAAATACTTAATGTTTCATACATTTTGTTTTAGATAATATAGAGCATGGTAATAGTCCATGATACTACCGTATTCTGTGATACTGCAGTGTTTAGTACATAGGATATAAAGTCAAGTAAACACACTGTTTCGTCTTTATCACCACTCCAAGTGTAAACATACCTTGGCTTGTTATGCAATCCGCATGGCGTTGCGAACCACAGCAGACAATAAACTTATAAAAACCTAATGACATTAGAGGGGATCTGGAGGGGGGGGTCAATTTGTACTTCAATTTGTTTTCATAAAATGCTTAAACTATATATAAAAGCAGCTCCAGGTCAGTGTCGGTGTGCGTGCCTGCCTGTGCTCTCAATAAAGAAAAAAAGAAGACTCTAAATATAAAAGGCTATACATTTTGAATGCGGGTGGGCTTTCCATTTTGCATTTACATTTTGATCTTCCTCTTCGTGTGTTGTTGTATATTATTCAGTATTCAGCATCTAAATAGGTTGTGATGAATATCACATTAACAATCTCCCCATCTTCGCTCCTCACAACGCCTAATTTTACACATATCCCTAAAGTGGATGTGTATCCCTTTGCTTTCTCGTGTTTTATATTTTCTTTTTGCGGAAATCTCGAACAGGGCATTAGCAGAGATTATTACCGCACATATGAATACATCACTATGACGTACATATCAATTTTTTATGGCCCGACATTCCTATTTTTGACCATTTTTTGTTTCACAACCCAGATGTTTTCATCGGATTTCTTCGTGAAACTTGCCATGTATTTGCAGAAAGCCACGCGCACAGTAACCATCTCCGATTTTGGAAATTCTTCCTCCAAAAATTAAGTTGACGTCATAATATCGCTGCTAATGGAAAATCGCCTATACATTATCTCCGAAACTAGCAAGCTGTTTGAATTTTGTTTGCGGGAATCAGCCGGGCATAGACAGATTAATTTAAGCAAACCTGATACATTCACAATGACGTCATATTCGTTTTTATGACGTCATTCATTTAAGAGGACGAGATCTTAGCTCATTTGAGCTTGTTCGTTCCGCGGGGGAAGCGAATGGAGGGTGGGGGGGGGCTGTGTCCCTTTGTCTCCATGTTTAACCCATGCACTCATATGCACAAGCGGGGGTTTAGCAATGATTCACTGTTTGTTTATCAGTCGATTTCCATGATCGGGATATATTTTCATTCGATTGAATTTTATATTTTTGAACACCGGAGAACACGAATCGAACACAGACCGTATTTTAGGAAACGACTTTGGGCTCTGAATTTGTTAAATTGTTCGGAGTATCGTGCCCACCAACCCACCAAACGTACTCTCATGCAGGACAAATTCCTTCAATCCTTATCAAGAAAATGGAAAATCATTCCAAACAGGAAACTTACAGGAACGAAGGGACACAAACAACAGGTACAGATATTCACCTCCTTCTAATCACTAATTGGCAACACTTAGATGAATTACGCACAAACAATTTTTCAAAATGAACTTTTATATTCATTACTGAAGAGATCAAACTAACACTGTTTCGTCGATGGAGGTTACCTGTCAGGGTATACCTGTAAAACATGCACAAATCAAAATTCACTGTTGTAAACGTATTTCAGCCCCTTTAGGTCAGCACTGGTCGAAGTACTTTTCCTAAGCAATGACTGCCTGCGAGTCTTTGTGGGTAGGGTCTCCACCGGCTTTGTCAATTGAGGATGGTGAAAAATATTTGTCCATTGTTCATGTGAAAATTTTTCTGGTCTGCCAAGTTTGTATGGGGGATTCGTCGATGGACTGCAATCTTCAAGTCTTGCCATAAATGTTCAATTGGGTTCAAGTCAGGGACTTGGGCCACTCAATAACGTTATTTTCTTCTTATTCAGCCACTCCCAGGGTGAATTAGCTTTTGTTCCTACGGATCATTGTCCTGATGAAATGTGAATCTCAACACACATTCATGACTGATCAAGGAAGGTTTTTTTATCAAGGATTCTTCCTTGCTTGCACCGTCCATTGTCCCTTCTATCCTGCCAAAGCTTCCAGCTCCTGCTGATGAAAAGCACCCCATAACATGATGCTGTTCACCACCATGCTTGACAGTAGGGATCGTTTGTTGGCTGGGAAGTTGCAGTGTTAGGCTTGCACCAAATATAACGGTTTGTATTTCAGCCAAAAAGTTTCTTGTTTTTTGTCTCGTTTGACCACAAAAAACTTTTCTCACATATCTGCAGTATCATTAGATGCTTTTTCGCAAAACTACATACGATCTTATAGATGTTTTTTTTTTTCCGGACATGGCTTCTTTCTTGCACCTTTCCATAGAGGCCATCCTTTGTGAAGGGAATGGGATATTGTTGATTTTGATGAACACTGACCCCATCTCAGACATGGAGCATGCAGATTCTTTCAAAGTTCAATTGTTAGATTTACAGTGACATCCTGAAACAGTTTTCCTATTTGTTTGCTGCTGAGTTGATGAGCGACCTGTCTGAGGTACAGTCTGGGTGGATGATACAATCTTCCACTTCTAAATGATGTTATTTCACTTACACTCGAAGGATATGAGTGACTGAAATCTTATTAACCCTCTCTGAACCGGAGCTTCTCCACCACTTTATGTTGATTTCTTGGAAGCTCCTTGTTTCGTCATGTTTACCTTGTTTGGTTGACCAAGTGAGTTCACCTATTAAAAACTCCATAGATAAGTGGAGGAGAATTTATTTTCATTTAAACCACTGATTACTACAGGTGAAACCTATTTACACTTATTTGTAACCATTCAAACAAAATAATTTACTCCTGAAGTGATTTGGCGTTATTTAGGTAAGGGTTTAACACTTATACTAACTGAGAATTATGGATTTCTCTGTTAATCAGACATTCACATTTTTATCTGTATTTTACTTTTATCACTTTGAGTAGTTTGTGAAGACTCGAGATATTAAGTTTGATTTGAAAACATTCATGAAATTAAGTTCAGGTGGCATCAAAATGTGAAAACTTGAAGAAGAGTTCCCATCGTTGTGCCTGCTTTTTTTTTGGCTGCTGGTTGTATATTGGTATATCTTGATGTCTTGCCCTAGTACCAGTTGATGCAGTGCCCCCTTGATGCAGTGCCCTATTAGCAGTATATTGGTGCTTCATTTCACCGACCTCAGAAGGATGACAGGCTGAGTCAACCCCCTGGTGTTAATTCAGTGGCAGGGACTCAAACTCAGTATCGATGGATCCAAGCCACCACCCTAAATCAGGACCCTAGGATCCCAAGCCACCACCCCTAACCGCTAAGCCAAACACCAGGCTTGAAGAATAGTGATACTATTGAGTGTTACTGTAAATTAAGGTGGTGTAAAAGAGGATGCATCAGTGTGTGGTAAATTCAGATTCAATGTTTTATTTATTTCAAAAGTTGTATTTTATTTTTAACGAAATGATATTATTTTAAACACTGGAGTAGAGTGTTAAAATGAGTTTGCTGTTGTTTGCCTGCACAGCTGGATGTTTGACTCCTCATTGAAAAACAGCGAGCAATATTAAACGTGATGATAAAAGATATCAGTGACTTTGTTTTCATTTAATCTAAAGTCAGAGAAGCTTTTTGCATACATCGCAAACAGACAAAGGACATTAGGAAGCCATTCAGTTGTATATTCACGAACATGCTATACGTGTGTTTGGCTTAACAGTTAAGTGGCTGGCTTAAGATCTTTGGAGTCTTGAGTTCTTGCCCCTGGGTTCACCCATTTAATTAAACAACAGGATGGATTGACTTGGCCTGAGGTTGGTGAATAAGTTACAAGTGTATTGGTAATAGGAGGGCACGTGCTTGGCGGCACAGCCACGCCCCACAGAAATGATGCATCCAGCAGCCACAGGCTGTACACGATAGTTAACGTGATTACAAGGACAGCTTGGTAGCCAAATGCGAAATAAATTTCGACAACAGGATTTTCCTGATGCTTACAGGTGAAGAAGCAGGGAAGTTACACCAAAGACAGTTAATCTGCTGAAAAAATGTTTTTCTGCTCTAAACACTCTGACCCCTTGAGTTAGGAGTGCATGTATTGATAAGGGGGTTCACTGAACTGTAAGTAGTTATACTGAATTTGTCCTGGGGATCTCGGGTCGCTCCTGGGGGATCGATTGGAGTGTCTCCGTACAGTTTGGAATAACTGTCTGGGGCTATAACAACAACTACAATGGCCTCGGAGAGCACCAATACCTCACTAGGCTGAAACAGTTTGTTTTGTATCTCACTCATAACGTCGGATCTGGAATTCGGACCTGAACCCAAAATCGAATTGGCTCGTTCTCGTCATCCTACCCAACTCATCTACCTAGTTGTGACATAACTCTTCCACAACTTTTTGAAATATCATATTCACAAACAGACAACAACCAAAAAGGATGAAAACATAACCTCTGTCCACCATCGGTGGTGGAGTAACAACACTTAACCACCCTCCATTTACTTAGCCTCTCTCTCTCTCTCTCTCTCTCTCTTTACTGCTCTCTCCCAGCCCTCCAACTTTCTCTTGCCTTTATTGGGATGCACATGTTCTTCAAAACTAAAAAAAGCACTCGACATAAAACTTATTTAAAAATCCAGGCTACTGATACACCTGAACTCTTTTGTTCCTTCTTTCTTTCTTGTCTGTGGATCTTGCTTTTCCTGAGTCTCTTCTAATCCCACTCTTCCCATTGCGGGCTTCTAACCAGGTGGTCCACCACCATCTCATATCAAACCCCATCCTTATGCCACAGTGTTGTTTTTATAACATCATTAACCATGCTTAGCCCCAACGGTTCTTACTTGCAGCGTAACTATTTTCTTCCTCCTCTCTTCCCTCTTTTCCTTGTTTGTTCATCACCTTGTCTATTGTTTCCCATTGTTGCCACACTCACGACTGTCCATTCAATCCTCTGTCAATTACTGTCCCATGAGCCTCGATCTTATAAAACAAAACACACACGGGTTTACAAGTCATTAAGGGGCTCGTAAATGTTCCCAAGATATTCCACATTCTTCAACATGGCCGATTATGAGCAATTAATGATCAAACCGATTTTAAAAACCAGTCAAGTGAATTCATTACACCATTGATTTTCTTAATTTTTTTGTATTTGATGTTAAAAATGCAATTTGTTAATGAAGTAATTTATGCCCAAAAGGAGACCTAACACACAGGTTTATGCCTTATTTCTGGTTCCACCGGGTTTATTTGTAAGGAATTAGTTCCCAATCGAGTTGGAATATTGATATTGAGGGAGTTTAACAGGTGGACAGCATAAATTGCAGGGACCGTGGAATTCCAAGTGATGTAAAATGTGACTTCCAGTCATCAACCCCTTTCTTCCTCTCCCCATCCAGCCCCCGAGTCCTCAACCCCAAAGTCTTTCAAGCCCTCCTCGCAAACTCCAAGCATTAAGCCCAACTCTGAGTCGATCAACCTCCCCATCCTAACTTCGAAGGCTTCAATTCCCTCCTTCCCCTCCACATACAAGCCTTCAAATCCCCTCCCAATCACCCCCAGCCCACACTACCAACTCAACCCCTCACCCTTACCACAACACGTCAACCCCTCCACCACTTCCCCAACCTCCATCGAATGTCCTTAAGGCTCCCCCCCGAAGCTTCAACCCCCCTTCTGCAATTTCTCTCCCCACCTCTGTCCCATCTTTGCTATCTTCCACCCTTTCCGAACCAACACTCCCTGTCCTCTCCAATCCCTCTCATAAAATTGAAAAGCGTTCCTACATCGATCATGTCCACATATCCCATAATCATATGTATGCGAAGCCTGGTGTTTGACTTAACGGTTGATGAGGTTGGGTGCTGGCTTAAGATCTTAGGGTCAAGTCTCAACCGTTGAATTAGACACCAGGCTTGCTGACTCAACCTGCCATCCTTTTTGAGTTCAGTGAAATGAGGTACCAGTGTTGCTGGTAACAGGGGAATTTGCATCACCTGCACAGCTGGACTGCCAGGAAAATGATGCTGCAGTCGGTTGCATATGAATAAATAAAATTTAATAAAACGTGTGTGCTAATTATATTATAATTGATTGCAGCCAGTGGCAAGTGCTGGCACTAGCATGGCAGGGCATTGTTACTCACCTTGGGCTCCATGGGCAAGGAATAAAGTGAATTGGACAAACTGCGAATCTGCTATTTATTGTTGTTGAAGATTACAGATTACAATTCTTATATCTGATAGACAGAACATTACAAAATTGCCGTTACACAAGGAATTTCTTATGCAGACAGACATAGGTGACATAGATAGAACCACACAGGTGGGACAAAACAGGCCATCACCCTGGGAATGATACGCGCGACGTATTCTTCAGTCGTTGTGTGTGTGTTTCGCCATTTTTCTCAGAGATGGCCAAACGGATATTTGTCAAACTTTCAGAAGTTCATTAGTGAGGCTGGAGAGTGGTTTGAAGCAAAAAAAAAAATGGTTTGGGGGAAAAGTTATTTATTTAATTTATTTTTTAATCGATCGAAAGTGCCTAAGCCTTTCTAGTAAGTAATGTGAAAGGTAATATTAAATATCCCCTACCCCCATTCCTCGTGGGCTGAAGGGAAGTGTTGTCACACACCCAACGGCTTGGCTGGCAAGCACGAGCTATCTGCTTGGTAACTGAACACACACCTGGTTTTACTACGTTGTAAAGCTAATTCAGTCGTTTTCAATAGAATTGAAGTTTTCTTGGTGAGTTAAATTGGAGAAAAAGGAAATTTATTCGCTGGGACGGAATTGATGGAATAATTTGTGGTTGTATTATATTTTTTACTTCTGGTGGGGTGCAAACAACGACACTGAGATTGTACACTCATGAAACTTCGTTGCTTCCACTCACACAGGCATTGTTAGGGGCGTTCTTTTGTACGTCTCACATGTGCATGAAAAAAATGTGGAAGGCATCTAGTAAGGAGTCCCAAGTTCGTTTGTAAGTTAATTTGTTTGGTAGGTAATTGGTTGCGTAAGAAAATTCAAATTAGTTTTTGTTGTTTATTTGCTATAATTTTCCTTTGACAGGATGTCACTAACTGTTAAGACTGCTCAGGTTTCTCGGTAAAGTAAATTAAGGTAAATTAACGTTTATCGATATTAAATTATACCGTGACAGAATTGACTGAATAGTTTGTGGTTATTTTTTTTTTTACTCCGCGTGAAAATGTGCAACCAAACGGACTCCTAAAGCATATGCACACGTGCGCAACAAAATGAATATTTAACTCGAAATTGCGATGAATATCAATATTTGTAAACCTTCGCATCAACTGTGTGGACCCAAAGACCTCTTTAAATGAAGTGTCAATCAGCATTGTTTGCTGTCTGCGTTACGACATTTACCCCGTTCAGACACCAATCAGGCAACTTGCATTTATGTATAGACAAGAAAAAAAACATCTTTGAAAAAAATGTAAAAACAGACGATGATTCTCTAAAAAATAAAACAACCAACAAGGTGAATGACACCAAACATACGATTCCACAATACGACACCACAATCCTCTTAATGGATTACCATGATGACATCTTTTTGACATTTCCTCTTTGTCATGGAATTGTGATGGCAACAACATCAAAAGATTATTGTTTTTTGATTGTTGTTTTGTTGTTGTGTTTTTTTGGGGGGGGGGGGTTGCAATTTCATCCCTCTTGGTTTTTACTCTTTTAATTTTTTTTTTTGGTCTTGTGTTTCTGCAATTTTTGGAAGTAATAAAATATTAATGTTTCATACATTTTGGTTTTAGATAATATAGAGGCATGGTAATAGTCCATGATCACTACCGTATTCTGTGATACTGCAGTGTTTAGTACATAGGATATAAAGTCAAGTAAACACACTGTTTTTCGTCTTTATCACCACTTCCAAGTGTTAAACATTACCTTGGCTTGTTATTGCAATCCGCATGGCGTTGCGAACCACAGCAGGAACAATAAACTTATAAAAACCCTAAATGAACATTTTAGAGGGATCTGGATGGGGGGGGGGGGTCATTTGTACGTTCAATTTGTTTTCACTTAACAATGCTAAACTATAATAAAGCAGCCTCCAGGTCCAGTGCGGTGTGCGTGCCTGCCTGTGCTCTCCAATAAAGAAAAAAAGAAGACTCTAAAAATACAAAAGGCTATACATTTTAATGCGGGTGGGCTTTTCCAATTTTGCTATTTACATTTTGATCTTCCTCTCTCGTGTGTTTGGTTGTATATTATTCAGTAGTTTCAGATCTAAATAGGTGTGATGATATGCACATTAACAATCTCCCCATCTTTCGCTCCTCACAACCGCCTAATTTGTACACATTATTCCCTAAGTGGATGTGTATCCTTTGCTTTCTCTCGCGTTTTATTATTTTCTTTTTTTTTATTCTTATTTTCTGTACAATGTTTGAAGTAATGTTTTATATATTTTGTTATTTTGGTTGATGATAATCCATCTATGGATATGTAAATTTGGCTCTATAATACATTCTACCCCCCCCGCCCCCAAC
>CM068964.1:5121778-5134627 GCA_035128595.1 Eptatretus atami
ACACCCACACTCCTCAATCCTGGCTTTTGGCTCAGTCTACTGTGTTGATTACCACACATCATAATATGTGGAAATGTCGATGCGGTTATTCTTTTAAAAATAATAAAATGCTTAATGGTTTATATATTTTGTTATTTGGGTATGAATTAAATCCATCTACATTATTAAATTGTTTAAACATCTGTTTCAGTTGATTTGGGGGATGGTTTGCATATGTATCGCTTTTGGAACGGTACGGTCCATTTTCCCTCCTCCCACGATCCTGGCCTGGTTTGGTTGAATCCACATTTACATTTGATTTATTTTCCTGATAAAACAATTAATGTTTTATATTTTTTTAAATTTTGGGTTGCGTGCACTAGCCCAGAAACAAAGTAACTTCCTTGCATTGGAATCGCTATCATAGCTTCAGCAGTTATTGAGTTAGGTTGGGCTACAGTTTTACATTGTTTCGAGAGGGGAAGAAGCAGAAGAAGAAACAGAAGTACAATATTGGCGTTTTAGTGATCACCCGAAGTGGTACTTTAGCGATCTATTCTGGCATCTTTTTAAGTCTTGCTAGTTCAGAAAATGCTCGAGAATAAAATGTACGGCTTTTAAATGCATCTGATGTCACTCTGTAGTCGTTTATGAGCATATCGTTGTGCACACATTTTAATGGGTGGCCATTTTTTCCTGTAACATCCCTGTATATGGAGTACTACCATGCTCCATGATATTACGATATAAGTGTAAGACATGCAATACTCAAATATCCAATGGTCTGCATCAGAGAAATATAATTCCTTTCTCAAACTTTTCTCAATGTTCATGCAATTTCAATAAAATTCCATCTTTGATTTTGTTTGTGTTTGGACTAAGTAATATCATTCTAAGTAATAGGTTTTGTTTGAGTTTGGACTAAGTAATGTCACAGACCTCTGGTAACTTGTACATGTTGCTGCGTTTGAGCCTGGGGAGTAACTGCTGAAATCTATCTGTCCGGGTTCTTCCCGACATCTTTGTTCTTTGTTCCCTTCACATTTTTTGCGATTTTTAAAATTTTATTTTATTTTTCACAATTCTCTTCATTCATTCTAATTCTTGCTTTTTATTATCTTTCATCTCTTTCACTCTCTATTCCTCTCTTTCATTATCTATCTCTCAGGAGAAGTGAATTCTTGCAGAAATTTTTCTGTAAGGTTCACTTGGCTGCACTTGGATGGGTTTGAGGGTTGAGGAGTAGCGGCTGAAACCCAAATCCTATCCAGGTTCCTCCCGATGACTCTATCTTTGCTCATTACTTCATCGGGTTCCTTTTTGGTCTTCTGTTTAATTTCTGATTTAAATTCTGCTAATACGCCCTTTCACCACTTCACTTCCTCCAAATCTTCTCACGTGCACACTACTCCCGGCTCAATGTCTCCCTTTAAACTTTACACATTTCCATCAACACAGATTAAGTATCGGTGCACTTTTACCTATCTAATATTCTGTCTCTCTAATATCTAGGAGTTATCTAATATTCTGTCTATCTAATATTTAGGAGTTATCTAATATTCTGTCTCTCCCTGTTAATATCAAGGAGTTATCTATATTTCTGTTCTCTTCTAATATCAAGGAGTTTTATTCAATATTCTGTTCTGGTCCCTAATAATCTTAGGAAAGTTTATCTATATTCTGTCCTATCTAAATATTTAGGAGTTATTCCTAATTTCTGTCTCTCTCTATATCTAATTCTAGGTACTAATATTTCTGTCTCTGTCTATTCTAAAGTATCTAAATATCTTGTCTGTCTAATATCTAGGAGTTATCTAATATTCCTGTCCCTATCTTAATATTTAGGAGTTATCTAATGCTGTCTCTGTAGCTCTTAGGACTATCTGGAATTCGCTTTTTCTTAACTTTATCTTATTTGTTTCTAATATCTAGGAGTTATCTCTATATTATCTTGTCTGTTCTAATAGTTAGGAGTTACTAATAGTTCTTGTCTTCTAATATTAGGAGTCTATCTATATAATTCTGTTCTATCTACATATCTAGGAGTTTTATCTATAGGTTTCTGTCCTATCTAATATTTTGGAGTTTAATCTATAATTAATATATAATTAATAGGAGTTACTTAATATTTCTTAATCTATTGCTAATATCTAGAAAGCTTATCTACATCTGTCCTGTTTAATTATCCGAGGGGTTATCTAAATATTCTGGTTCTGTCCCTAATATCCGAGGAGTTTATCTAATCATTCTGTCCTATTTTTAAAATATTTAAGGGTATCTAATATTCCTGTTCTAATCTAATATCCTAGGAGTTACTCTAATGCTTGTTCTATCCCTAACTTTATTATCTTCGGAGGCTATCTCCATTCTGTCCCCTGTTCTACATATTCTTATTAGTTTTTCTAATATTCGCTGTTCTGTCCTACATATTTACGAAGATATCTAAAATATTCTGGTCCTATCTAAATATTCCTAGGGAGTATGCTATTTATTCTGTCATGTCCAAAATATTCGGAGCCTATCTAACCATTATGGTTGTCTATTCTAGGAGTTTATTAATATTCTTGTCTGTCTTAATAGTCAAAGGAGTTTTATATTCTTGTCCTATAATATCAGGAGTTTACTATATTGTCTATCTAATATCTAGGAGTTATCCTAATATTTGTCCTATCCTAATATCTTTGGAAGCTTCCACCATTTCTTGTCTGTATAATTTATCGAGGAGTTATCTTATAATTGCCTCTTCTTGTCTTATATCTAGGAATTCTATCTTACCATTCTGTCTGTCGAATATTAGGAGTTTCTAATATTCCTTGTCTGTCCTAATACAAGGAGTTATCTAATTTATTTCTTGTCCATTTATTTATTAGAGTTTATCTAAAATATTCTGTCTGTTCTAATATTTAGGAGAATATCTAATATTCTGTCTTGAATATTCTAGGAATTTATTCTAATTATTCCTGTCTGTCAAATATCTCTGGAGTATCTACATTCTGTCTGTCTATATCTGGGAGTTATCCATATCTTGGTCTTTGTTCCTAATATCAAGGAAAGTTATTCTTTATTCATTCTGTCTATTCTAATTTTAGGAAGTTTACTTAATATTTGTCCTTATTCTGATATTAGTGAAGTTTATCTTAATTATCTGTCCTTATTTAATATCTAGGAGCTTAGTACAACTACCATTTCGTCTGTCCTTAAATTCGAGGAGTTTTATGCTAATATTCTGTCTTGTCTATATCAACAGGGTTTTATTATCTTCCCCTATCTAAATATCCTTGGAGTTACTAGAATATGTCCTTATCTAAAAATATCTACAGGAGTTATTCTATATATCTGGTCTATTCTAATATTCTAGGAGATTATCCACTTTGTTCTGTCTATGTATCGAAGGAGTTTATCCCTAATAGTTTCTGTCAATCCTCAATATCTAGGAGTTTATCGGAATAATTTCTGTCTATTAAATTAGGAGTTTCTTTATATTCTGTCCTATGCTAATTATCTAGGATTATTTAATAATTATGTTCCTATCTAAATATCTAGGAATCCACCCCATCTTGTCTTCTAATTCTCTCGGAGTTCTCCATTTATCTGTTCTTGTCCCTCCATATTAGGCACGATTCTTTTATTTAAATACAACATCTTACATTCTGTGTATTTTTAAGAGCAACGATATCCTAATATTGCCTGCCCCTGTCATCATCATAGGAGTCAACTCATCTATTGTTCCTGTTCCATACCATATTTAGGAGTATATTGTAACTAGCTCTAGCTTATATGTTAGGAGTTAACTAATTAATCTGTTCCTATTCTATGTATTTAGGGTTTATTCTAATTCTGTCTTGGTCTAATATTAGGAAAGATACTATTATTTCTGTCTATCGCCTAATATTAGGTTTTTATTTTATCTGTCTGTCCAAATTATCTCGGAGCTTCTTATATCCATTTCTGTCTGTTATATATTTGGGAGTATCTAATTATTCTGTCTGTCTAATATGAAGGAGTTATTCATTATTCTGGTCCCTATTTGTCTAATATTTAGAGTTACAATATGTCCTATCTAATATCTAGGAGTTTACTAATTATTCTGGATTCCTTATTGATATTCTTTTAGGCAGTTATGCTCTATTCTTTTGTCGTATTGTCTAATTATTTCGGAGTTATCTATTTTCTGTCTATCTATGATTCGAGGGAGTCCTATCTTATATTCTGTATTCAATATTTCAAGGTTTATCTTAATACCTCTACTTATATCTTTAGAAGTTTACTCTTATTATTAAATGTTCACTATCCTTAAATTATTCTAGGAAGCTATCCGCAGCATCTGTTCTATTTATATCTAGGAGTTATTCTATATCTTCGTTTGTCCCTAATATTTAGGAGTTTATCTATATTCTGTTCTTATCTATAAATTTAGGTAGTTGGTATTAATTATTTCGCTGTTCCCCTAATTTAATTGATCTAGGAGTTAGAATTGAATATCCCTGTCCCTATCAATATTTGGAGTTATTCTAATATCTGTCCTACTAATATCCTAGGAGTTTACTTAAATAAGTCTGTCTATGCTATTATTTTAAAGGAGTTCTAAATATTCTGTGCCTATATAATATTCTAGGAGTTTATCTAATTTTGTCTGTTATATGAAAGGAGGTTTCTATTTATTCTCTGTTCCTATTAATGTATCTTAGGATCATATGATTGTGTCTTTCTTACTATCTAGGAGTATTATATTCTGTCCCCTTCTTATATTTGGAGTTATCTAAAATTCTGTCTATGCGCTAGTTATTCGGAAGTTAAATCTAATTCTTGTCTATCTATATCGAGAGCTTATCAATGATTCTTGTCATCAATATCTCAGAAAGGTTATCAAAATATTCCTCGCTCAGTCTGTCTTCTCTTTAGGTGAGTTATCTAATAGTCCTGTCTATCTAATATCTACGGAGTTTATCGATTTCCTGCCTGGTCCTTAATTATTTGGGAGTTTTCTAATATTTCCTGTCCTAACTAAATATCTAGGAAGTTTTATCTAGTAATATGGTCCTATCTAATTTATCTAGAGCTACCCACAATTCCGTCTAATCTTATATTAGGAGTTATTAATATTCTTTCCCTGTTAAATTATTTAGGATTAATCTTTAATTTCCTGTCCTAGCTTATAATCTAGGAAGTTTATCCTATATCTGATCTTATTTATTATTTAGGAGTTATCTAATATTTGTCTAGTCCTTAATATTCAGTAGTTGAGTATTCTAAGGTTTGCTGTCTTACATAATATACTAGGAGTATCTAATTATCTTTGTCTAGTCGTAAATATCGTCGGAGCTTATCGCAACCGATTCTCTGTTCTGATCTAAGTTTCAATATGCGAGATTATCTAATATTCTGTCTGTCTACATTGGAAGGAGTTATATCTATATATTCTGTCTAGCATAATATTAGGAGATATACATTCTGTTCTGTTTAATATTAGGAGTTTACTAATATTACTTTCCAGCTCTAATTATTTAGGATTATCTAATTATTCCTGGTTCCCTATTATCTAGAGTTATCCTTTATTTCTTGTCCAATGAATTTCAAGAGTTATCAAATATTTCTTCTCTATATTTAGGAGTTTAATCCAATATTTCTGTCCATATATTCCCGAGTATCTTTATTCTGTTGACTTAATTATTTAGGAGTTCTATCTTTAGTTAATTATTTAGGAGTATCCTAATTTTCCTGGTGCAAGTAACTCTTCCCCGTGGTAGTTGTTTGTATGCTTCTGTTAGTTGGTTTGGGGAGTTTGTGGTCCCAAAGAAAGCTTCATTATGTTTTTGTCCACAGGAGAGGAAATGCCTCTGAATGGAAGGAAAAGAAAACATAAAGCCAAAGTGGAATGGCAAAGGAACTATCCAATGGAGCATGTAACAAAAATAACCAGAACTGTTTTCTATGGAAAGTTTACAACTTTGTAGAAGTAGGCTTTCAGAGTGAGGATGGTGAAACAGACCCGGTGCAATGGGTATAGGTATTTAGGAGCTGATGAAATAAAGAACAGCTGACCTGTGGGTTGACAACTCACATCTTGCAATGGTTGATGTTGAAACCAACAACAGTGAACGAGAAAAAGGGTCCCCCCTTATCGAAAGAATTGGATTATGAACGGTCATACGATCCTGAGTACTGGAAAAAAAGCTTACCTTGGGTCCCAAGCTCAGGGATATAGAAAACCTTAAACCGCAACAGGATGACCTGAACAAGACGGATTTGCAATGTTCCTCATGGTCTCGGGCCACTTACATATGTTGATTCCTGGATTTGTACAAGGATGGAATCAGTTTTTTAACGAGTGTGAATGCCTTTTCTTCCGCAAACCAGAAACGGCAGACGGTCCCTTTCACCAGGCCCTTCTGTCCCTGATGCCGTAGCCTCGACCGTAAAGAGTAACCGCTTCAAGAATCAACTATTCCCCTTCACTCTTATCCATTTCCTCCTTTTTCCCCTTCTTGGAACAAACTCCCACACTCCCTCTTCAATCCCCTCTCCCCTCCAAGTCTTTCCAAACAAGCTGTTCACCACCCGTGCTTCATAATCTCCTCCATTCTTAAAACCATGATTCTTCTAACCCTTACTCCACCCAAACCACCTCCTTCAAATTTACTGCCTTTCCTCCTTGAGAAAGTTCGGTGCAGTTCCCATCTTGTTTTTACCCATGTTAACCCCGCCCACCGGTTTTGGAAACCGGCCATGGGACTTGATCAGGTCCCCAGTACTGACCCCTGGAGGGTTCCCAACTTACATCCTTTCACTCACAGCCCACCCTTTGCTTCCTATTTACTTAGCCAAGTTTGCAAATCCAATTACTACCTGTCCCTGACACGCACGCACAGCTCTCACCCTTGGCTTACACCCCCAGATGTGGTACTTGTCAAATTGTTCAATGCATTACCCTCCACCATTGGGTTTGGTGGTTTGGCTTTTAAACGGAAAAGTGGTTTTTGCCTTAAGAATCCTAGTTTGGTCCCCTTGAGTTCCAAGCCTCTGTTGGGCTGTTAATTAACACCAGGTTGAGTTGGACTCAGCCCATTCATCCTTTCTGGAGGTATGGCAAAATAGTACGCACTGTGGCTAATAAAGGGAGAAAATTGCAAACAGTGGCCACAGGGTTGCCCCAGAAAATGACGCCGTCCACGGCAGCCATAATGGAATAAATACTCCCCCATAGAACTGAAAATATCGAGAACTCTTGAAAGAATTTGTTACCACAGGAATACCCTTTTGGTAACCCATCTGATTAACCTTTATTAGTTTTGTTAATTTATTTAAAATGTTCCTACATCCGTCTTTCATTAATGTTCTCCCAACACTCTCCCCACAAGGGAGTTCCCAACCAACAAGTCTATTGTTTTCTCAATTCCTTTCTTCTGGTTCCCTTTATTAAATAATGGGTGTTAATTTTGCCTTGCCCCAATCCTCCGGCCACTGTTCCCCTGACCTCAGTAGCTGTTGAAATATCCGTTTAAATTAATCTCGCTTACCTGCCTTCAGCCCCACTTTCCCTCAATAACTCCTCAGGTTGCATAATTAATCTGGACCCGGAGCTTAATTCTCTCTTAATTTCCAGTTCTTCTTACTTTCTCCACGCCACTGATCCCCTTCCTGTAAAGCTTCCTCCCACATTGATAGATACTCTCAGCCATTGGGCAAATTCCTTTCTGAACTCTTGTGCAAACGTTGAAAGAAAAAGTAACTTTAAAATAAGCCTGCCAATCCGTCACTCATGCATAACCATCTCGCCGGTTTGCTATCTCATGGGCCCACACTGGTCCCCTAAACCTGTTCTTTTACCTGATACGAGGTCCGTCTAAAAATAATGGGCCTGACTTCATAATAAGATTTTGATTCCCAAAAAATATTGAAATCCAAAGCTTGGTTTTCCCCTTCAAAATCGTTTCCCTCAGTCTCAACCAACTTGGTCCCATTCTTTTCTTCCAAGCGCTACGATGCACCCCGGAAGCTTCTTCTGAAATCCTCCCGGGCTCCCGTTCTCACGGCCCTTGAAATGGCTCCAATAGGAAATTTCGGGTCCTGATCCACCCTTGAAGCTGGGGAAAGAAATCACAAGGGGCAAGTCCTGGCGAATACGGGGGTGGCTCCCAGAGTGGCCAAACGTTCCTTCTCCGCGCCAAGAAACGGTCCCCGGGGATGCCCTTTCAGGCACTGGGAGATTTTTCAAGGCGCCAGGGCCTTCAGAAAGGCCCCGTTGTCAATGGTGGAGCACCCCAGGGCGTTGTTTCCCCACAGATCCCTCCCTCTTTGTCCGGACTGTATCCATGGGCGCCGGAGGATCTCCTTGTATACGTATTTGGTTCCACTTCTTCTTGACCCTGTGGTAGGAAACACGAGTGGAACGATGCCCTTGATTTCAAAAAAACGGGCGCAATGAAGGCCCTTTCCACCTTGAAAAAATTTCCGACTTTTCGGAACATCCTTTGCTTTCTTGGTTTGTGGAATGCGGACTTTTCCCAACTGGACGACTTCTTGCCCGTTTTGGTTCTCGGGAATCGTATTCTAATATCCCACGATTCCATCCACCAGTAATGACTCCTCCGCCGGAGCGGTCTTGGATCCCCTGGAGGCCGTCAATAATGTCGACAGACAGTGGACTCTTTGCTTGTTTCTGGTCCCTCGGACACAGTTGGGACATCTGGCGCACAGACCCTTGCGCATTCGAGTTTTCAGTGATGGAATGGCTCCAGAAAGTGTTCCCCTTAGTTGATGGAAAGTTCCCCTCGCATCCATACGCACCGTGAGTCCGATGATCTGCACGCACATCTAGCCTCAAACGCCTTCTCGAATGTTTGTCGGCGGTTGCTGTCGGTCGAAGGTCCTTTCCACCATGGATCATCTTTCCACTCCCCTCCTTGTCCCTATTTGAACCTGTTTGTGCATTTCAAATGCATTGTGTTTCGTGACCATGGTTTTCTTCCCCGTAAGAGACTTGCTGCAGGCATTGCGAAAGTCAGAAGGTGTTTTGCCAAGCTTGCAGAAACCTTCAGCATTGGCTCCTCTGATCAGACTCCATGCCCGCGACGACCCTCAGCATGAGACAACGTGTAAAGCGACGAACCTTTTAAAAAATCCACCACTTGAGGTGCAAGTTCCCAACCATCACCAGTCTATAATATTGCTGGCATGTGTGAAGACTGTTGACGTAACCCGTTTCAATTCAAAGTTTGTTTGGTAAGTGGAAGCACCACAGAAAGGCCCCCAGTCCCCCTTGTTTACTTTTTAGACGGACCCGCTGTATGCTTAAATAAAGGCCCTTTGCTATTACGTTTCATAATTCCCTAAGCATGTACCCTTCTTATCCTGCGTCTTTTGGCTTCCGGTTTAATTTTCTTACTTGCCTCTGTTTTACTCGAAGTGATATAAATCTAACTCCAGTCCCTTTTACTTTCTCTTCTAATTTCCTAACTCTCTATTTGTATATATATATATATATGTATGTTGTCGAAATCAGCAACGTACACAAGAAATAACGATAGCGCAAACATTTCGGCCACCATTCTTCACCAATTCCCCTGCGGTTTAATGACAGTATCAGTTTTCGGGTTCTATCGGGGCAACGAAAAAATTAATTAAAATCAATTCTCCATTCAAGTTAATACTCTTCGGGAGAATTTGATCAATGCAAACAACTCAGTTTGGTAATAGTTTTTTGCTGGAGATATCCTTTTTTTCTTAAATGATTTTTTTTTTTATCCAACTCGCTGTCCACAACGGACCCACCCGGGGTTTTCACGGGTTCATCCTAGTACCTTAATAAATCTTCCTTGCCTTTCCTCTTGAATAGCATTCCTTATCTCACTTACTAAACCACCCTTGTTTCCTCTTTCCTGCTTCTAGTTTTAACACCTCATTGGATTACTTCACTCTGCACTCTAGCACATTTTTGCCCTTCCCTTGAAGTTTCCCCATTTATTGATGCTGAAATTGTCCCTGTTGTTTAGAGTTCTCCCCAATCTACCATCAGCCAATTCCTCTCCTCAACCTCCTGAATTGATTACCTTACTCCAGCTTATCTAACTTCAAAGGGGCCCTGAATTTAATGGTGCATGCAATTTGCTTAAACGTGTGATGATAACCCCATTCAAAGTTAAATCCACCAATGATCACAAATTTTTCAAAGTTTTTTAATTGCCTGAAGAGTGTTTGGCCAGTTGCGCGATCAAAGACTAAAATGCAAAGTGTTAAATATAAAAACTTTTTTTTTTTCACGTCGGTGAGGGCCATGGTTTTAAGAGTGGTTTGTTTTTTAACGCCTTGGAAGCAAGCCATTGCATGCCTTGTATTTGTAGTTTTGCCTTGGGGCGTGGGGCAAGTGAATATGATGTGTTAGAAGTTGGCTGAAATTAATCCAGAGAAATGCAAGAAGCAAGGTGGAGTTAGGCCAGTTTCCGCCGACCATGCGTTGAGAATCCTTTGCCGAGGAATAGATGCCCATCCCTCTGGTGAAGTTTTTGTGACAATAACAAATTTGTCGATTTTACAGACTCTCCGAGTAATCATTTTTTCCTTGGTTGTTGAAATTTTACGCAGATTGACCTGGATCCCGGTACACTGAGGAGCAATTGGCTTCTTGATCCCTCCTCCAACCATTTGTCCGTTGGCACTGGCCGAATTCTTATTGTGACTCACAAATTTTCCTGGGTTATTGGAGCTAGTAGACGGATCTTCGTGCAATTGTTAAAACCCCTGGGTGGGTCAAATGTTCTCAGTATATCTAACAGAAGGCTTACTCTACATCACCCTAGATTTGCCATTTTTGGGTGTGCGAGCCATATTTCCCGTTCACTAAAATGGCGTTGCCAAGTGGGTATGGATGCAGCAACATGGCCTTTCAAGATATTTTGAAGAGTCCTGCAGCTTGTTTGGGAAATTTGGGCAGAGATGAGAATACCAAGTATTTGGTGGGATCTGGAGTTACCGTTGAAATTGTACATTCATCGCTGACCCCTCCCGGTGCCCGGCCATTCCGAGGACAGAAGTGGGAGACCGCTTACGACCAGATGCGTGGGGGGTATGAGGGGCCATGGGTTGGGGATAAGAGCCTTTGGGTATCTTTGGAAAGAAAAAATTCCCTTGTGTAGCCAAGGAAAATCATCTCAGGTTGTACAGTCCTAAATTTATGAAAGATTTTTTTTGATCAATTGCATAAGAAACGTGTTTTTGTACTCTCAGAACCTTCTTGCCATTTAACATATCTATATTTGAAATTAATCATCATCATCACATCCGTCACATTTTACGGCATTTTCCATGCTTGCCCATTGTAACCGTTGTTTTCACCTAATGGCTTTCCCTTTTCCAGGCTGCATGATCCCTTTTGCTTCGCCCTCCCTGTTCGGCCTTGAACTTCTTAAAGGTGGTCTTCCCGGCAACATAAGAAGACGGACGGACGTGTGCATGAATGAAATACCTTAAATCTTGGAATTTCCAATTTCTAGATAAGCTAAAAAGTTATAATGATTTAAGTCGACTCGGCTGTGCTGGTCGATGGAAATACAAATTTATTGTCCCACCTTGTTTTCAAGACACCAGCCCTGGCCGCCGAGGCCATCATCAACCACGTATTATGTTATTTTATTCCAGTTCTCCCAGCTACGATTAATCAATATGCAACCAATTTCTTTTCGCCCAGTTCATCGTTGCAAGCCTCCCACCCTTGGCCTTCTGTTTTTTGCCAATGTTTTCGAGTTTTCTTTCCAATGAGCCCCAGTTTGGCTTCGCCTTTGTCCCTTCCCATCCTGCTCTCCAGGAGTTCTCGGAGGGTCCCTCTGGCAAAGGGATTTTTGTTTGTGATTCTTGGGAAAATGTTGTCGCCATCTTTTTGAATATTTTTCCATGCAAGCTGCCTTTTAGCTCACCGGAAAAATAGTTTTCTGAAAGAGGCTATGGGATGGCAGTTCATCTCCGTCAGTTCGGCCGTTCCATACAACAAACACTTGCAACTTTTCCTCTCTGAAAGTTAACAAACAATTCGATGAACTGGACCCACAACCTTCATTCACCAGTAGTACCCAAAGTTTGTTTCACACCAAACTCATTTACGTGATGTATCCAGTTTTCTTTCAGGAAAGTTTAAAAAACATTTAGGGTCAAAGGAGGGTGTAAAATGGGACCGGGGGAGGGGTTCCCCGCCCAATTGGTTATTTTGCCCCTTTTTAGATTTCTCGCATTACAATATTTTTGTGGGTCATCCACACTACCAATGGTTGCTGGTTATTTATTCCAGCCCGCCACTACCAGGTTGAGCCGCCCAGGGGTGTTGCCCCTATTTTTGTGTTATGGTAATATGTCCATGTTGTATAACCCAAATGACAATATCTCTGCAAGTCCATTTCTCCAATTTCGACACGATACAACTTGGAATTTAAACTGTTGGAAGTTTCACTTTTTGGAACCATCAATTGGTTGGAATATTCCTATGTGAAACAGAAAATCAAATGATAAGCGTGAACCCATGGGTTTTGTATCCCCTCCATTTCTCTGATCGATCGTGTTTTTCACTTTCGACTTTAATAACGACCAAAAATCAATGTCATGCATTCCTTTGCGCAAGGCCCAAGGACTTGATATTGGCCACTGGCCATCATCGGGATGCGCCTTTTTGGGTTAACTGTTTTGTTGTGGGACAAGAAGGAACTCCCCCAAAGAACATAAAACTACTTATTAAAAGGTTTAGAGGTAATAGTTGGAGAGAGCAAGAGCACATAGAAAACTGCCTTACAGAACAACAGTTTTCAAAGCAAAAAAGTCCATCATTTTAACCAGACAAGTTCCCACACACGACGCATAACAAACTGGGTAGAAAGAAGATGGGCATGG
>CM068964.1:5140348-5166917 GCA_035128595.1 Eptatretus atami
ATGGTTCCTCATCCGGTCTTTAATTAATGTCTCCAACATCTTCCCCACAACGGAAGTCAAACCAACAGGTCTATTGTTTCTCAATTCTTCTCTGGATCCTTTATTAAATAATGGTGTTACATTTGCTGCTCTCCAATCCTCCGGCACCTGTCCTGACTCCAGTGAGCTGTTGAAAATATCCGTTAATATCTCGCTTACCTGCTCAGCCACTTCCCTCAAATACTCTCAGGTGCATATTATCTGGACCCGGAGCTTTATCTACTCTTACATTCCAATTCTTCCTTTACTTTCTCCACGCCAACCTGGATCTTCTGTAAAAGCCCTTCCTCACCACTTTGATAGATACTCTCAGCCATTGGCAATTCTCCTGACTTCTTGTGCAAACGTTGAAGCAAAATACCTTTTAATAAGCCTGCCATCTCACTTTCATCACTAACCACTCTCCGGTGCTATTCCTCAATGGGCCCACACTGGTCCTAAACTGTTCTTTTACCTGATACGAAGGTCCGTCTAAAAAGTAATGGACTGACTTCACATAAATTTTATTCAAAAAAATATTGAAATCACAGCTTGTCCCCTTCAAAATCGTTTCCTCCAGTCTCACACACTTGTCCATCTTCTTCTTCCACGCTCGATGCACCCCCGGAAGGCTTCTTCTAGAATCCTCCGGAGCTCCGTCGTCACGGCCCTTTTGATGGCTCCCACATCAGGAAATCGGGTCCTTGATCACCCCTTGAGCTTGGGGAATAGGAAAAAATCACAAGGGGCCAAGTCTGGCGAATACGGGGGTGGCTCCAGAGTTGCACGTTCCTCTCCGCCAGAAACGGTCGGATGCTCAGGGCACTGGAGCTCAGGGCTCAGGCACTCAGAGGCGTTGTCATGGTGGAGCACCCAGGCGTTGTTCTCCCACAGATCCCTCCTCTTGTCCCGGACTGATCTCATGAGGCGCGGAGGATCTCCTTGTATACGTATTGATTCACTCTTTGACCCTGTGGTAGAAACACGAAGTGGACGATGCCCTTGATTTCAAAAAACGCGATGAGCTTCACCTTGATTTCGACTTCGACATCCTTGCTTTCTTTGGTCTTGGTGATCCGGACTTTTCACTGACGACTCTGCCGTTTGGTCTCGGATCGTATTCTAATATCCACGATTCATCACCAGTAATGACTCTCCCGAGCAGGTCTGGATCGTCCTCGAGGCGCTCAATAATGTCTTGACAGACAGTGACTCTTTGCTGTTTCTGGTCCTCGGACAACAGCTTGGGGACCATCTTGCGCACACCTTGCGCATTTCGAGATTTTCAGTGATGATGCTCCAGAAAGTGTCCTTGTTGATGGAAAGTTCCTCAGCAATCATCCGCACCGTGAGTCGATGATCTGCACGCACCATCTGCTTCACACGCTCGATGTTGTCCGCCGTTCTGCTCGTCGAAGGTCTTCCAGACCATGGATCATCTTCAACCTCCTCCTGTCCCTATTTGAACCTGTTGTGCCATTCAAATGCATGTGTCCGTGACATGGTTTCTTCCCCGTAGACTTGCTGCAGCATTGCGAAAGATTCGAAGGTGTTTTGCCAAGCTGGCAAGAAACTTCAGATTGGCTCTCTGCTCACGACTCATAGCGCGACGACTCAGATGAGACAACGTGTAAAGCACGACCTTTAAAAAATCACACACTGAGTGCAGTCAACCATCACCAGTCATATATATTGCCTGGAATGTTGTGAAAGACTGTGACGTAACCCGTTCATTCAAGTTGTGTAAGTGGAGCACACAGAAGGCTCAGTCCTGTTACTTTTTAGACGGACCTCGTATAGCTTAAATAAAGCCTTGCTATTACGTTTCATATTCCTAGCCATGTCCTTCTCATCCTCTCTTTTGGCTTACCGAGTTATTTTCTTAACTTGCCTCTGTTTACTCCGATAGTGATATAAATCTAACTCCAGTCCTTTTACTTTATCTCTATATTACTAAAACTCTCATTTTGTATATATATATATATATGTATGTATGTTCCCGAAATACAGCCAAAACGGTACACGATAGCGCAAACATTTTCGGCCCACCTTACTCACCATTCTCCTGCGGTATGCAGTATCAAGTTTCGTTCTAATCGGGCAACGAAAAAATTATTTAAAAATCAATTCCCAATTCAGTCAAATACTCTTCGGGAGAATTTGATCAATGCAAACAACCTCAGTGGTATAGTTTGCTGGAGCTATCTTTTTTTTTTCTTAATGATTTTTTTATCAACCGCTGTCACAACGGGAACCCACCGGGTTCACGGGTCATCTAGTACCTAATAAATACCTTCTGCTTCTCCTTGATAGCATTCCTTATCTCACTACTCAACCACCCTGGTCTCTTTCTGCTTCTAGTTTTACACCTCATTGGAATGTACTCACTCTGCACTCTACACATTTGCTCCTTGAAGGTTTCCCATTTCATTGATGCTGATTGTCCTGTTGTTAGAGTCTCCCAATCTACATCACCCAATTCTCTCCTCACACCCTCCTGAAATCTGATAACCTTACTCCACTATCCTGAACTCAAAGGGGCTGAATTTATGGTGCAGCATTGCTAATCGTGTGATGATCACCCATTTCAAAGTTAATCACCAATGATCACAAATTTCAAAGTTAATTGCTGAAGAGTGTTTGGCCAGTGCGCGATCAAAACCTAAATGCAAGTGTTTAAATAATAAAAACAACTTTTTCACGTCGGTGAGGGCATGTTTAAGAGTGTGTTTAACGCCTTGAAGCAAGCATTGCATGCCTTGTAATTTGTAGTTTGCTTGGGACGGACGGGCAGTGAATATGGATGTGTTAGAAGTGCTTGAATTATCCCAAGAGAATGCAGAAGAGGATAGGAGTAGGGCAGTTCGCCGACATGCGTTGAGAATCTTCGAGGATAGATGCATCCTCTGGTGAAGTGTGACAATATCAAATTTGTCCGGAGTTACAGACTCTCGAAGTAATCATTTTCTTGGTTGTTGAATTTAGCGCAAGATGACCTGGATCAACGTACACTGAGGAGCAATGCTCTGAATCCTCTCCAACAATTGTCCGTGGCACTGCGATTCTATGTGACATCACAATTTCCTGGGGTTATTGGAGCTATAGACGGATCTCACGTGGCAATTGTAAACCCTGGTGGTCCAAATGTACTCAGGTATATCAACAGAAAAGGCTACTCTACCCTAATTTGCCAATTTGTGTGCGACCATCATCTTCCGTTCACTAATGGAGTTGCCAGATGGTATGGATCAGCACATGGCTCAAGAATATTTGAAGAGTCGCAGCTGTTTGGGAAATTGCAGAGATGAGAATACCAAGGTATTTGGTGGGGGATCTGGAGTACACGTGATGT
The DNA here is from genome assembly GCA_035128595.1 of Eptatretus atami. Taxonomy (NCBI): domain Eukaryota; kingdom Metazoa; phylum Chordata; class Myxini; order Myxiniformes; family Myxinidae; genus Eptatretus; species Eptatretus atami. Next base: position 5,143,719 of record CM068964.1, read on the forward strand.
ACATTCATGCTGACTCCGGTGCGCATTCCGAGGACAGCAGTGGAGAGACGCTACGACCAGATGCGTGGGGGTATGAGGGGCATGGTGGAAAGAGCCTTTGGTATCTGGAAGAAAAAATTTCCTTGTGTAGCCAAAGGAAATCATCTCAGGTGTACAGTCTAAATTTAATGAAGATTTTTGATCAATTGATAAGAAACTGTTTGTACTCTCAGAACCCTTTCTGCATTTACATCATCTAATTTGATAATCATCATCATCATCATCGTCATCATTTACGGCCATTTCCATGCTTGCATGTGTAAGCCGTGGTTCACCTAATGGCTTCTTTCCAGGCTGCATGATCCCTTGCTCGCCCTCCTGTTAGGCCTTGAACTCTAAGGTCGTCTTCCGGCAACAAGACAGACGGACGGACTGTGCATGATGAAAATACCTTATCTGGAATTCCAATTCTAGATAAGCTAAAAGTATAATGACCTTAAGTGAGAATCGGCTGTGCTGGTCGATGGAATCAGACAAATATTGTCACCTTGTTTCAGACAACCAGCTGCCGCCGGAGCATCATCAACCACGTCATTATGTATTTTATCCAAGTCTCCAGCTACGATTATCAATATCGCAACAATTTCTTCGCCCAGTTCATCGGTTGCAGCCTCCCACCCTCTGCCCCCCTTCTGTTTTTTGCATGTCGAGTTTCTTCTCATGAGCCAGTGCCTTCGCCTTTGTCTTCATCCTCCTCCAGAGTTCTCGGAGGTCTCTGGCAGAGGATTTTGTGTGATCTGGGAAATGTGTCGCCAATCTTTTTGAAATATCTTTCCATGCAAGCTGCTTTTTAGCTCACCTGGAACATAGTTCTGAAGAGCTTATGGGATGGCAAGTCATCCGTCAGTTCGTCCGTCCATCCACAAACACTTGCAACTTCTTCTCTGAAAGTACACAAACAATTTCGATGAAACTTGACCCACAACCTTCATCACCCAGTAAGTACCAAAGTTTGTTCACCACAACCTTCATTACCCGTGATGTATCAAAGTTTCTTCAGGAGTTTTAAAAACATTAGGGTCAAAGAGGGTGTATGGGACGGGGAGGGGGTTTCCCTCCCAAATTGGTATTTGCTTTATTCTCCATTACATATTTTGTGGGTCATCCACACCTACCAATGGTTGCCTGGTTATCTTATCCAGCCACTACCAGGTGAGCGCCCAGGGGTGTTGCCCCTATTTTTGTGTATGTAATATGTCCAGTGTATACACCTCACAATGAACATATCTCTCAAGTCATTCTCCAAATTTAGACACCGATACACTTGATTAAACTGTGAAGTCAAACTTTTGGAACATCATTGGTGAATATCTCATCGTGAAACAGATCAATGATCAAGACGTGAACCATGGTTTGTATCCCCTCCATTTTCTCTGAATCGACTCGTGTTTCACTCGACTTTAATAACGACAAATTCAATGTCATGCATCCTTTGCGTGCAAGGCCAAGACTTGATATTGGCCAACTGGCAGTCATCCGGGATGCAGCTGTGGTAACCTGTTTGTTGTGGGAAAGAGGAACTACCCCACAGGAACATAAACAATACTATTAAAGGTTAGAGGTAATAGTTGGAGAGAGCAGGACGCACAAAAGAAACTTGCTTACAGAACAAAGTTTCAGCAAAGTCCACATCATTTAACCAGATCAGAGTTTCACAACAACGACGAATAACAACTGGTAGAAGAAGCATGGCAGGCAGTGGAAGAATGAATGATGTATGAACATCTTGCAATTTTAAAATGCCTTGGCATGGATTACCCTTTTAAAAAGAATACAATATGAGGAGCCTTGCCATTCAAATCAATTTGATACTCCTTGGAGGGATAAAATTGAGGCATTGAGATCTGCTGATAGCTGGAAAGTCTGCCACGTTTTGTCTGTGTCGGTGCACAGCCAAAAGTCATGGCAATGATTATCAAACCATCATCTGCATATTAGCTGCAGTGTTCTCAGACAAGCAAGGAGAACTGGGAGAGCATTTCATGTGCCAAGGGTGCTACTCAGACGTCTTACACCTTATATTCTGGCAGAAAATAGTAACGGAAACAAAAGATCTGTAGAGATCCCAAAAGTGTAAGAATATGAATGGTTGGGAGGCTGCACAAAAGGCAGACACAACGTATTCAGAGCTACCACCGATGTATCATAGATCAATTGCCTGGATCACAAACTTTTGATAATGTATTTTGACAGACCAAGAAAAGTGTCATAAAGTTTGGTCTATCAATCTGCTGTGACGAAATGAATGGCACAGCTGCTTTAAATGCTGTACTACCCCACACGTAACAAAGCCTGGAACCTCCTGTCCACTGTATTGGAGGAGTTGGGGTTGAATTTTCAAATATTTCAAATTCGTTTGGGTGGCTTTCATACATGTGCACCATTGTGATGGTTATCCTCTTGATCTTGGCAGCATTTCATAATGGGTGAGCTGGAACAATCTATGGATTAACATTTATTTTTTTACCTTAGGATTGATTATTTGGGCAGATTTTACTCTGCTGTTATGGAGGGTGTGACAAACATAGATAGATAGACTTTTAATCTGGTGATCTGGCTGATCCAGAAGGCTGGAAGGCCTTTCCCCTGTGAGTTATCAGTCCTGATCAGGTCTTACTGGATTTGAACCGCAGTTAATGGGCATTGTAATGACTACACAATTATGGGGACTTCTTAGGTGGTACTTTCTCAAACTGTCTCGAACTTTCCATAAAATTCAGATTTAAAAGTCGAGATGCCATCGGGACCTTTGTCTTTGGGGATTGGCAAGAAACACTGCTGAGAGTCTGCAGGGACTTCTGCTGTTATTGTAGTGATCTGGAGTCGATCATTGAGATCGACTTTTCTCTCAAGGACAACAAGGAAATCCAACACAGGTGGAGGCCATTCAGCCCATCATGCCTGCGTGAACACCACACCAACCCAAGATCATTTTAATTAATGAAAGGATTTATTTTTTGTTGTTGTTGTTTTGTTTTTGGTTTTTTTTTGTTTTTTATTTTATTATTTTTTTTTCCCCCCTTTTCTTCCCCTCGAAGAGGGGGCATGGACTTGGTTAAAAACACACATCAACCACACAACCCCCCTTAACAAGACCCCCACCAACATCACTCCGAACACAATCACCCATCGATACTCAAACTACCTAAAAGTCTTATCAACATCCCCATGCCCCTCTATCTCCATAACTTCCAGGTACCAATCTAATTCTAATTTAAACTTATCTACTATTTCTGCTGCCACTACCTTTCCAGGGAGACCATTCCATGCATTAACTACTCTGTGTGAAAGTCCCCTATCTTACTACCCTCTTAACTCTCCTCTTCTTTACTCTCAGGCTATGGCCCCTGGTTCTGTAACTGTCTACTCTGTTGAATAATTCATCTTCACTTATTTTATCTCTACCTTTCATTATCTTAAGCATCTCTATCATATCTCCTCATAACCACCTCCTTTCGAGTGAATAAAGCCCCGTCTCCTTCAACCGCTCCTCATAGCTGAGTCTAGCAAGGCCTGGAATCAATCTAGTAGCCCTACACTGAACCCTCTCTATGGCATCTTTGTCCTTCCAGAACTGTAGTGACCAAAACTGCACACAACATTCCAGATGTAGCCCTCACTAAATTCCTGTACAATGTTAACACCACCTGTTTTGATTTATAAATGATCCCCCTCCTTATACAGCCTAAACCCCTATTGCTCTACCTGTAACTGCCTGGCATTGTGCTGCCTGCTTACCTCCCGTAAGTATTACCAACCCCAGATCCTTCTCCTGTGTGACACACTCCAAAATAACCCTTTATATCCTGTAATCTCTATTTTCATTATTCTTTCCCATCCCCAACACCTTACACTTGCTCAGGTTAAACTCCATCTGCCAATCTTTTGCCCAATCCACACAAGTATCAATACTCTCTTGCATCTGATCACCACCCCCTCTACAATCCACCTCACCTCCAAGCTTTGTGTCATCTACAAATTTGGAAAGCTTACTCTTCACCCCATTATCCAAATCATTGATGTAAATATTGAATAGTAATGGTCCGAGTACTGATCCGTGAGGTACCCCGCTACTTACATCCTTCCAGCAAGACATCCTCCCACTCACAGCCACTCTTTGCTTCCAACCACTAAACCAGTTTTCAATCCATTCCATTTTCACCGAACTGCTGCTAGCATGCTTTTAATAAGTTGCAAGTTCTGTCAATTCCTTTGACTTTTGAAAAACATTCCCAGAATCTACACTAATAAATGTGTGTGTGTGGTGTGTGTGTGTGTGTGTGTGTGTGTGTGTGTGTGTGTGTGTGTGTGTGTGTGTGTTCTCCTCCATCACTCCAAAAACATGAAACCTAACAGCCTGAAACTTTGCATGTATACTAAGATAACTCTATGGAAAGTGCAAGAGTGAAAATTGGGTGTTTGGGTTAATTAAAACACCCCTTTTGAAGATAATAACGGCCGTATTTAATTATATCCTTTATCAGGCGATCCTCGGCCACCTCTCTGGCATCTTAAAGCACATCCTGGTTACCTCGCTGGGGGGTCTTAATTCGCCATTTTGTTTGGCCTGCTCAACAATGCCTTGACTTGGAACACGCCGCAACGGTTCATTAACGGTAAAGTTTTTGTTCTCACTTTCCTCACTTATACACTGTTGGCATAAGAAAGCTTCCACTGCAATGGGACAGGTGTGTTGTCATCCACAGCTGGAGAACACCTTGAGAGTATGGCAGGATCGTTTTATGTTTCACCTAAAAGTTCAACTATAGGTACCTCCATAGGTAAGTGCAAATATAAGTAAATACCAAGATTGTGCAGAAGGTGTCGCCAACAAGACAAACTTACAGTGTCCAAGTGGGCAGGTAGGAGAGCTTGGAGGTATTATACTCCATCCACTCTGAGCTGTACAACTTGTGTACCAATCTCAACGCAGTTGTACATGCAATGCCTACAGAAAGTCGACATACACCCCCTTTTCAAATTCTTCACCTTTTGTTGCCTTATAGCCTGGAATTAAATTCCATTAAATCAGACTTTTTCCACCTTTATTTACACGTCGTAATCAACAACTTCCAAGTGAAAAACAAATTGGACAAATTTCAGAAAATTAATTTAAAAAATACAAAACTAGAATATCTCGGTTGGATAAATCTCCACCCCCCTGAGTTAATACTTGGTGGAACTGCCTTTGACGGCAATTACAGCTGTGATTCTGTCGTGATAGGTCTCTACCAACTTTGCACACCTTGATTGGGTAATATTTGCCAATTCTTCTGTACAAAACTGTTCAAGCTCAGTAAAGTTACATGGGGAGCATTGATGGGCAGCAATCTTCAAGTCATGACTCATACTTTCGATTGGACATAGGTCAGGGCTCTGACTGCACCACTCAAGGACATTTATCTTTTTGTTGCTTCGCCACTCCAGTGTAGCTTTGGCTGTGTGCTTTGGATCGTTGTCATGCTGAAAGGTGAACTTCCGTCCCAATTTCAGCTTTCTTGCAGAGGGCAGCAGGTTTTCCTCTAGGATTTTTCTGTATTTTTTCCATCCATTTTGCCTTTGATCCTGACAAGTGTCCCAGTTCCTGCTGATGATAAATATCCCCATAACATGATGCTGCCACCACCATGCTTCACAGTCGGGATGTGTTTTTTGGGTGATGTGCTCTGTTGGGTTTGTGCCAAACGTAACATTTTGCATTTCGCCAAAAAGTTCCACCTTGGTTTCATCAGACAACAACACTCTTTGCCACATGGTTTCAGAATCTCCGAGTGGTTTTTTGCATTCCTGAAACGGGACTCACGGTGCGCTTTTTTGAGTAATGGCTTCCTTCTTGCACCCTACTGTATAGGCCACACTTGTGGAGTGCTTGGGATATTGTTGTCAACATGCACACAGTGACCAGTCTTTGCCATAAAGGCCTGTAGCTCTTTCAAAGTCGCCATTGGCCTCTTGGTGGCCTCTCTGATCACTCTCCTCCTTGCTTGGTCATCCAGTTTGAAGGGACGGCCTGATCTAGACAGGGTCTTGGTGGTACCATATGCCTTCACTTCTTAATGTTGTCTTGATTGTGCTCCAAGCGATATTCAAGACCTATGAAATTTTTTATACCCATCCCCTGATCTGTGCCTTTCCACAACTTTATCCCAGAGGTCTTTCGAAAGCTCCTTGGTGCTCATGGTCGAGTCTTTGCTGTGAAATGCACTGCCCAGCAGAGGAAACCTACAGGAACAGCTGGTTTTATTCTGAAATAATCAGAATCACTACAATTTAATACAGGTGGAGACCAATTAAGTTTGTGTGTGATTTTGAAGGTGAGTGGTTACATCTGATCTAATGTACAATTGCTATCAGAAGAGGGGTGGACACTTATCCAACCAAGATATTCTAGTTTTGTATTTTTAATTAATTTTCTGAAATTTGTGGAATTTGTTTTTCACGTGGAAGTTGTGGGTTACGATGTGTGAATGAAGATGAAAAAGTCTGATTTAATGCAATTTAACCTCGTGTTTCACAGGCCAGGCGACGCTGTCCATCGGAAGGATGTTAAGCCGAAGGAACCATTTGTCAACCCTGGTGTTGGTGGACGTTAAAGATCCCACGGTGTCTTTCACGAAGGGTCGATGAGTTATTGCCAGCACACACTGAACAAATTACAAATTCCTACCATGACTGACTGCTGGGAAGGCAAGGTCAAACCACCAGCATAACCCATGCCAAGACACTACTCCGGCAGCACCAATGTCTGTCATGGTTATGGTACAGTGATAATGATAATTAAACAAAGGTAGACAAGATGAAAATCAAGATGAATTGGTTTTCAGAGAAGCATCGTGAAAACACAAAGTGACTTTACAAGTTCAGCATTAACCACGTCCTGATAAAACAGACCTCGTGACATTTATAGTTAACATCAAGTTTGATCAGGCCAATCATTTTTGTGGGAGATTCCTTCGAATTCGCTTAAAACCTGAAACGGAAAACATTAAGAGCGAAAAAAAAAAAGATTTAAAATTAAATAATTGCCAACAAAGAGAGAGCTCAATGGTAAGGAGCGAGGAGGTTGGGCAAGTAAGGAGAACGTCAACAGAAGCTCTTTACAGAGCCAGATGGACGGGCGTTCATGGGATTGCCGGAGGTGGGTGGCCAGCTGACGGGAGTGACAGCTGGACATGGTACTTAAAGCTGGATCTCCATGAAGCTTGGGACGTGTATACGATAGATGCACATGGAAGTTAAAGGTTTAGATTTAGAAGGCAAAGGATATTGTAAGAGATATTTTGTCCATTCAAGAGCACTCAAGGTGCAGGGCCCTAAACATCTGGTCTCCCACCCAACCCTCTCTGCACGATCCAGGAAAATTTGCATATCAGTCACAAGGGAAAGTGCCTCATGGCCTTGTCTGAGAATTCAGTTATCTCTCGCTGGGAATAGAAAACAGACGTGGATAGTGAGGCTCTAAAAGCTCAACACGCAGATGGCCAATTCGATCACAGGAAGTGGACATGGTCTTTTTGGGTATACTATCTCGTGGTTTATTGGAATTTTCAGGATCTTTGACGATATGCACTCAAAGATATATGTAGGCTTCATGGGAATAAAAAAAAGGATTGCTGGTAGGGATGGGTGATATGAGATGGTGAGACACAAGCAATTTTAAAGTCCAAGAGGGAAGACTCAGATTGAAGCATCTCTGGAAGGCAGTTCCATAAACGAGAGGAAAGAGGAACAAAAGAGTTCGGATGTGCAGTAAGCCTGAACTTTGAGAGTTGAACCAGGATGGGGTTACTAAAAGAACGTGGGTCCTTGAGGAACTGAGGTGGGATAGAGGACTACGAGAGCTGAGCAGAGGGAACTACACCGGAGAAGTGGCTGCATTGTGAGAGCAACAGACCTTTGTGCTTCGGCCTCATTGTCCGAGATTCCAACAATGTTCAGGACTTTCGATTCCACAGATTTCAGGAGGGAGATTATTCTGGAGCTCCAGCTCACAAGGAAGAGCAGCAGTCCATTGAGCTGTGGGCAAAAGCCTTGTGTATAGGCTGAGAGTTTAAACCTTTATTTAAACTTTAACCCCATTAGGCTGTGAGCACACCATACCATTCCTCGAACTCACACACACACCTGCTGGTAAAGGCAATACAGGTGTAAATCCTGGAATATCGAGTATAAACACAGAACTATCAATGAGGTTTCCAGCTGAACCTTTTAATCGGAAACCGGAACAGAACAGACTTGGAACCGGTGATGATGTCATTTCCTGTTTAATGTTCCGTTAAGTTAATATTTAAGGCCTAAATCCAATTCCAAGCTTTGGATCATCATGATATCCACGGCATGGTGTTGTGAGGGTGTAATCCAAAATAATTATTTACTGTGTGTTTGTGTGTGTGTGATATGTTTGTGTGTGGTGTGTGTGTGGGTGTGTGTGTGTGTGTGGGGTGTGTGTGGTGTGTGTGTGTGTGTGTGTGTGGTGTGGTGTGTGATCTTTGAGTCACCTAGGTGAGGTTAACCTTTTTATTTGTATCGATGAAGTGTTATGGCGTATGACGGAAAGCTAATAAATGAGTTGTCATTGTGGATTTAGCGGTTTGTAACCCTATCTATGTAATACGTACGCCTATTTCTCCATTAATGTCTCTACAGGACACAGAGGTCACAGGCTATTTTTTTTTATAAACAGGGGGTCGAGGTTCATGGAAGAGCATATACACAGAACGGATCAGGATTCAGGATCAGGACAACAAAGGACAAAGGCGGAAGGTAAAAAGAGAATGGCAAATGCCAAACAGCAGGACTGAGGGCCAAAATAGACGAAAGGGCCAACAAGATGCAGGTAAGGATGAGTATGGGGGAAATGCAGGGGTGGGTAGATGGATACAGAAGCAAATTCTCAGGGTGGTTTAACGGGGGTAGAAAGATCGTTGTTTCAATCTGAGATGGTGGTTATTGGTGAACAGCTGTCTTGAAGATCTGGTGGGAAGACAAGCATGGAGGAAAGAAGAGGTGCAAGACCAGAAAGGAGGGAAGAAGACAGGGACCACCGACCTGTCTGCGATGGCAGAGTGATAGGCCCATAGACCAGCTCATCGCGAGAGATTCCAAGAATCTTAAAGGCCTTGTGGTTTCCATGACGTCAACTGAGCAACATGTGAGGCAGGGGGGCCAGCCCAGAGTGGAGAGCTGTACCCATCTAGCTGCAGATGAGGCCTTGAAGGTGGATCAGAGTTCAGGAAAAAACAGTATGTGTGGGGGGGGGGGGGGGGGGGGGGTACTAAGGAGCAAGAGGAGCGGTGGGGGGTGTGGGGAGGGGGCCGGGTGGAGGATTGACCCCGTGAGGGGCGATGGGAAAGGAAAAAGAACAATGAAGTATTGAGAGGCGCAGACTGTTGGTAAGTGAGAATTGCGTGGTTGGCGCCGAAGAGAAGTGGTGCATGGCCTGGGATGAGTGCGGACCGAGGAGGTGTTGGGTTGGGAGGCGTGAAGCTACTCAAGAGGATTGTTAAGCAAAGACAAGTAGAGTGGAAGGAGGGGGGGGAGAGGATTTCCGTACGGTCCTTCCAGAAAAAGACAGTGAGAGTATGGGATTTGTCAGGATTGAAAGACATATTCCAAGTGTTTGACCATCTTGTGATGTTTTTTTTTCAAGGTCTGGGGAGAGGAAAGAGGCTGCAGCCTGCCTGTCTGAAGGATGAGGGATGTCTCAGCACAGGATGGAGTCATCAGCAAATAGGTAAAAAGTATTTTCCAGAGTCAAAGGCATCATTGATGAAGATCAGAAATAGGAGTGGGCCTAGAACACTGCCTTGGGGTACTCCACCCTTGAGGGGAGAGGAGATGAAAGGGTTCCGTGGAGAGACACTTGTTGGCAACGAGAGTGGAGGAAGTCAGTAATCCATGTGTGGAATTGATCTTGAATGACAGAGGCAGAGAGTTTGGAGAGCAGGGTAGGATGCCAGTCTGTATAAAAGCCTCAAGACATCTCATACACGCACACGCACACGCAAACACATGCGCATGCGCACACACACAGGCACACAGATATATATATATATATATATCGTCTAAAAAGCTAATGGACTGACTTCACATAAATTTTATTTCAAAAAAAAACATATTGAAATCACAGCTTGTCCCCTTCAAAATTCGTTTCCTCCAGTCTCAACACACTTGTCCATCTTCTTCTTCCACGCTTCGATTGCACCCCCGGAAGGCTGTCTTCTAGAATCCTCTGGAGCTCCGTCGTCACGGCCCTTTTGATGGCCATCCACATCAGGAAATCGGCGTCCCCTTGATCATCCCCTTGACTCTGAGGCGAATAGGAAAAAATCACCAAGGGGCCAAGTACTGGCGAATACGTGGCTCCAGAGTTGCACGTTCCATCTCCGCCCAGAAATAGGTCGGATGTTTTTTTTCCAAGGGGCCCACTGTAAGAGGGCGTTGTCATTGGTGGAGCCCCAGGCGTTGTTCTCCCACAGATCCTCCTCTTGTCCCGGACTGATCTCATGAGGCCGCCGGAGGATCTCCTTGTATACGTATGATTCACTCTTTGACCCTGTGTAGAAACACGAAGTGGACGATGCCCTTGAATTTCAAAAAAACGCGATGACGTCACCTTGCATTTCGACTTCGACATCCTTGCTTTCTTTGGTCTTGGATGATTGCCAGACTTTCCATTGACGACTCTGCCGTTTGGTCTCAGGATCGTTTTCGAATATCCACGATTCATTCACCAGTAATGACTCTCCGAAGCAGGTCTGGATCGTCCTCGAGGCGCTCAATAATGTTCTTGCCAGGACAGTGACTCTTTGCTGTTTCTGGTCCTCGCGGGACAACAGCTTGCGGGACCATCTTTGCGCACCCACCGCGCATTTCGAATTTTCGCAGTGATCATGCTCCAGACAGTGTCTCTTGTTTGAGGGAAAGTTCCTCAGCAATCATCCGCACCGTGAGGTCGATGATCTGGGCGCCACCATCTGCTTCACACGCTCGATGTTTGTCTGCCGTTCTGCATCGTTGAAGGTACTTCCAGACCGTGTGGATCATCCTCAACCTCTCCCATTTCCCTCTTTGAACCTCTTGTGCCATATCAAATCATGTGTCGTACATCCGTTCTTCCCGTAACTTGCCTGCAGCATTGCGAAGGATTCGAAGGTGTTGCCAAGCCTGGCCAAGGAAACTTTCAGATGGCTTTCTCTGCTCACGACTCAATAGCGCGACACATCAGACGAGACAAGTGTTAAGCCACGACCTGTCTTTAAAACAATCACAGCACTGAGCGCAGTCAACCATCACCAGTCATATCATATTGCTTGCAATGTTTGAAAGACTGTGACGTAACCCGTTCATTCAAGTTGTGTAAGTGGAGCACACCAGAAGGCTCAGTCTGTTACTTTTTAGACGGACCTCGTTATAGCTTAAATAAAGCCTTCGCTATTATGTTTAATATTCCTAGCCATGTCCTTCTCATCCTCTCTTTGGTTACCGAGTTATTTTCTTAACTTGCTCTGTTTTTACTCCAATAGTGATATAAATCATAACTCTAGTCCTTTACTTTATTCATCTATATTACTAAAACTCTCATACTTGTTTATATGTATGTATGTATGTTCCCGACAAACAGCCAAAAACGGTACATATAGCGCAACTTTTCGGTCCACCTTACTAACCATTCTCTACGGTGTTGCAGTTATCAAGTTTCGTTCAAATGCGCAACGAAAAAATTTATTTAAAAATCAATCCCAATTCAAGTCAAAATACTTTCGGAGATTTGATCAATGCAAAAACCTCAGTGGATATAGTTTGCGGGAGCTATCTTTTTTTTTTCTTAATGATTTTTTATTCAACCGCTGTTCACAACGGGAAACCCCACCGGGTTTCACGCGGTTCATCTAGTACCTTTAATAAATACCTTCTGCTTCTCTTGATTTACATTCCTTATCTCACTCGTCAAACCACCCTGGTCTCTTTTCTGATTCTAGTTTCTACACCTCATTGGAATGTATCACTCTGCCACTCTACACATTTGCTCTGAAGGTTCCCCATTTCATTGATGCTGATTGTCTGATTGTTAATTCTCACAATCTACATCACCCAATTCTGCTCTCACACCCTCCTGAAATCTGATAACCTTACTCCACTATTCCTGAACTCAAAAGGGGCTGAATTATAGGTGCAGCATGCTAATCGTTGTGATGATCACCCATTTCAAGTAATCACCAATGATCACAAATTTTTCAAAGTTAATTGCTGAGGAGTGTTGCGCCAATCGTGCGCGATCAAAACTAAATGCAAGTGTTTAAATAATAAAAAACTTTTTTACGTCGGTGAGGGCATGTTTAAAGAGTGTGTTTAACGCCTTGAAGCAAGCATTGCATGCCTACTTGTAATTGTAGTTTGCTTGGACGGACGGGCAGTGGAATATGGATGTGATTAGAAGTGCATTGAATTATCCCAAGAGAATGCAGAACGAATAGGAGTAGGGCAGTTCGCCGACATTGCGTTGAGAATCTCGAGGATTAGATGCATCCTCTGGTGAGATGTGACAATATCAAATTATTCCGGAGTACAGACTCTCACAGTAATCATTTTTCTTGCGTGTTGAATTTAGCGCAAGAGACCTGGAATCAACGTCACTGAGAGCCAATGCTCTGAAATCCTCTCCACAATGTCCGTGGCACTGCCGATTCTATGTTCGACATCACCAATTTCCTGGGGTATTGGACTATAGACGGGATCTCACGTGGCATTGTAAACCCTGGTTGTCCAAATGTACTCAGGTATATCAACAGAAAGGTTATATACCCTAAATTTGCCAATTTGTAGTGCGACCATCATTCTTCCGTCACTCATGGAGTTGCCAGATGGATATGGAATCAGCACATGCTCAAGAATATTTGAAGAGTCGCAGCTGTTGGGGAATTGCAGAGATGAGGAATACCCAAGGTATTTTGGTCGGGGATCTGGAGTACCACGTTGATGTACATTCATCTGACTCCGGTGCGCATTCGAGGACAGCAGCGAGAGACGCTACGAACCAGATGCGTGGGGGTATGAGGGCATGTGGAAAGAGCCTTTTGGTATCTGGAAGAAAAAATTTCCTTGTGTAGCCAAGGATCATCTCAGGTGTACCATTTCTAAATGTTAATGAAGATTTTGATCAATGCATAAGAACTCTTTGTACTCTCAGAAACCCTTCTGCATTTACATCATCTAATTGAGTAGATCATCATCCATCATCATCGTCATCATTTACGGCCATTTCCATGCTTGCATGTGTAAGCGTGGTTCACCTAATGGCCTTCTTTCCAGGCTGCATGATCCCTTGCTCGCCCATTCCTGTTAGGCCTTGGAACACTAAGGTCGTCTTCCGGCAACAAGACAGACGGGACAGACTGTGCATGATGAAAATTACCTTTTCTGGAATCCAATTCTAGATAAGCTAAAAGGTGATTAATTGACCTTAAAGTGAGAATGGCTGTGTGCGTCGATGGAATCAGACAAATATGTGTTCACCTTGTTTCAGACAACCAGCTTGCGCCGGAGCATCATCAACCACTCATATGTATTTTATCAAGTCTCCAGCTACGATTAATCAAATTATCGCAACATTTCTTCGCCCAGTTCATCGGTTGCAGCTCCCACCTCTGCCCCCCTTCTGTTTTTTGCATGTCGAGTTTATCTTCTCATGAGCCAGTGCCCTTCCCTTTGTCTTCATTCCTCCTCAGAGTTTCGGAGGTCTCTGGCTAGAGATTTTGTGTGATCTGGGAAATGTGTCGCCATCCTTTTTGAAAAATATATTCCATGAAGCTGCTTTTTAGCTCACCTGAACATAGTTCTGAGGAGCTTATGGATGGCAAGTCATCCGTCAGTTTCGTCCGTCCATCACAAAAAACACTTGCAACTTCTTCTCTAAAGTACACAAACATTTCGATGAGACTTGACCCACAACCTTCACACCCAGTAAGTACCAAAGTTTGTTCAAACCACAACCTAATTACCCGTGATTAATCAAGTTTTCTTCAGGAGTTTTAAAAACATTATGGTCAAAGAGGCGTGATATGGGAGGGGGAGGGGGTTGCCCTCCCAAATAGTATTTGCTTTGTTCTCCGATTACATATTTGGGGTCATCCACACCTACCAACTGGTTGCTGATTATCTTATCGAGCCACTTACAGCGTGAGCGCCAGGGTGTTGCTCCCTATTTTTGTGTATGTAATATGTTCCAGTGTATTACACTCACAATGAACATATCTCTCAAGTCATTCTCAAATTTAGACACCGAATACAACTTGATTAAAACTGTGAAGTCAAACTTTTGGAACATCGATTTGTGAATATTCTCATTCGTGAAACAGATCATGATCAAGCGTGAAACATGGTGTATCCCCTCCATTTCTCTGAATCGATGTAGTTTCACACGCTTTAATAACGACCAATTCAATGTCATGCATCCTTTGCGTGCAAGGCCAAGACTTGATATTGGCCCAACTGGCAGTCATCCGGGGATTGCAGCGTTGTAACCTGTTGTTGTGGGAAAGAGGAACTACCCCACGGAACAATAAACCAATACTATTAAAGGTTAGAAGGTAAGTATGGAGGAGAGCGAGGACGCACCAAAAGAAACTCTGTACAGAACAAAAGTTTCAGCAAGTCCACATCATGTTAACCAGATCAGAGTTTCACAACAACGAACGAATAAACAACTGGTTAGAAGAAACATGTCAGGCAGTGGAAGGAATGAATGATGTCATGAACATCTTGCAATTTTAAAATGCCTTGGCATGGAATACCCTTTTAAAAAGAATACAATATGAGGAGCCCTTGCCATTTCAATTCAATTTGTATCCTTTGCGAGGATAAAATTGAGGCATTGAAAGAATCTGCTGATAGCTGGAAAGTTCTGCCACGTTTTGTTCTGTGTCAGAGTTTGCACAGCCAAAAGTCATGGCAATGTGATTATCAAAACCATTCATCTGCCATATTAGCTGCAGTTGTTCTCAGACAAGCAAGGAGAACTGGGAGAGCATGTCATCGTGCCCAGGGTTGCTACTTCAGACGTCTTACACCTTATATTCTGGCAGAAAATGTAACGGAAACAAAAGATCTGTAGAGATCCCAAAAGTGTAAGAATATGAGATGGTTGGGAGGCTTGCAACAAAGGCAGACCACAACGTATTCAGAGCTACCACGATGTATCCATAGATCAATGCCTTGGATACAAAATTTTGATAATGTTATTGACAGACAAGGAAAAGATGTGATAAGTTTTGGTCTATCAATTGCTGTGACGAAATGACATGCACAGCTGCTATTAAATGCTGTACTACCACACGTAACAAAGCTGGAAACCTCCTGTCCACTGTATTGCGAGGAGTTGGGTGAATTTTCAAATTATTTCAAATTCGTTGGGTGGCTTTCTTACATGTGCACATTGTGATGGTTATTCCTTCTTGATCTTGGCAGCATTTCATTATGGTGAGCTGGAACAATCTATGGCATTAACATTATTTTTTACTTTAGGATGATTATTGGCAGATTTTACTCTGCTGTTTATCGGAGGGTGTGACAAACATAGATAGATAGACTTTATAATCTGGTGATCTGCTGATCCAGAGGCTGGAAGGCCTTTCCCTGTGAGTTATCAGTCCCTGATCAGGTCTTACTGGAGTTGAACCGAGTTGTTAATGGGCATTCTAATGATACACAATTATGGCGGGACTCTTAGGTGTACTTTCTCAACGTCTGAACTTTCATAAAACTCAAGATTAAAGTCGAGATGCATGGAAACTTTGTCTTTGGGGATTGGCAAGAAACCACTGCTAGAGAGTCTGCAGGGACTTTGCTGCCTTGGTATTGTAGTGATCTGGAGTCGATCATTGAGATCGACTTTTCTCTCAAGGACACAACAAGGAAA
This sequence comes from Eptatretus atami, assembly GCA_035128595.1. NCBI lineage: Eukaryota > Metazoa > Chordata > Myxini > Myxiniformes > Myxinidae > Eptatretus > Eptatretus atami. The sequence goes on from CM068964.1 coordinate 5,159,674, forward strand.
TCAACACAGGTGGAGGCCATTCAGCCCATCATGCCTGCGTGAACACCACACCAACCAAGATCATTTTAAATTAATGAAAGGACTTTATTTTTAGTTGTTTGTTGTTTTGTTTTTGGTTTTTTTTGTTTTTATTTTATATTTTTTTCCCCCCTTTCTCCCCTCGAAGAGGGGGCATGGACTTGGTTAAAAACACCACATCAACCACCACACCCCCCTTAACAAGACCCCACCAACATCACTCCGAAACACAATCACATCGATTACTCAAACTACCTAAAGTCTTATATCAACATCCCCATGCCCCTCTATTCTCCATAACTTCCAGGTACCAATCTAATTCTAATTTAAACTTATCTTAACTATTTTTCTGCTGCCCACTACACTTTCCAGGAGACCATTCATGCAATTACTACTCGTGTGAAAGTCCCCTATCTTACTACCCTCTTAACTCTCCTCTTCTTTACTCTTCAGGCTATGGCCCGCTGTTCTGTAACTGTCTAACTCTGTTGAATAATTCATCTTCACTTATTTTATCTCACCTTTATTATCTTTAAAACATCTCTATCATATCTCCTCATAACACCTCCTTTCGAGTGAATAAAAGCCCCGTCTCTTCAACCGCTCCTCATAAGCTGAGTCTAGCAAGGCCTGTAATCAATCTAGTAAGCCCTCACTGGAACCTTCTCTATGGCATCTTTGTCCTTCCAGAACTGTTAGTGACCAAAACTGCACACAACATTCCAAGATGTAGCCCTCACTAAATTCCTTTAATGTTACATCCACCTGTTTTGTATTTATTAAATGAGTCCCCTCCTTATACAGCCTAAACCCCTATTGCTCTACCTGTAACTGCCTGCATTGTGCTGCCTTGCTTACCTTCCCGTAAGATTACCAACCCCAGATCCTTCTCCGTTGACACAACTCCAAAATAACCTTTATTATCCTGTAATCTTCTATTTTCATTATTCGTTTCCCATCCCCACACCTTACACTTGTTCAGTTAAAATCCATCTGCCAATCTTTTTGCCCCTCACAACAAGGATCAATATCTCTTGCATCTTGGATCACCACCCCCTCTACAATTCCACCTCACTCCAAGCTTTGTGTCATCTCAAATTTGGAAGCTTACTCTTCACGCCCATTACCAAATCCATATGATGTAAATATTGAATAGTAATGCGTCGAGTACTGCATCCGTGAGGTTACCCCGCTACTTACATCCTTCCAGCAAGAACATTCCTCCCACTCACAGCCACCTCTTTGCTTCCAACCACTAAACCAGTATTTCCAATCCATTCCATTTTCACCTGAACTGCTGCTAGCATTGCTTTATTAGTTGCAAGTTCTTTGTCAATTCCTTTGACTTTTTGAAAACATTTCCCAGAATCATAACTAATAAATGTGTGTGTGTGTGTGTGTGTGTGGTGTTGTGTGTGTGTGTGTGTTGTGTGTGTGTGTGCTGTGTGTGTGTGTTTCTCCTCCATCCTCCAAAACATGAAACCTACACAGCCTGAAAAAAAAAAAACTTTTTGGCAAATTGTTATTACTAGATAAACTCTATGGAAAAGTGCAAGAGTGAAAATGCGTGTTTGGGTTTAATTAAAACACCCCTTTATGAAGATAATTAACGCCGTATTTAATTATATCCTTTATCAGGCGATCCTCGGCCAGCCTCTCTGGCATCTAAAGCACATCCTGGTTACCTCTCTGGGGCGGTCTTAATTTCGCCATTTTTGTTTGGCCTGCTCAAACAATGCTTGACTTGGAACACGCCGCAACGAGTTCATTAACGGTAAAGTTTTTTTTCTCACTTTCCTCATATACACTGTATGGCATAGGAGAAAGCTTCCACTGCAATGGGACAAGTGTTGTTGTCATCCACAGCTGGAGAACACCTGAGAGTTATGGCAGGACGTTTTATGTTTCACTAAAAGTTCACTATAGAACCTCCACTAGGTAAGTGCAAACATATAACTAAATACCAAGATTGTGCAGAAGGTGTCGCCAACAAGCACAAACTTACAGTGTACCAACGTGGTGCAGCGTAGTAGAGCTTGGAGTATTATTACTCCATCCACTCTGAGCTGTACAAACTTGTGACCAATCTCAACGCAGTTGTACATGCCAATGCCTTACAGAAAGGAACATACACCCCCTTTTCAAATTCTTCACCTGTTTGCCTTATACCTGGAATTAAATTCCATTAAACAGACTTTTTCACCTTTATTTACACGTCGTAATCAACAACTTCCAAGTGAAAAACAATTGTACAAATTCAGAAAATTAATAAAAAAAATAACAAAACTAGAATATCTCGGTTGGATAAATCTCCACCCCCTGAGTTAATACTTGTGACTTGCCTTTGAACGGCAATTACAGCTTGTAATTCTGTCGTGATTAGTCTCTACCAATTTGCACACCTTGATTTTGGGTATATTTGCCAATTCTTCTGCTACAAAACGTTCAAGCTCAGTAAAGTACATGGGGAGCATTGATGGGCAGCAATCTCAAGTCATGACACATGCTTTTCGATTGGACATAGGTCAGGCTCTGACTGCACCACTCAAGGACATTATCTTTTGCTCGCCACTCCAGTGTAGCATTTGGCTTGTGCTTTGGATCTTGTTTCATGCTGAAAGGTAAACTTCCGTCCCCAATTTCAGCTTTCTTGCAGAGGGCAGCAGGTTGTTCTCTAGGATTTTCTGATTTTTTCATCCATTTTGCCTTTTGATCCTGACAAGTGTCCCAGTTCCTGCTGATGATTAAATATCCCATAACATGATGCTGCCACCACCATGCTTCACAGTCGGGGAATGGTGTTCTTTTGGGTGATGTGCTCTGTGGGTTTTGTGCAAACGTTAACATTTTGCATTTCAGCCAAAAAGTTCCACCTTGGTTTCATCAGACAACAAAACTCTTTGCCACTGTTCAGGAATCTCCAGATGGTTTTTTGCATTCCTGGAAACGGGGACTCACGGTGCGCTTTTTTGAGTAATGTCTTCTTCTTGCCACCGTACTTATAGGCCACACTTAGTGGAGTGCTTTGGGATATTGTTGCTAACATGCACACAGTGGACCAGTCTTTGCCATAAAGGCCTGTAGCTTTTTCAAAGCGCCATTGGCGCTCTTGGTGCCTCTGCTGATCAGCGCCTCCTTGGCTTGGTATCCAGTTTGAAGGGACGGGCCTGATCTAGACAGGTCTTGGTCGTACCATATGCCTTTCACTCTAATGAATTGTCTTGATTGTGCTCCAAGGATATTCAAGAACGCTATGAAATATTTTCTATCCCATCCCCTGAATCCTGCTGCCTTTCCACACTTTATCCCAGAGGATCTTTCGAAAGCTCCCTTGGTGGCTCATGGTCGAGTCTTTGCTGTTGAAATGCAATCTGCCCAGCAGAGGAACTAACAGGGAACAGCTGGTTTTATTCTGAAATAATCAGAATCACTACAATTTTAATACAGGTGTGAGACCAATTTAAGTTTGGCTGTGATTTTAATGGTGAGTGCGTTACAACTGATCTAATAGTAACAATTGCTATCAGAAAGAGGGTGGACACTTATCCAACCAAGATATTCTAGTTTTGTATTTTTAATTAATTTTCTGAATTTGTAGAATTTGTTTTCTCACGTGAAGTTGTGTGGTTACGATGTGTGAATTGAAGATTGAAAAAGTCTGATTTTAAATGCAATTTAACCTCGCTAGTTTCACAGGCCAGGCGACGCTGTCCATCCGGAAGGATGTTAAGCCGAAGGAACCATTTGCAAACCCTGGTGTGGTGGACGTTAAAGATCCCACGTGTCTTCACGAAGGATCGATGAGTTATGCCAGCACACACTGAACAAATTACAAATTCCTACCTGACTGGAGCTGCTGCGGAAGGCAAGGTCCAAACCCCAGCATTACCCATGCCAAGACAACTACTCCGGCGCACCAATGTCTGTCATGTTATTGGTACAGTGATATGATAATTAAACAAAAGGTAGACAGATGAAAATCAAGATGAATGGTTTTCAGGAAGCATTTCGATGAAAACCAAGTGACTTTACAGTTTCACCTTAACCACGTCCTGAATAAAACAGACCTCGTGACATTTATAAGTAACATTCAAGTTGATCAGCCAATCATTTTGTGGGAGATTCCTTCGGAATTCGCTTAAAACCTGAACGGAAAACATTAAAGAGCGAAAAAAAAAAAAGATTTAAAATTAAATACATTGCAACAGAGAGAGGCTCAATGGTAAGGAGCGAGAGCTTGGGCGATGTAAGGAGAACGTTCAACAGAGCTCTTTACAGAGCCAGATGGCACGGGCGTTTCATGGATTGCCAGCGAAGGTGGGTGGCAGGCTGACGGAGTGACAGCTGGACATGGTACTTAAGCTGGATCTCCATTTAAGCTTGGGACGTGTATACGATAGATGACATGAAGTAAAAGGTTTAGATTAAAGGCAAAGGATATTGTAAGAATATTTTGTCCATTCAACGAGCACTCCAAGGTGCAGAGCCCTAAACATCTGGTCTCCCACCCACCCTCTTCTGCCGATCCCAGGAAAATTTGCCTATTCAGTCAACAGGGAAAAGTTGCCTTCATTAGCCTTGTTGAGAACTTCAGTTGATCTCTCGCTGGGAATAGAAAACAGACGTGGATTAGTGAGGCTCTAAAGCTCAAACACGCAGATGGCCAATATCGATCACAGGAAAGTGGACGTGCGTCTTTTTTGGGTATACTATCTCCGTGGTTTATTGGGAATTTTCAGGATCTTTGGACGATATGCACTCAAAAGATATATGCTAGGCTTCATGGGAATAAAAAAAGGATTGCTCGGTAGGATGGGGATATGAGATGGTTGAGACACAAGCAATTTTTAAAGTCAAGAGGGAAGACTCAGATTGAAGCATCTCTGGAGGCAGTTCCAGATAAACCAGAGAGGAAGAGGAACAAAAAAGAGTTCGGATGTGCAGTAAGCCTGAACTATTGAGGAGTGAACCAGGATGGTGTTACTAAAAGAAACGTGGGTCCTTGAGGAACTGAGGCTGGCATAGAGGACTACGAGAGCTGAGCAGAGGAACTATACACCGGAGAGTGGCTGCATTGTGAGAGCAACAGGACCTTTGTTGCTCGGCCTCATTGTCCCGAGATTCCAAACAATTTCAGGACTTTTCGATTCCACAGATTTCAGGAGGGAGATTATGCTGAGCTTCCAGCCTCACAAAGGAAGAGCAGCAGTCCATGCAGTGTGGGCAAAAAAAGCCTTGTGTATAGGCTGAAGGAGTTTTAAACCTTTTATTTAAACTTTACCCCATTGGCTGTGAGCACACCATTACCATTTCCTCGAACTCACACACACACCCTGCTTGTAAAGGCAATAAGGTGTAAATCCTGGAATATCGAGTATAAACACAGAACTATCAAATGAGGTTTCCAGCTGAACCTTTTAACTGGAAACCGGAACAGAACAGACTTGGAAACAGGTTGATGATGTCATTTCCTGTTTATGTTTCCGTTAAGTTATATTTAAGGCTAAATCCAATTCCAAGGCTTTGGGATCATCATGATATCCACGGCCATGGTGTTGTGATGGTTAATCCAAAAATAATATTCTGTGTGTTTGTGTGTGTGTGATATGTTTGTGTGTGTGTGTGTGTGTGTGTGTGTGGTGTGTGTGGTGTGTGTGTGTTGTGTGTGTGTCGTGATGTGTGTGTGTTGTGTGGTGATCTTTGGCACTAGGTGGGTTAACCTTTTTATTTGTATCGATGAAGTGTTATGCGTATGACGAAAGCTAATAAAATGAGTTGTCATTGTGGATTCTGGCTTTGTAACCCTATCTATGTAATTACGTACGGCCTATTTCTCCATTAATGTCTCTACAGGGAACAGAGGGTCACAGGCTGATTTTTTTTTTATAAACAGGGGGTCCGAGGTTCATGGAAAGCTATAACACAGAACGGATCAGGATTCATGGAATTCAGGACACAAAGCGAACAAAGGGAAGGGTAAAAAGAGAATAGGCAAATGCCAAACAGCAGGACTGAGGGCCAAATAGACGAAAGAGGCCAACAAGGATGCAGGTAGGATATGGATGGGGGAGAATGCAGAGGGGGTAGTGGATACAGAAGCCAAATTCTCAGGGGGGGTTTAACGGGGGTAAAAAAAGATCGTGTCATTACTAGATGGTGTTATTGGTGAACCAGCTGTTTTGAAGCATCTGGTGGGAAGACAAAGCATGGAAAAGAGAGGGTGCAAGACCAGAAAGGAGGGGAGAAACAGGACCACCGAACCCTGTCTTCCGATGGCAGAGTGATAGGGCCCATAGAACTCAAGCTTCAATCGCGAGAGATTCAAGAATCTTAAAGGCCCTAGTGGTTTCCATGACGTCAAACTGAGCAACATGTGAGCAGGGAGCCAGCCCAGAGTGCGAGGCTTGACTCCATCTAGCTGCAGATGAGGCCTTTGAAGGTGGATCAGAGTTTCAGGTGTTACTAGGAAGGACTTTGTACGTGGAGAGATGCCCCGTCGGTTGGCTGGTTTTGATAGGCCAACTTTAAGAAATGGTGCCCAAGAAAGTTCATGGCTGATAGTGCGACCCAGGAGTTTGTTGACTGAACCTACTCAAGAGGATTGTTAAGAAAGACAGTAGATGGAAGGGGGGGGAAGAGGATTTCCGTACGCGTCCTTCAGAAAAAGACAGTGAGAGTATGGGATTGCAGGATTGAAAGACTATTCCAAAGTGATTGGACCATCTTTGTGATGTTTTTTTTCAAGGTCTGGGGAGAGGGAAAGAGGCTGCAGCTGCCTGTCTGCAAGGATGAGGGATGTCTCAGCACAGATGGAGTCCATCAGCAATAGGTAAAAAGTATTTTCCAGAGTCAAGGCATCATTGACTGAAGATCAGAATAGAGTGGGGCCTAAACACTGCCTTGCGGGTACTCCACCTTTGAGGGCGGAGAGGAGATGAAAGGGTTCCGTGGAGAGACACTTGTTGCAACGAGATGTGGAGGGAAGTCAGTAAATCCATGTGTGGAATTGACTTGAATACAGAGGGCAGAGAGTCTTGGGGGAGCGGAGCAGGATGCCAGTCTGTTATAAAAGCCTCAAGACATTCTCATACACGCACACGCACACGCCAAACACCAATGCGCATGCGCACACACACAGGCACAAGTATATATATATATATATTATATATATATATATATATATTATATACTATAATATATAATATATATATATATTATATACTGTT
>CM068964.1:5177188-5195545 GCA_035128595.1 Eptatretus atami
GACGGATGTGTTCATATGAAACTGTTTGTTGGATATATGTAGCTTTTTGATGCCTAGGCGTCCATATAAGAAATTGTGATTGGCATCAAATCCATTGACACAATTGCAAATTAATAGTGGGAATAATATTTATAACCTATTGTGGGGTTAACTTGGATTATTGAAATGCTTTATGTGGAGCATTTTAATTAACCCCCCCTCACCCCTCACACACAACCCTGGTCACAGCAATTTATTATGCGCACCCCACACTAGCATGGCACTCCTATCTGCGATGCCTCCCCCTATCAGTGATACTCCTTCACCAAACTTATGTTATCATACTACATATATATCTAGGCCCACGTCATACGCAAAGCGGCTAAGCGCGATCGGTTCACTCTGGTCGTCTGTCCTGACAGTATCAGTCTTATGATCGAGGAACAACTTAATTTCCATTGAATTTTATATTTGAACACGCAGAACACGAATCGGAAACGAACCTGCAGTTTAGCAGTACTTTGGCTCTGAATTCAGCAAACTGTACGGATCTTATCATGAGTGCATATCGCAGAGAGGAGTAAGGTAACTGTTTTGCCTGTCTGGCAATCAAACAAAATTGAAAATCATTGCACACAGGAAACGCACTGTTTTTAAGGACGTCATAAAGGACACAAACAACAGACACAATACAAATGGAACTGTATTAGATAAGGTGGTGTAGAAGACGGAGCATTAACGGCGGGAATAGTTCTGAAAAAAAGTTTTATTTTCTACAACCTTAAGGTCCACAGAATCAGAAATTCATGTTTGGTTTAAGTATGGTTTCACTTTACACTTAATCATTTTTTTTCTTGAATAATATTTTGAAACAAAGACATACTTTTTTTAGTGTTCCTTCTACACTCGATTTGCCCCACCCCCCAAAAATGATGAGTGATGTGTCATCATCAGTGGCTTGTTTGTTGCTTAAAGATCTTCGGGTCTTGAGTTTAAGCCTGTCGAGCCTTTGAATTAACACCAGGTGTGTTGACTCAGCCTGTTGTCCTTCAGTGGATGGTGAAATGAGTACAGCTTCCTGGTAACAGGGGGCATTGGCATCAGCAAGCACGGCTACGCCCCCAGAAAATGATGCAGCCAGCAGCCACAGGCTGCATTCGGATAAATAAAATAATATATTTGTTAACCTGCCACTCATCTCGAGGATAGTTTTGCTGCAGGACTTTTGTTTACATGCGGCCTACACATGTACTCTGAACTCTAGAAAAGGTACTGAGAATGCAATGGTAGATGTGTTGTTGCTGGTTGTAGCAACACAACAAAAATGGTGTGTTATATATATATATATAATATATATATATATATATATATATATATATATATATATATATGTTTGCCCTAAAGATTCAGCTGTAAGGAAAATTTGGACAGCCAAAGTAAAACTCACCAGAGGAAAGCCGACGTGGCCCAATTGTTTCAAGCTCATTTGCAACACCCATTTTAAAGATAATTTGAACGACACCGGACTGTATCCCCAGTATGGGATGAGTAAATGAAGCAATTAAAAGCCGACGCGATCCCAATTGAAGATTACAGATATTTTAAATGAATGTAAGATAAGAAAAATAGACGGAACAGCTGCGGAAAATGGGCCAGTCAAAAATTACGAAACCCATGAGGGTGTGGGGGGGTTTATATCCAAGCGGTACAGAGTGTTACACCCACTCCGACCTGTAACACTCTGCACCACTCCCCCTGTAACATTTCGTAATGCTTGGATATATACCACTCCCCCCTGTAACACTGGATATACATCAACTCCCCCCGTATACCCAAGCATTACAGAGTGTTACGGTGGAGGGGGGTATGTCCAAGCATTATGGGAGTGTCAGCAAGGGGACAGGGGGTGTTTACAATGCCGTTATGTAACACTAATTAACAAAGACAACTTCTTCCCTGCACCCTTTTATTTAAAGATGCATTTAATGACACTCAAAATTCAATGCATTAACAATGGTATCAATGTATACTTATGCATGTGCTTGCAGTACTGTTGTCCAGCAGCTGTACAGTTATGTTCAATTGGTTGTAAATTAGCCTGTGTACATACATCATTCACTCACTACATGTACATTTGTGAGGATATTCCCATCCAGTATAGTAAAATCATCTATACGTCTAGTATTACACTGTAAATCGGATATGATAATTTTTCAATTTTTCAAGAGATTCTTCATTGTTGAGAGATGGGATGAAAAACGATATATAGCATGACATCTCAAAACGTTGTGGATGGATTATGACAAAAATAAGGTGGCGTTTGTTCGGTGACCAGAACCAGCCAATTAGATTTTAGGTCCGGATCCAGATCTGGCCTATCAGTGGGATACAAAAATGTAAACTGTTCAGCCTGGCGGAGATATATGCTCTACCGAGTGCCACCTCTAGTTACTACAATAATTACAGGGAAGTATTGCATCAAAATACCACTAAACTCCACATTTGCCACCTTCCAGCTCGAGGATTTACTACTTTACCAGTTGTATTGCTGAGTCTTTCTTCGACGTCATTTCGATTGCTGTGATCTCCAGTATTTCATGACCTCGGGTTCATACATATACGGTCTGACAGCACCTTCTACGTTATGATTTTGACTATCGTCGTAATCTGAGGATTCATGATCAGAAAATTAATCGTCAGTTCACTTTCTGACGAGGTGAAGCAAGTTGTGCAGCCATTCCACTTTTGTGTCTGAGACTATCATTCCGCCGATTATTCACGCCGATGAAGTAATGACTATGGTGGTTTTCTGGAATTTTTGTAGTGGTACAGCCAGGTTGGGTTTTTAACAATTAACCAAAATTAATTTTAACAATCAAGATAAGCCTTTAATGCCTCAAAAAAATATTAATTAAAACCATGTTCAGGTTCTTTGTATATTACTTAAAAATCAGTATCATCGCATCAAAAACTAGAAGGGCACTTGGTAGAGCGCGTACCTCGGCCACGTAATGCCTGATCCACGAGAACATATCGGGCTCGCTACAATCTCGTTTTTGGCCCAATCTCTCAACGGTGAAGAATCACTTTGAAAATTAAATAATTCTCATATCCAGATCCGGATTCGATCTTCACCAAAATCGAACCAATTCTTCCTTGCGACACACCCAACATGTCACCAATTTTGTCCGATCCGTTCACAACTACTTGAGATATTTTGTTCAGAAACAAATAAACAGACAGAGAGACAGGGGTGAAAACATAAGGTCGTTCCACCTTCTGTGGTGAGGTAATGAATCCATTAATATAATAAGTACTACTGGCCAGCTGTATAAAAAAAAGAACTTCTGAAGGAGAGAGAGAGAGAGAGAAGAGAAAGAAACCAAATAAGGTGTCTCGTAATCTTGCACTGTAATGCAAATAATGGAAATTCATTATGAAAAGGAGCAATTGTATTTTCTCTCCGATTCAAATCGATCCACGTGCTTGAATAACAGTTAATTTTCGAGTCCAAATATCCTTTTCAGGGTGTCGGTGAAGGTGAAGCGTTTTATAGCAGGGAAGCAATGGTGGTCTGCATTGCCTTCCCAGCAGTATGGACAGGGTAGAACGTGTATGTTTTGAAATAAGGCACTGATACACAATGACCTACTCGTTGTGTAAACACACCAGAGATCACGATATGCGAGGAGATGGGTCTCGGTTTAACATCCCTCCGTTGGAGGACGATGACGTTCTCATGCATGATGCAACCCCTGCCTGCATAACCGTTTGAGGGTGACAGTCTAACAGTTGGGTTTGGTATTTTTTAGGATCATTAACGAACTGTTATTCATTACTGATGTAGAGGAGTATAAAAATCTGAATCCATTGTTACCATCACACTTTTGTTGAGACATAAAAAACATAATATTCAATCAGATGTTCGTGTATATATATATATATATATAATATATATATATATATTATAATATATATATATATATATATATATATATACTGTATATAATCTCTGAGCAAAAGCATCTAGACACATTTTGGAGTAACAATATATGGATGTTTTGAGCATCAAGCAATTTACTTAAAGCCTCTACTTGTGATTTCTACAATAATTACAGTGTTGACTCATTAATACAGACTAGTTTGGGTCAGAGGAAACCAAGTTTGTCACATTGATCAGAATCTTCAAAGACTTGTGATCACAACTCAAAGTAAACTATACATGAGCAGATAATATGAATCCAGCATGTTGTCCTCGCTAATCCATCACATTGACCAATCAAATCTAATTGAGGACTCATCGTCAGGTGTTCCTCTCGACACATCCATAAAGCGAAAAGCCCACTTTTTAGACTGGAGAAGACATATCAGTCTGGATTTACTGAAAGTTTAAAACCAGGTGGATAACATTTTCAGTGGACGATTGCCATAGAATTATGTTCAGCAAAAGAATGAAAAACTTGAGTGAAATATCTCACATCAATTTTTTTTAAAGTATGGTATCCGAGAACAACCACAAGTATACAGTACTGTATACACCAAACATCATCGTAATTGACAAACCCATGAATGGAAAACCAAAAAGCTGTTGAACAAGGATGAGCAATATTTGAAGATAATATCCTCAAGGACCAAGAATGAAGATAAGCGTTGAATTAACAACAGAATTGGCAGAAAACTCAGGTGTCGTTGTCTGTCCATAAACAGAACAAAGGTCACTTTAATATCAGGACTAAATGGATGTGTTGCAGTAAGAAAGGACAAAAGACTAGACTGAAATATGCACAAAAACACAAAAATTGAGGACAAACGAATGGTCAAATGTGCTATGGACAGGTGAGTCAAAGTTTCAGTTACTGTATTTGGATCTAATCAAAAGGAATTTTGTTAAGACGAAGAATTTTTTTTGTGGAACGTGGAACATTCCACGTTCCATGTGTGGAACGAAACGTTTGGAACGAAACGTTGTGGAACGACGAAAAAAACAAATTTATAAAGAACCTTGAAGCCAACAATATTATATTTATCTTGTATACATTGTCGAGGCTCGTATTGAGAGCTAACACACAATGCACAGCAAGGGGGGCAATGGACAAAGAGGGGCGGGAGTGAGAAGGACAAACAGTGGGGAACACAGACATCAGGAGATCTGGGAAGGGAGAAGGATGGGATGGGGGAACACGGGTATACAAGATGGACAATACAGGTACTTTCAGGAAGAAAAGCAGGAAATTTGAAGGAGGGTGGCTTGGGGTGGATTAACGGAGTTAGAAAGATCGCGGTTTTGGATGGGGGTTGATAAGAGGTGGTGGTGAACAGCAGTTTGAAGGCCTGGAGGAAGAATGGATTTAAGAGAGTGAGGGAGTTTATTCCAAAGGTGGGGAAAAAGAGGAATGAAAGAGTGAAGGTGAGCAGTGGATTTGTGATTTGGTAGTTTTACCAGAAGGGGGTTATTGGTGGACCTTGAGCGCCCTGCGGAAAATATGGTGGGGACAAATCGTAGACAGAGCAGGGGGGGTGACTGGAGAGGAGATGTAGAAACAGAAAGACCACGGCTTGCCTGTGGTAACAGAGTGAGGGCCCAAAGACTCAGCTCATCGCGGCAAGATGCCAATGATCCGAAATCGCCTTGGTTTCCCACAGCGTGAAGCTGAGAAAAGGTGAGAGGCAGGAGCACAGCCCAGAGAGGGGAGAGCAGTACTCCATCAGCTGCGGACGGAAGCTTTGTATGGTCAGGAGCTCAGGTGGGCGGAGGAAGGGCTTTGCACGACAGAGGATTCCCAGTCGGCGACTGGCTTTGGAGCCAGGTGGAAATATGGGTTACCCAGGAAAGATCATGGCAGATAGTGACACCCAGAAGCTTAAATGAAAGGACTCTTTCCAAGAAGATTGTTGAGAAAGTATATGGGGGGGGGGGGTTCTAAATGGTCTTGTTGGAGAGACATAGTGAGAGTGTGAGATTTTTCAGGATGTGAAAGATATCAGCACGTGTGACCAGTTTGAGATTTTATCCAGATCAGCAGTGAGCGAAGAAAGCTGCTGCTTGCTGGTCTGAGGGATGACAAATTGTATGACAGAGAGTGGAGTCATCAGCAAAGAGATAAAGAGGATTTTCCAGAGAGTCGAAGAGATCATGAGGAAAACCAGAAAAAGAACAGGGCCCAGAACGCTACCTTGAGGAACTCCAGCCCAGGCGGAAGAGGCAAAGGCAAGTTGTTTCAGGCAACTGCATCGCCACAAGTTTCAGTGAACCACGGGGGGGGGGAGAGGAAGTGTAGGGCAACTGAAGACGAGAGGGGAAAACTTGTGCATGAGAGAGAGAGAGAAAGAGAGAGAGAGAGCAATTTTCTTTGAAAGAATTCCCAGGATGAGGTGATGTTGAAGAAAGTAGTGTTGGGAGACCAGTCTAGTAGTTGATGGCTGCTTGGAGATCTGCCAGTCAGCCTGAGTGAAATACCAGACTCGATGGCGCTGGAAGTGCTTCTCTAATAACAGCCAGAGAGATGTTTTACTTTGACAAGCACGTGGTCAGAAGAACCGATTGGAGCGGAGGAGAACAGCAGATATTTTCAGTGAAATTGCTCAAAATCAGATCCAGAAGGATGGAGTACCATTGGTTGAGATCCGGGTGGAAATTGACCGATTGAGTCAGTCCAATGAGTCGCAGAAGTCTTTGCTGACTGCCATGGCAGGTGAGCGAGGCACCCACACTTAGCCTACTGGCATGATGACAATTGAAGTCGCCACATATGAGGAAGGAGAGAGTTCAGATGAGAGGATAGAAGTTGGTCCATGTTTTCGGATAGTGAGTGTCAATGGATCATATGCTATCAAGAAGTTCAAAAACATCACCAAAAACTGAAAAATAATTGTAAATTTCAGTTGTTAATAAAAGGCTCTTTTCAGGAACAAATAATGGGTGAGCAACGTGCAGTTGGCAGCAATGGAAGTAAATTAAGCCTTGAAAGTTGATGCAAACAATTCCTACAGGTTCCCAACTTTTGTTGATTAGTTACAAACCCTTTTGTTGGATAAAAGCAGTGTTGGAACAGACTGTGCTGCTATTTCCATCTGAAGCATTACTTGGACAATATTGCACTGCAGGAAGTAGTTATATTGCTATCATAATGGTGAGAGAAAAGACAATTAACAAAGGAAGACACCCAGACCATTATCATCTTAAAAGTGGAGGTCTTTCCTTTAGAGAAATTGTAAAGGAAGCCAAGGTGTCAGTTTCCTATACCATCAAAAGGCACTTGGAAACTGAGGAAACTCTGGCAGGAAGAGGTCTGGCAGACCCAAAGCCACAACACAATCAGAAGCAAGTTTCTGAGAGTCAACAGCTTGTGTGATAGGCGGCTCACAGGACAGCAGCTTCAAGCACAGTTTAAACACTGTCGAGTAAGGAAGTCTCAGTTTCAACTGTGAAGAGAAGACTTCGAGCTGCAGGTTTGACAGGATCGAGTGGCAGGAAGAAAGCCATTGCTAAGATGGTAAAATAAGAAAAGAGGTTGTCTGGGCCTGAAGCACCACCAGTGGACTACTGAAACTGGAAGAAGGTCTTATGGACCGATGGAACTCAAAATTTAAATCTTTGGTTCATCACGCAGGGTTTTTGTACACCGTTGAGTAGGCGAAAGGATGGTTCTCAGTGTGTGACACCAACTGCCAAACATGGAGAGGAAGGCGTGATGATGGTGCTCTTTTGCTGGATCCAGAGTCGGCGACTTGCACAGAGTGACTGGCACCCTACACCAAAAGTGCTACCACAGCATTTTGCAGCACCATGCAGTACCCTCTGGTCTACGCCTTGTTGGTCAGGGGTTCATCCTAGAGCAAGATTAGGACCCAAAAACATACCTCCAGGCTATGTCAGAACTACCTTCGAAGAAAAGAACACGACGGTAGGCTTCAAATCATGGAATGGCCAGCACAGTCCTCCAGACTTAACGCCCCATCGAGCTGGTTTGGGATGAACTGGACAGAAGGTTGAAAGCAAGCAACCTACAAGTGCAACACATTTGTGGGAACTTCTGCAACGTATTGGAAGAACTTTCCGAACAATATTTGATTTCCATTGGAGAAAGAATGCCACGAGTATGTTCGGCTGTTATATCCACAAAATGTGGCTACTTTGATGAGTCAGAAATTTAGATTAAATCTTGTTCAACAAAACGATTCCATGATTTATTTTTTTATCTGCAATTCTGCATTTGTTTATGCTTTAATTTCAGAGTACATTGAAAACATTAAACTGCTTAAAATTTCAGCAAAAAACTGTAAAAATGAAGAAAAAAAGTTCCAAAAACTTTTTGACCGGTAGTGCGTGTATATTATGTACACACAAAGCTGATATCTGTATTATAAAACGAGCCGTGTCTGTCTGACTGTCTGTCTCCGTTTGCCGTGTTATAACTTGAGAACGGATGAACGGATTTCAATAAATCCAACTACGTGGATTCAGGGAACTCCCGAGAAAGTTTTTGTTGAAAATTTTGTTTATTATTTTTTTTTTTATGGGTACATGGGTACACGTGGCAAAACTGCAAACACCAACTTGCGACGCCGGTTACCTGTGCATTCTCAGGAATCCTTTTTCTTCTTGCACTATTGATTTGCCATCACAGCAAAGATTGGTATTTTCCGAAGCGACGGGTTTCTTACATTCTCGTATTTTTTTTTATAAGTCTGCGCACGTAGACGTAGGTGAGGTTCCTTGCGGTGGTGCAAACATGCCCCATTATCACTGGTGTAATATATATTGAATCAGTATAATGTACGTATAAACGGTTTTAAAGTGAGCTGTACGTATTTTGTAGATTTATATGATTAAATTTTTATGAAATCTGTTTTGTATGAAAAAAAATTAAATATATCACATTTCCACGTATCCACGACTTGCGTCGTCACGTTGGGTTTTATGTTCACTTTATGCACTTTTGGTGAAAAAAATACGGAATTATTAATTTAATATCCAAAATAATTAATTAATATAAAGAGTGTTGAAACATTATTCTCATTCACTCTGTGTAAGTACGTACACACACACACAACACACACACACAACACACACACACACACACCACACACACACACACACACACACACACACACACACACACACACCTATTGTGCTGGAAGGATGCCCAACACCTACACACCTACATCTACAGGTATCACTCCCCTCGAAGCTCGATCTGCTGGGTTCGAATCTCAGGCCAGCTCTGGCCTCGCAGGGGGCTGCACCACGGGGTGGAGTACCATGTCTGGTGTTATCCATGTTTCTGAACAATAAACACGGCGATTAAAAATAGAGAAAAGGAAAAGAGACATGAAGCTCTTGTTGGAATCCAAACAACGCCTTTGGAATAATGTTTCAACACTCTTTATATTAATTAATTATTTTGGATATTAAATTAATAATTCCGTATTTTTTCACCAAAAGTGCATAAAGTGAACATAAACCCAACGTGACGACGCAAGTCGTGGATACGTGGAAATGTGATATATTTAATTTTTTTCATACAAACAGATTTTCATAAAAATTTAATCATATAAATCTACAAAATACGTACAGCTCACTTTAAACCGTTTATACGGTACATTATACTGATTCAATATATATTACACCAGTGATAATGGGGCATGTTTGCACACCGCAAGGAACCTCACCTACGTCTACGTGCAGACTTAATAAAAAAATACGAGAATGTAAGACCCGTCGCTTCGGAAAATACCAATCTTTGCTGTGATGGCAAATCAATAGTGCAAGAAGAAAAAGGATTCCTGAGAATGCACAGGTAACCGGCGTCGCAAGTTGGTGTTTGCAGTTTTGCCACGTGTACCCATGTACCCATAAAAATAAATAAATAAATAAACAAAATTTTCAACAAAAACTTTCTGGGAGTTCCCTGAATCCACGTAGTTGGATTTATTGAAATCCGTTCATCCGTTCTCAAGTTATAACACGGCAAACGGAGACAGACAGTCAGACAGACACGGCTCGTTTTATAATACAGATATCAGCTTTGTGTGTACATAATATACACGCACTACCGGTCAAAAGTTTTGGAACTTTTTTTCTTCATTTTTACAGTTTTTGCTGAAATTTAAGCAGTTTAATGTTTCAATGTACTCTGAAATTAAAGCATACAACAAATGCAGAATTGCAGATAAAAAAATAAATCATGGAATCGTTTTGTTGAACAAGATTAATCTAAATTTCTGACTCATCAAAGTAGCCACATTTTGTGGATAAACAGCCGCAACATACTCGTGGCATCTTCTCCAATGGAAATCAAATATTGTTCGAGAAAGTTCTCTTCCAATACTGTTGCAGAAGTTCCACAAATGTGTTGCACTTGTAGGTTGCTTTGCTTTCAACCTTCTGTCCAGTTCATCACCACACTCACGCTCGATGGGGGTTAAGTCTGGAGACTGTGCTGGCCATTCCATGATTTGAAGCCTACCGTCGTGTTCTTTTCTTCGAAGGTAGTTCTGACATAGCCTGGAGGTATGTTTTGGGTCCTAATCTTGCTCTAGGATGAACCCCTGACCAACAAGGCGTAGACCAGAGGGTACTGCATGGTGCTGCAAAATGCTGTGGTAGCACTTTTGGTGTAGGGTGCCAGTCACTCTGTGCAAGTCGCCGACTCTGGATCCAGCAAAAGAGCACCACATCATCACGCTTCCTCCTCCATGTTTGGCAGTTGGTGTCACACACTGAGGAACCATCCTTTCGCCTACTCAACGGTGTACAAAAACCCTGCGTGATGAACCAAAGATTTCAATTTTGATTCATCGGTCCATAAGACCTTCTTCCAGTTTTCAGTAGTCCACTGGTGGTGCTTCATGGCCGCAGACAACCTCTTTTTCTTATTTTACCATCTTAGCAATGGCTTTCTCTTGCCACTCGACCTGTCAAACCTGCAGCTCGAAGTCTTCTCTTCACAGTTGAAACTGAGACTTCCTTACCTCGACCAGTGTTAAAACTGTGCTGGAAGCTGCTGTCCTGTGAGCCGCCTATCACACAAGCTGTTGCATCTCAGAAACTTGCTCTGATTGTGTTGTGGCTTTGGGTCTGCCAGACCTCTTCCTGCAAGAGTTTCCTCCAGTTTCCAAGTGCCTTTTGATGTATAGGAAACTGACACCTTGGCTTCCTTTACAATTCTCTAACAAAGGAAAGACCTCCACTTTTAAGGATGATAATGGTCTGGGTGTCTTCCTTTGTTAATTGTCTTTTTCTCACCATTATGATAGCAATATAACTACTTCCTGCAGTGCAATATTGTCCAAGTAATGCTTCAGATGGTAAATAGCAGCACAGTCTGTTCCAACACTGCTTTTATCCAGACAAAGGGTTTGTAACTAATCAACAAAGTTGGGACACCTGTAGGAATTGTTTGCATCAACTTTCAAGGCTTAATTTACTTCCATTGCTGCAGAACAGCTGCAGTTGCTCACCCATTATTTGTTTCCTGAAAAGAGCCTTTATTAAACAACTGAAATTTACATTATTTTCAGTTTTTGGTGATGGTTTTTGAACTTCTGATAGCATATGACTCCATTGACACCTCACTATCCGAAAACATGGACCAACTTCTATCCTCTCATCTGAACTCCTCTTTCCTCATATGTGGCGACTTCAATTGTCATCATGCCAAAGGCTAAGTGTGGGTGCTCGCTCACCTGCCATGGCACGTCAGCAAAGACTTCTGCGACTCATTGGGACTGACTCAATCGGTCAATTCCCGACCCGGATCTCAACCAATGGTACTCCATCTCTTCTGGATCTGATTTTGAGCAATTTCACTGAAAATATCTGCTGTTCTTCCTCCGCTCCAATCGGTTCTTCTGACCACGTGCTTGTCAAGTAAACATTCTCTCTGGCTGTTATTAGAGAAGCACTTCAGCGCCATCGAGTCTGGTATTTCACTCAGGCTGACTGGCAGGATCTCCAAGCACCCATCAAACTACTAGACTGGTCTCCCAACACTACTTTCTTCAACATCACCTCATCCTGGGAATTCTTTCAAAGAAAATTGCTCTCTCTCTCTCTCTCTCTCTCTCTCTCATGCACAAGTTTATCCCCTCTCGTCTCAGTTGCCCTACACTTCCTCTCCCCCCCCCCTGGTTGGTTCACTGAAACTTGTGGCGATGCAGTTGCCCTGAAACAACTTGCTTTGCCTCTTGCCTGCTGGCTGGAGTTCCAAGGTAGCGTTCTGGGCCCTGTTCTTTTCTGGTTCCTCCCATGATCTCTTCGACTCTCTGGAAAATCCTCTTTATCTCTTTGCTGATGACTCCACTCTCTGTCATAAACCATTGTCATCCCTCAGACCAGCAAGCAGCAGCTTCTTCGCTCACTGCTGATCTGGATAAAATCTCAAACTGGTCACAACACGTGGCTGATATCTTTCAAATCCTGAAAAATCTCACACTCTCACTATGTCTCTCCAACAAGACCATTTAGAACCCCCCCCCCCCCATATACTTTCCCAACAATCTTCTGGAAGAAGTCCTTCATTTAAGCTTCTGGGTGCACTATCTGCCATGATCTTTCCTGGGTAACCCATATTTCCAACCTGGCCTCCAAAGCCAGTCGCCGACTGGAATCCTCTGTCGTGCAAAGCCCTTCCTCCGCCCACCTGAGCTCCTGACCACATACAAAGCTTTCGTCCGCACCTGATGAGTACTGCTCTCCCCTCTGGGCTGGTGCTCCTGCCTCTCACCTTTCTCAGCTTCACGCTGTGGAAACCAAGGCATTCGGATCATTGGCATCTTCCGCGATGAGGCTGAGTCTTTGGGCCCTCTCACTCTGTTACCACAGGCAAGTCCGTGGTCTTTCTGTCTTCTACATCTCCTCTCCAGTCTCACCCCCTTGCTCTGTCTACGATTTGTCCCCACCAAATTTCCGCAAGGGCGTCAAGGTCCACCAATAACCCCCTTCGGTAAAACTACCAAAATCACAAATCACTGCTCACCTTCACTCTTTCATTCCTCTTTTTCCCCACCTTTGGAATAAACTCCCTCACTCTCTTAAATCCCATTCTTCCCTCCAGGCCTTCAAAACTGCTGTTCACCACCACCTCTTATCACCCCCATCCAAAACCGCGATCTTTTCTAACTCCGTTAATCCACCCCAAGCCCACCTCCTTCAAATTTCCTGCTTTTCTTCCTGAAAGTACCTGTATTGTCCATCTGTATATACCCGTGTTCCCCACTCCCATCCTTCTCCTTCCACAGATCTCCTGATGTCTGTGTTCCCCACTGTTTGTCCTTCTCACTCCCGCCCCTCTTGTCTCATGCCCCCCTTGCTGTGCATTGTGGTTTAGCTCTCAATACGAGCCTCGACAATGTATACAAGATAAATAAAATATTGTTGGCTTCAAGGTCTTTATAAATTTGTTTTTTTCGTCGTCCACAACGTTCGTTCCACAACGTTTCGTTCCACAACATGGAACGTGGAATGTTCCACGTTCCACAAAAAAATTCGTCGTTTCACAAACTTCCTTTGATTAGACCACAATACAGTAACTGAAACTTTGACTCACCTGTCCATAGCACATTTGACCATTCGTTTGTCATCAAATTTTGTGTTTTGTGCATCATTTCAGTCTAGTCTTGTTGTCCTTTTCTTATGCAACACATCCTTTTAGTCCTGATATTAAAGTGACCTTTGTTCTGTTATGGACAGACAACGACACCTGAGTTTTCTGCCAATTCTGTTGTTAATTCAAGCCTTACTTCATCTCGGTCTTGAGGATATTATCTTCAAATATTGCTCATCCTTGTTCAACAGCTTTTTGGTTTCCATTCATGGGTTTGTCAATTACAGTGATGTTTGTGTATACAGTACTGTATACTTGTGGTTGTTCTCGGATACCATACTTTAAAAAAAATTGATGTGAGATATTTCATCAATGTTTTCATTCTTTAGCTGAAACATAATTCTATGGCAATCGTCCACTGAAATGTTATCCACCTGGTTTTAAACTTTCAGTAAATCCAGACTGATATGCTTCTCCAGTCTAAAAAGGTGGCTTTTCGCTTTATGGATGTGTCGAGAGGAACACCTGACGATGAGTCCTCAATTAGATTTGATTGTCAATGTGATGGATTAGCGAGGACAACATGCTGGATCATATTATCTGCTCATGTATAGTTTACTTTGAGTTGTGATCACAAGTTCTTGAAGATTCTGATCAATGTGACAAACTTGGTTTCCTCTGACCCAAACTAGTCTGTATTAATGAGTCAACACTGTAATTATTGTAGAAATCACAAGTAAAGGCTTTAAGTAAATTGCTTGATGCTCAAAACATCATATATTGTTACTCAAAAGTGTGTCTAAGCTTTTGCTCAGAGATTATAATACAGTATATATATATATATATATATATAATATATATAATATATATATATATATATAATATATATAATATACACACGAACATCTGATTGAATATTAATGTTTTTTATGTCTCAAACAAAGTGTGATGGTAACAATGGATTCAGATTTTTATACTCCTCTACATCAGTAAATGAATAACAAGTTCGTTAATGATCCTAAAAAATACCAACCCAACTGTAGACTGTCACCCTCAAAGGGTTATGCAGGCAGGGGTTGCATCATGCATGAGAACGCCATCGCCTCCAACGGAGGGATGTTAACCGGAGACCCATCTCCTCGCATATCGTGATCTCTTGGTGTGTTTACAAAGAGTAGGTCATTGTGTATCAGTGCCTTATTTCAAACATACACGTTCTACCCTGTCCATACTGCTGGGAAGGCAATGCAGACCACCATTGCTATCCCTGCATAAAAACTGCTTCACCTTCACCGACACCCTGAAAAGGATATTTGGACTCGAAAATTAACTGTTATTCAAGCAAGTGGATCGATTTGAATCGGAGAGAAAATACAATTGCTCCTTTTCATAATGAATTTCCATTATTTGCATATACAGTGCAAGATTACGAGACAACCTTATTTGGTTTCTTCTCTTCTCTCTCTCTCTCCTTCAGAAGTTCTTTATTTTATACCAGCTGGTCAGTAGTACTTATTATATTAATTGATTCATTACCTTCACCACAGAAGGTGGAACGACCTTATGTTTTCACCCCCTGTCTCTCTGTCTGTTTATTTGTTTCTGAACAAAATATCTCAAGTAGTTGTGAACGGATTCGGACAAAATTGGTGGACATGTGTGGGTGTGTCGCAAGGAAGAATTGGTTCGATTTTGGTGAAGATCGAATCCGGATCTGGATATGAGAATTATTTAATTTTCAAAGTGATTCTTCACCGTTGAGAGATTGGGCCAAAAACGAGATTGTAGCGAGCCCGATATGTTCTCGTGGATCAGGCATTACGGTGCCCGAGGTACGCGCTCTACCAAGTGCCCTTCTAGTTTTTGATGCGATGATACTGATTTTATAAGTAATAACAAAGAACTGAACATGGTTTAATATATTTTTTTGAGGCATTAAAGGCTTATCTTGATTGTTAAAATTAATTTTGGTTAATGTTAAAAACCCAACCTGGCTGGTAACCACAACTAAAATTCCAGAAAACCACCATAGTCATTACTTATCGGCGTGACATAATCGGGGAATGATAGTCTCAGCACACAAAAGTGGAATGGCTGCACAACTTGCTTCAACCTCGTCAGAAAGTGAATCTGACGATTAATTTTCTGATCATGAATCCTCAGATTACGACGATAGTCAAAATCATAACGTAGAAGGTGCTGTCAGACCGAATATGTATGAACCCGAGGTCATGAAAATACCTGGAGATCACAGCAATCGAAATGACGTCGAAGAAAGACTCAGCAATATCAACTGGTAAAGTAGTAAATCCTCGAGCTGGAAGGTGGCAAATGTGGAGTTTAGTGGTATTTTGATGCAATACTTCCCTGTATTATTGTAGTAACTAGAGTGGCACTCGGTAGAGCAATATCTCCGCCAGGCTGAACAGTTTAACATTTGTATCCCACTGATAGGCCAGATCTGGATCCGGACCTAAAATCTAATTGGCTGGTTCTGGTCACCGAACAAACGCCACCTTATTTTTGTCATAATCCATCCACAACGTTTTGAGATGTCATGCTATATATCGTTTTCATCCCATCTCTCAACAATGAAGAATCTCTTGAAAAATTGAAAATTATCATATCCCGATTTACAGTGTAATACTAGACGTATAGATGATTATTACTAATACTGATGGGAATATCCTCACAATGTACATGTAGTGAGTGAATGATGTATGTACAACAGGCTATTTACACCAATTGAACATAACTGTACAGCTGCTGGACAACAGTACGCAAGCACATGCATAAGTATACATTGATACCATTGTTAATGCATTGAATTTGAGTGTCATTAAATGCATCTTTAAAATAAAGGGTGCAGGGAAGAAGTTGTCTTTGTTTAATTATTTACATAACGGCATTGTAAACACCCCTTCCCCTTGTGAACACTCCCATAATGCTTGGACATACACCCCCTCCACCGTAACACTCTGTAATGCTTGGGTATACGGGGGGGAGTTGATGTATATCCAAGTGTTACAGGGGGAGTGGATAATCCACAGCATTACGAAATGTACAGGGGGAGTGGTGCAGAGTGTTACAGGTCGGAGTGGTGTAACACTCTGTACCGCTTGGATATAAACCCCCCCCACACCCTCATGGGTTTCGTAATTTTTGACTGGCCCATTTTCCGCAGCTGTTCCGTCTATTTTCTTATCTTACATTCATTTAAATTATCTGTAATCTTCATTGGGATCGCGTCGGCTTTTAATTGCTTCAATTTACTCATCCCATACTGGGGATACAGTCCGGTGTCGTTCAAATTATCTTTAAAATGGGTGTTGCAAATGATGCTTGAAACAATTGGGCCACGTCGCTTTCCTCTGGTGAGTTTTACTTTGGCTGTCCAAATTTTCCTTACAGCTGAATCTTTAGGGCAACAATACATATATATATATATAATATATATATATATATATATATATATATATATATATATACAACACACCATTTTGGTTGTGTGCTACAACCAAGCAACCACACAATACATTGCATTCTCAGTACCTTTCAGAGTTCAGAGTACATGTGTAGGCCGCATGTAAACAAAAGTCCTCGCAGCAAAACTATCCTCGAGATGAGTGGCAGGTTACAACAATATATTTATTTTATTTATCCGAATGCAGCCTGTGGCTGCTTGGCTGCATCATTTTCTGGGGGCGTAGCCGTGCTGCTGATGCAATGCCCCCCTGTTACCAGGAAGCTGGTACTCATTTCACCATCCACTGAAGGCACACAGGCTGAGTCAACACACCTGGTGTTAATTCAAAGGCTCGACAAGGCTTAAACTCAAGACCCGAAGATCTTAAGCCAACAACAAGCCAGTGATGAGACACATCACTCACTTCATCATTTTTGGGGGGTGGGGCAAATCGAGTGTAGAAGGAACACTAAAAAAGTATGTCTTTGTTTCAAAATATTTATTCAAGAAAAAAAATGATTAAGTGTAAAGTGAAACCATACTTAAACCAAACATGAATTTCTGATTCTGTGGACCTTTAATTGTGTAGAAAATAAAACTTTTTTTCAGGAACTTTCCCGCCGTTAATGCTCCGTCTTCTACACCACCTTATCTAATACAGTTCCATTTGTTATTTGTGTCTGTTGTTTGTGTCCTTTATGACGTCCTTAAAAAACGTGCGTTTCCTGTGTGCAATGATTTTCAATTTTGTTTGATTGCCAGACAGGCAAAACAGTTACCTTACTCCTCTCTGCGCATATGCACTCATGATAAGATTCCGTACAGTTTGCTGAATTCAGAGCCAAAGTACTGCTAAACTGCAGGTTCGTATTCCGATTCGTGTTCTGCAGTGTTCAACATATAAAATTCAATGGAAATTAAGTTGTTCCTCGATCATAAGACTGATACCTTTCAGGACAGACAGACAGATGAACCGATCGGTTAGCCCTGCTTTGCGTTATGCACGTGGGCTAATTATATGTAGTATGATAACATAAAGTTTGGTGGAAGAAGTATCACTGAGTAGGGGAGGCATACGAGATAGGAGTGCCATGCTATGGTGGGTGTGCGCATAATAAAATTGCTGTGACCAAGGGTGTGTGTGGGGGTGAGGGGGGGTTATTTAAAATGCTGCCACATAAAGCATTCAATAATCCAAAGTTAACCCACAATATTAAAATATTCAGCCACTATTAATTTGCAATTGGTCAACTGGATTTGATGCCAATCCAATTTTTATTATGGACCCTAGGCATCAAAAAGCTACATATATCCAACAAACAGTTTCATATGGAACACCTCACCGCCATTAAACATTTAAAATGT
>CM068964.1:5225722-5239396 GCA_035128595.1 Eptatretus atami
AGAGAGAGATGCATGTGGCCTGTGCAACGGTATTTGGTATGTGAACGGTTTTACGTCGGTCGTACAGTTGAAAAAAGTATGGTAGGCAGGAAAGAAGTGGAGCTTTTGTTCTTGATGCATGTGTGGGGCAGGAACCTACAGCTGGTTCATGTATAACATGTTCCTGGCTTGCTGTAGTGATATCAAGGGTCACTTCCTCGGGCTATTGCCTGATGGCAGCTTGAGAGGAATAACCTCAGTTTCCGGGCTGCAGATTTCCTTCTCCGCTTTGCTCAGATCTCATTATCGTTGCACCAGCAACCGCCACACCATTATCCATGCTTTATTCTACTCCCCAACACCCTAACCCTTCCCCCAAAGGGTGCAACAAATTTCAAACAGCTGGTGAGCTTTGCTATAGCCTGCCAAAATTACCGGGTACAACAATAACTCCATTGAAAGTAAGGCTGGCGGATCATCTGCAGCCATTTGCAGCCAAGAATAAACAGCAACTTGAAGCTCAGCATCTTCCTGCAATTCAACTCTGGACTACATTTGCACTTACATAGTTTCCCATGGCAGATTTCTGGCAAGTGTCGCATTCACTGGAACTTTGTTCTTGATTGTGCTTCAATTCATCGACAACCACAATTGGCTTATCAAGTTATTTATTTGATGTGGTTTAGATTTTTATTATTTTGTAGGAGTTTCGCATGCCCGCTTTAAATGCATCTTCAATGGGTACGGGACTTAGCTAATGTTGCGCAGCATCAGATATGTGGATAAAGATTATCCATCAATGATCTTCATAGAATGCAACACTTTGAGTAGTTAACGCATGAAATCGGTAGAGAGGTTAAATTGAAATTAGTGAGGTACGTAGAAAGCATTGGAGAATGGACGGGTACAGGGATAATTGGCAGGACTTGTCGATAGCATGCGTGTTGGATGGGTGATTGCATTTACATGTGTAGTGATTGTGATGGCCTGTTGGGAGGGTCTCGTCAAAAAGGTGAAATGTGTGTCTCGGTGTATTGTGCGTTCCTCACCCTGCGGGAACAACAGCAATTCATCCCAATACCTTGCCCCTGCCCCCCACCCTAAAAGAAATATATTTATATCAAAAAAAGTTCCACTTAATATTGTTATTTGCATATATGACACCTCTCTCCAGTGAAATTAAGTCTATCGCCCTGATGGATTGGTTTAATCTGGTATTGATGTTGCGTGGGCATATGGGGCTGATTGTGGTATATATACGCCTCCTGATGTGTCAAAGTTCATTTGTTATTCCATCATCAAATCAAATGGGTCACCCAAACTGTAAATCTTCTCAAAAGAACACTACTTTGGGCAATTAATAATAATTCGATTTAAACAAATTCATACTCAAAATACAAATATAACTACAGCGGTGCTCAGTCGACGCGCACCACTGATGGGCTGGATCTGGATCTGAACTGAACCCAATATAATTGGCTTGTTCCTTTTTATTATTATTATTAATTAATTATTGATTATTATTATCGCCCCCTTCCAACTCATCCACCCAAGTTTCGTCTGAATCTGTCAACTTTTTGGATATCTGATCAAATACAGGATCATCAGAAGGAAAACAGAACAAGTAAGAGCAAAGATGGAGTCATAAAGGAGAAATCCGAACAAACACGGGTGAAAACAACAACCTCCATCCCAATTCGTGGCGGAGGTGATGATACTCAGTTTTGTCGTTATTTGATGTTCCCTATGGGTGGACACATCAGTCATTGATGCTAGCTAGCCATCAATGATTAAATCCCATACCCATGTTTTTACTTTGTCCATTGATACTAATTCCATTGTATTCTGTAAAGATACATTGAATTTCATAATGGTCTTGTCATGCATGTAATGTATTACACAGCTCTTGCCGGAAATCTACAACCCAGCTCCCTCGTCTTTGGGTTCTTAACGAGCCTCGATCAGGTTTTCAAAAAAATGAAAAAAAAACAAGTAAAAACATTTTTCTCCTTTCTTAACGGGACAATTAAATACCCACTTTCTTGGTTGGACGAGGGAAATGTTTGTTTTTTTACCTAAGTCTTTCACGAACTGGCTGACGCAGGCCTGAATTTGATCAAGTAATTGAAGACAGGAATTTGGAATTTGTGCATTGGTGTCGGTGATAGCTCAACTACTCTTTGCAAAGGGCACACCGTGGGATCATTAACATCGCAAAACTGATGCCAGAAGACGGGATCCCGTTAAACGTCCGTCCAGAACAACACAACTGATTGAATCAACCTAACTGTGAAACGCGATGACAGTTTTATAGCTAGGTCAAGGTGAGACAACTCAGAGGCAAGTGAGTGTGTGTACCTCTCGTCCTCGACTCGACCATCCGGCACCCGTAAGAAAACAACAATATCATCTATATATAATGGAGTAAGTGTAATGTGATTAATGTATGTATGTATAATCCGCCTCTTCATCCATTGGTTGGACAAGCTGACCCTGACGTCACCCCACAATTGTTTCCTGAAATCTTAACCTAAAGTGCCCCAAAAGACCCAAATGATCCCGAAGAACCCCCAATGATCTAAAAGACCTCGGGGATCCAAAATATCAGAGGCCATAAAAGACTGAAGACCTGGAATACCTGAAGAAAAAAAAAACGAAAGACCACTGGAAGACCCCTTAAACACCCCAAAGACTCCAAAGAATCCCATATGACATAAAATACCCCAAAGGATCCAAAAGACCATGGGGACGCAAAATACCGAGAGACGCCAAAAAGACCGCATGGGATTATCTGGGCCCCATGGAAATTTTAACATAGTAAAACATGACTTCGTCCCCCTCCCCCCAACGCCCCCACGCACAATCTCAAAGTCCTCAACCTCCTTCCAAACTCTGTCCTCGAATTACAACCACCCACCACCCCTCCGATGCACGCCAAACTTGTGCTCCCCTCCCCTTTTCTTTCAATCCTCAAGCCCTGTCCCAGCCCAAATGTCCTTCGCCTCCACCTCTCAAAAGCCTCAAGCCCCTCAATCCCAACTATTTCCTCCTCTGCCTTCCTCCGCTCCCCAACCAACTCTGTCATCCTCATGCCATCCATTGGGACATACTCTGTACAGAGCGTTGGTTGCTGCCCAAGCAGCTCCTTGGCTATTGGGCACAATCCTGGACGGTCCGCCACTCCGACAACAGGATACCAGCATGCTGGTACCATTTTGCCAACCTCAGAAGGATGAACAGGCCAGTGAACCCCACCTGGTAATAAATTCAACAGCCGAGGGGGATTTGAACCCAGGATGCCTTGGATCTCAAGCCCACCACCCTAACTATTAAGCTAACACGCAGGCATATACTGCTGGTCATCTCCTCCCCCTGTTGTTGAAGCCTTAACTGCCCCACAACCCAAGTAGTCCACGCCCCAAGTCCTCAATGCTCCTTTCCAACTCCATACACCCCACCGCCCCAACTCTGTCCTCCCCTCCCATTTCTTCCCATTCTTAACAAAGTGAGAAGCCATTCGGCCTACATGCTGCGTGCCCTGTTGTTCCGAACAATGTTTAAAAAGTAATAGAGAAGAACATTAAATTTACAATCAAGTCCCCCTTGCTTCCCTTATCCTCACTAATTGTGTGTGTGGTGTGTGTGTCAGCACTACTCCTCCTACAGTTCTGGCTGATTACACTATAATTTTGCTACGTAAGGATCAGCAATGACTCATTTAGTGTATCGAAGTGTTTTTATGTTTGTCAAGTGCTCTGGGGGGGGGGGAAGGGGGGAATGGACACAAATTCTTTGAAAAGGTTCTTGCATGTAGCGCCACGCTCCAGGTGGGGGGAGCTAATTGCAAGTCTGCACCATTACAGTCCAGTGTCTGTCGCCCACATTTCCAGTGCAGTGAAGGTGTTTGAAATTGTAAGCAGTTGGTACATTTTTTGCTTTGTTGGCACGTAACCTGGGCTCTGTTTATTGTTGGCCTATACACTACCCCGAAAAAGGTATGAGTCAGAATGTGTGCATGCTTGGAACAAGAATTGCCTGTAGGGTGGGGTTTTGGCTTGTATTACGAAAGCTTTACTGACAAAGATGAATCTTTTGGTTCTGCTGAAGTAAGTCCAGTTGGTCTATAAAAGTCCTTAATCCTAAATATTTCAGCAGCGGAAGATGCTTTCATGACTGCACTGATCGCAAGAACCGCAACACTTGGTGGCCACCTTGTTCGTCTGAGATATTCTGGCTCAAACAACTTTCATTCCATCGAAAAAGATTCCACAGAAATATATATAGACGGGAGACCATGATGATACAGCGCAATAAATAAATTTGGAGAAAATTTTGAAGTCGAGTCCATTTCTGAATTTCCTGGGGGGGTTGTTATAATCAACTGCATTAGCAAATGAAAGAGATAATGCTTTATAAATACATGTCCCTGCACCGATGTGATATTGTCAAAAGTCCAAAAACGGACATGACGTCTGGGAAATTGACGAAATGCCGCTGAAGTCGAACTTCTCTGTAACAATATCAAAAAATAAAGCCGTGTACGCAAAGTTTCAGTTGAATATTGTTTACGCTGTGGAAATTCGCAATAATACACCATAAAGGGTCCTAGGTGAGACTATATCGTAAGTTATGTGTAGTTAGCAAACCCGTTTTGTATAGAGGGAAATATATGTGATCCATTCGGGCTGCGATTCTTCAGTTAGCCCGTTTTCTTTTGCTGTCGTTATTTTGGTGGCAAGAACACAACGAATCATCGCCACAACAAAATCTCAAACAATCACGCCATTCACTACACGACGCCAACAATCACGCCATTCACACGCACGACGCCACCTTACCACAACTACGCTAGCCACCATCTTCGGCCACTCGCCATTCAATAGCACCGTGCGGTCACGATCTCCGCGGACGGATGAAATAGCGAGGGGCGCAGCAACAGGGTGCGAAGGGGCATCTCCCGCCCAAAAACGCCCGCCGCAAATTCTCGCCCGAATTTCTTCCTTCCCTCGTCATACGGGGCGCATGGAGAAGAAAACCAACAACGCTGTGGGGTTTTCCCCAGCCATTGTTTTCCCCCGCGCTGGTGAGAAAGGGGGGAGGGGGGTTGCCGGCGTCTCTCGCCGATTGGCGGATGCGCGGTGTGACGCGGCCGGGGAGGAACCTCCCTTCGAGGCATTTTCTGGAAGCGTCTCGAAGGAGAGGAGGAGCCAAGAATGGGGCGGGGCGCGGGCGGACGAAGGGGCGGAGCCCGACCGCTAAAAAGGGTGGGCGTGGAGAGTCCCTGTTCCTTGGTCCGCGCTGAATGAGAATTACGAGAAGTTGTGGAGAGTCGCTGTGTCCCTTGTCCTGAATGAGAATGTCGAGAGTTGTTGAGAGTCCGCTGCTTTTGGTTCGTTCAATCGGAGGAAAGAGGTGAGGTTCTGTTCGTTCGTTCGGGTCTGGTCGTGGTCGGTGAAGGTCGTCGAATTGGCGCAGTCGTCCAAAAATTGGACACGGTCGTCGAAACCTGGTCCCTGGTGATTGTTCCTAGTCGGAGGTCGATCGGCTGGTGCAGTCCCGAAGACCGCCGCCTAGTGGGACGGAGCGCCATGCCATTCCCCCCCCCGTCCCCGCCGAACCCGGCCCATTCCCCAAAACCCCGTCCGAGCTGTCGGCGGACGACACGTCAGGCGCGAGGCATGAGCCAGTGGACCACGCGCGGAGGGACTCGGAGTTTGCGGTCGCCCAGGGCCTGACGAACCGCTCAGGGAAGTCGCGACTTAACTTTTCTTTGGGGTTTTGTGTAAATGTCTGTGGGTGCGCCAGTCTTGAGAAGTAGAACTGTTTTTAGGGTGTTTGCCCGTGTGAATTGCCTTTAAATTCGTTGTAGATAATGCGTTGGTTCTTTGCTTGTGTTTCCTTTGCATAAACGTATACGTGTATTGCTTTTGTTCCTTTGTTTTACTGTAATAACGTGCCTTCCGTGAATAAATGTGCTTGTCCCGATTGTTCCCCGTTTTGCTTCGTTATTTCCTTTTATTGAATCTCATCTTGCATCACGTAAGGGATTGGTAGTGGGTTTTAAATGCCCGGTAAATAATCTGAACCGTCAAGGTCATCGATAACTCCGCTCGGTTATCCCTGTAGCACGGAACGAGCCGCTTAAAGCGTTCGTGTCGGAGTCGACCTGGGCGTGTACAACTCCTCGGTACGCTATCCGCGGCGGGTACTTAGGTAATCGACCATTCGCGATCGGATCCTATTTCGCGCGGTAAGAAATGCGGACTGAGTGTGGTGGTTAAACCCCCACCCGTGACTAGCTTCCGGCGTTGTCCGAGAGGGTCACGACTGAATTGCAACGTTGGGGGCGAAGCGGCCGCTAATTGTTAGCACGCGGTCGTTTGCACGCCGGCGGGGCGCGAATTCAAACAATATGTTAGGGTATGGGGGGGGGGGAGTCTGAAAACCAAGGTTCGAGCGGACAGACGGAGAGCCGATCCCACTGGTCCCCGCTCTGGTGATGTCCAGTTAGGGGCTAATAACAGGGGTGGCATAAAATCACAGTTCAAACCTTCAATTAAAACACAAGTTGGGATGGCTTTTCACTTACCAGCCCCCTTTTTCCAAAATGTTTTTTTCCGTATAATGAGGAAAGTAAATATATAGACACGCGTTTCAACTCGAGAATTATATTTTATGTGAAAGAGAAATGAAGTGAACGTGTGTTTGTGCATTCCCACCCTACAACCGCCTTCATCGCACCCCTTTGCCATGCCCCTGCCCCACCAAAAACAAATTATATTTAAAATTAATAAAAATTATGCCTTAAATAGTAATCATATTGGCATGAAATATTAATTATATTTGAGTTAGACAGGTGTGAAGAGAAGGATAACAGAAGATAAGTAGGGAGAGAGGGAGGATATGGGAAGGGAAGGGGAAAAGGAAGCAAAAACAGTTGGGGTTGTGTATCGAGAGGTTGATGAGAATGGGCAGTGGAATGTCATCACGCATACGTTAATTGGCGCAATTATCATTGTGTGGTTAAACAATTAGTCTGATTCTTGTTGGCCCACATGTTTCACCCCTACACACTCGCTGTGTTGGAAAATTAAAGGTCAACGTTAAAAGAGAACTGGAAGTGTGTGCAGCCAAAATGAGATGTAAGGAGGTGAAGGGGTAAATCTTCCAACAGGGCTTCTCAAGGTTTGTGACGAGGTGGTTACTCAATGGACCGATTCATTTTTTTGGCTTTTTCTGAACTTGAGTATATTTAAAAAAAAAAAAACCTTGTACATAGGTGACATCTTCAACAAGACTAGTTCTCATTCTAAACATCAGTCAATTGAGGAAATATTATAAATATATATAATTTTTGCTAGGTGCTGCTCCTTTGAATGGAAAAAAGGTAAAAACACAAAAACGAACTAGAGAGTGGTCAGTTAGAGCCGCATTCCTCGCCAGGCTGAACAGTTTACGTTTTTTTTTTTTTTAATATACTCAAGTTCAGAAAAAGCCAAAAAATGAATCGGTCCATTGAGTAACCCCTCGTCACAAACCTGAGAAGCCTGTTTGGAGATTTACCCCTCCACCTCCTTCACATCTCATTTGCTGCACACACTTCCAGTTCTCTTTTAACGTTGACCTTTAATTTTCCAACACAGCGAGTGTGTAGGGTGAAACATTGTGGGCAACAGAATCAGACTAATTGTTTAACCACACAATGATAATTGCGCCAATTACGTTGGTGATGACATTCCACTGCCCATTCTCATCAACCTTCTCGATACACACCCAACATGTTTTGTTCCTTTTCCCCTTCCTTCCCATATCCTCCCTCTCTCCCTACTTATCTTCTGTTATCCTTCTCTTCACACCTGTCTAACTCAAATATAATTAATATTTCATGCCAATATGATTACTATTTAAGGCATAATTTTTATTAATTTTAAATATAATTTGTTTTTGGTGGGGCAGGGGCATGGCAAGGGGGTGGATGAAGGCGGTTGTAGGGTGAGGAATGCACAAACACACGTTCACCTTCATTCTCTTCACATAAAAATATAATTCTCGAGTTTAAAACGGTTCTATATTTTACTTTCCTCATTATACGGACATTGAGCTAAGTGACAAAGCATCACAACCTTGTGTTTTAATTGAAGGGTTGAACTGTGATTTTATGCCACCCTGTTATTAGTCCCCTACTGGCATCACCAGAGGGGACCATGGGATCGCTCTCCGTCTGTCCGTCGAACCTGTGGTTTTTCAGACTCCCCCCCCCCCATACCCTTTAACATATTGTTGTGAATTCGCGCCCCGCCGGCGTGCAAACGACCGCGTGTAACCAATAGCGGCCGCTTCGCCCACCGAACGTGCAATTCAGTCGTGACCCTCTCGGACAACGCCGGAGCTAGTCACGGGTGGGGGTTTAACCTCACCACAACTCAGTCCGCATTCTACCGCGCGAAATAGGATCCGATCGCCGAATGGTCGATTTACCTAAGTACCCGCGCGGATAGCGTACCGAGGAGTTGTACCACGCCACAGGTCGACTCCGGACACGAACCGCTTAAGCGGCTCGTTCCGTGCTACAGGGATAACCGAGCGGAGTTATCGTCGACCTTGACGGTTCAGATTATTTACCGGGCATTTTAAACCCACTACCAATCCCTTACGTGATGCAAGATGGAGATTCAATAAAAGGAAAAGACGAAGCAAAACGGGGAACAATCGGACAAGCACATTTATTCACGGAAGGCACGTATATTACAGTAAAACAAAGGAACAAAAGCAATACACGTATACGTTTATGCAAAGAAACACAAGCAAAGAACCAACGCAATCTACAACCGAATAAGGCAATTCACACGGCAACACCTAAAACAGTTCTACTTCTCAAGACTGGCGCCACCCACAGACATTTACACAAAACCCCAAAAGAAAAGAAGTCGCGACTTCCCTGAGCGGTCGTCCAGCCCTTGGCGACCGCAACTCCGAGTCCCTCCGGCGTGGTCCACTGGGCTCATGCCTCGCGCCTGCACGTGTCGTCCGCCCGACAGCTCGGACGGGGTTTTGGGGGAATGGGCCGGGTTTCGCGCGGGGACGGGGGGGGGGGAATGGCAGGCGCTCCGTCCCACTAGCGGGGTCTCGGGACTGCACCAGCTCCGATCGACCCTCCGACTAGGAACAATCACCAGGGACCAGGTTCGACGACCGTGCAATTGACGACCTGCGCCAATTCGACGACCTTCACCCGACCACGACCAGACCCGAACGAACGAACAGAACCTCAACCTCTTCCTCCGAGAACGAACCAAAAGCAGGGACTCTCCAACAACTCTCGACAATTCTCATTCAGGACAAGGGACACAGCGACTCTCCACAACTCTCGTAATTCTCATTCAGGACAAGGGAACAGGGACTCTCCACGCCCACCCTTTTGTAGGGTCGGGCTCCGCCCTTCGCTCCGCCCGCGCCCCGCCCCATTCTTGGCTCCTCCTTCCTTCGAGACGCTTCCAGAAAATGCCTCGAAGGGAGGGTTCCTCTCCCCCGGCCGCGTCACACCGCGCATCCGCCAATCGGGAGAGGACGCCGCACCCCCTCCCCCCTTTCTCACCAAGCGCGGGGAAAAATGGCGGGAAAACCCCACAGGCGTTGTTGGTTTTCTTCTCCATGCGCCGTATGACGAGGGAAGGAAGATTCGGGCGGGAGATATTTGCGCGGGCGTTTTGGGCGGGAGATGCCCCTTCGCACCCTTGTTGCTGCTGCCCCTCCGCTATTTCATCCGTCCCGCGGAGATCGTGACCGCACGGTGCTCATTGAATGGCGAGTGGCGAAGATGGTGGTAGCGTAGTTGTGGAAGGTGGCGTCGTGGTGTGAATGGCGTGATTGTTGGCGTCGTGTAGTGAATGGCGTGATTGTTGAGATGTTTGTTGTGGCGATGTTCGTTGTTGTTCTTGCACCAAAATAACGACAGCAAAAGAAAAACGGCTAACTGAAGAATCGCAGCCCGAATGGATCACATATATTCCCTCTATACAACGGGTTTGGGCTAACTACACATGAACTTACCGATATATCTCACCTGAGGACCCTTTATGGTGTATTGCGAATTTCCACAGCGTAAACAATATTCAACTGAAACTTGGTACACGGCTTTATTTTGATATGTTACAGAAGAAGTTCGACTTTCAGGGCATTTCGTCAATTTTCCAGAGTCATGTCCGTTTTGGACTTTGACAATATCACATCGGTGAGGGACATGTATTATAAAGCAATTATCTCTTTCATTTGTAATGCAGTGCATTATAAACAACCCCCCCTAGGAAATTCAGAAATGGACTCGACTCAAAATTTTCTTCCAAATTATTTATTGCCGCTGTAACATCATGGTCTCCCGTCTATACTATATTCTGTGGAATCTTTCGATGGGATGAAAGTTGTTTAGAAAGCAGAATATCTCAACGAACAAGGTGGCCACCAAAGTGTTGGGTTCTTGGATAGTGCAGTTCATGAAAGCATCTTCCGTGCTGAAATATTTAGGATTAAGACTTTTAATAGACCAATGGACTTACTTCAGCAAGAACAAAGATTCATCTTGTCAGTAAAGCTTTCGTAATACAAGCCAAACACCCACCCTACAGGCAATCTTGTTCCAAGCATGCAACACATTCTGACTCATACCTTTTTGGGGGTAGTGTATAGGCAACAATAAACAGAGCCCAGGTTACGTGCACAAAGCAAAAATGTACCAACTGCTTACAATTCAAAACACCTTCACTGCACTGGAACATGTGGGGACAGGAACACTGGACTGTAAATGGTGAGACTTGCAATAGCCTCCCCCACCTGGAGGTGGCGCTACATGAAGAACCTTTTCAAAGAATTTGTGTCCATTCCCCCCTTCCCCCCCCCCCAGAGCACTGACAAACATAAAAACACTTCGATACACTAAATGGAGTCATGCTGATCCTACGTAGCAAAATATAGATGTAATCAGCCCAGAACTGTAGGAGGAGTAGTGCTGACACACACACACAATAGTGAGGATAAGGGAAGCAAGGGGGACTTGATTGTAAATTTAATGTTCTATCTCTATTTACTTTTAACATTGTTCGGAACAAACAGGGGCAACGCAGGCATGATAGGCCGAATGGCCTTCTCATTTGTTAAGAATGGGAAGAAATGGGGAGGGGAGGACAGAGTTGGGGGTGGGGGTGTATGGAGTTGGAAGAGGGAGATTGAGGACTTGGGGTGGACTACTTGGGGTTTGGGGCAGTTAAGGACTTCAACAAAGGGGGAGGAGATGACAGAGTATGCCTGGTGTTAGCTTAATAGTTAGGGTGGTGGGCTTGAGATCCAAGGATCCTGGGTTCAAATCCCCCTCGGCTGTTGAATTAATACCAGGTGGGGTTCACTGCCTGTCATCCTTCTGAGGTTGGCAAAATGAGTACCAGCATGCTGGTATCCTGTGTCGGAGTGGCGACCCGTCCAGGATTGTGCCCAATAGCCAAGGAGACTGCTTGGGCAGCACCAACGCTCTGTACAGAGTATGGTCCCAATGGATGGATGGATGGATGACAGAGTTGGTTGGGGAGGGAGGAAGGCCAGAGGAGGAATGAGTTGGGATTGAGGGGCTTGAGGCTTTTGAGAGGGTGGAAGGCGAGGACATTGGGCTGGGACAGGGCTTGAGGATTTGAAAGAAAAGGGGAGGGGAGCACAAAGTTTGGGTGCATCGGGAGGGGTGGTGGTGGTTGTAGATCGAGGACAGAGTTGGAAGGAG
The DNA here is from genome assembly GCA_035128595.1 of Eptatretus atami. Taxonomy (NCBI): domain Eukaryota; kingdom Metazoa; phylum Chordata; class Myxini; order Myxiniformes; family Myxinidae; genus Eptatretus; species Eptatretus atami. Next base: position 5,237,463 of record CM068964.1, read on the forward strand.
GTTGAGGACTTGAGATTGTGCGTGGGGGCGTTGGGGGGAGGGGGGACGAAGTCATGTTTTACATAATGTAAAATTTCCATGGGGCCCAGATAATCCCATTGGGTCTTTTGGGTTCTCTCGGTATTTTGCGTCCCCATGGTCTTTTGGATCCTTTGGGTATTTTATGTCATTGGGATTCTTGGAGTCTTTTGGGGTGTTTAAGGGTCTTCCAGGGTCTTCGTTTTTTTTTTCTTCAGGGTATTCCAGGTCTTCAGTCTTTTAGGTCCTCTGGATATTTTGGATCCCCGAGGTCTTTTAGATCATTGGGGGTCTTCGGGATCATTTGGGTCTTTGGGGCACTTTAGGTTAAGTATTTCAGGAAACAATTGTGGGTGACGTCAGGTCAGCTGTCCAACCAATGGATGAAGAGCGGATTATACATACATACATAATCACATACACTTACTCCATTATATATAGATGATTATTGTTGTTTCTTACGGGTTGCCGGATGGTCGAGTCGAGACCGAGAGGTACACACACTCACTTGCCTCTGAGTTGTCTCACCTGACCTAGCTATAAACTGTCATCGCGTTTCACAGGTAGGTTGATTCATCAGTGTGTTGTTCCTTGGACGGACGTTTAACGGGATCCCGTCTTCTGGCATCAGTTTTTGGATGTTAAAGATCCCACGGTGTGCCCTTTGCAAAGAGTAGTTGAGCTATCACCGACACCATGCACAAATTCCAAATTCCTGTCTTCAATACTTGATCAAATGTCAGGCCTGGTCAGCCAGTTCGTGAAAGACTTAGGTAAAAAACAAACATCCCTCGTCCAACCCAAGAAAGTGGGTATAATTGTCACCGTTAAGGAAAGGAGAAAAATGTTTTTACTTGTTTTTTTTTCATTTTTTGAAAACCTGATCGAGGCTCGTGTAAGAACCAAGAACGAGGAGCTGTGGTTGTAGATTTCCGCAAGAGCTTGTACATACATTACATGCATGACAAGACCATTATGAAATGTCAATGTATTTTTACATGAATTACAATGGAATTAGTATACAATGGACAAAGTAACATGGGTATGGGATTTTAATCATTGATGCTAGCTAGCATCATGAATGATGTGTCCACATGGGAACATCAAAAACGACAAACTGAGTATCATCACCTCCGCCACCGAAGGGGGATGGAGGTTGTGTTTTCACCCGTGTTTGTCGGATTTCTCCTGATGACTCCATCTTTGCTCTTTACTTGTTCTGGTTCCTTCTGATGATCCTGTATTTGATCAGGATATCCCAAAAAGTTGACAGATTCAGACGAAACTTGGTGGATGAGTTGAAGGGGGGGGATAATAATAATAATAATAATAATAATAATAATAAAAAGGAACAAGCCAATTATATTTGGGTTCAAGTGCAGATCCAGATCCAGCCCATCAGTGGTGCGCGCTCGACTGAGCACCGTTGTAGTTATATTTGTATTTTGAGTATGAATTTGTTTAAAATCGAATTATTATTATTGGCCAAAGTAGTGTTCTTTTGAGAAGATTTACAGTTGGGTGACCCATTTGATTGATGATGGAATAACAATGAACTTTGACACATCAGGAGGCGTATATATACACAATCAGCCCATCATGCCCACGCAACATCAATACCAGATTAAACCAATCCATCAGGCGATAGACTTAATTTCACTGGAGGAGAGGTGTCATATATGCAAATACAATATTAAAAGTGGAACTTTTTTGATATAAATATATTTCTTTTAGGGTGGGGGGCAGGGCAAGGTATGGGGATGAAGGCTGTTGTTCCGCAGGGTGAGGAACGCACAAACACCGAACACACATTCACCTTTTGACGAGACCCTCCCACAGGCATCACAATCACTACACATGTAAATGCAATCACCCATCCACACGCATGCTATCGACAAGTCCTGCTAATATCCCTG
>CM068964.1:5276818-5280809 GCA_035128595.1 Eptatretus atami
TTGACTGGACCACTCAAGAAACATTTATGTTTATTATATTTCAGCCACTCCAGTGTGCATTTCGCTTTGTGCTCCGATCATTGGCCGATGTAAGTGTGAATCTCCGACCCAGTTCAAGATTCACGGCTGACTCAAAGCAGGTTTTGTTAGTTTTGTTCGTTTGACCACAGACTTTTCTCCACGTGCCTGGCAGTATCTTAAGATGTTTTCACAAACTCCATACGAGTTTAGATGTGTCTTTTTTAGACTGGCTTCTTTTCTTGCCACCTGTCCATAGAGGCCAGCTTTTGTGAAGGGAATGGGATATTGTGATTGATGGAACACTGACCCCATCCAGACATTGGAGCCTGAGATCTTTCAGTCATTGTTAGAATTAGAGTGACATCATGAATCGGATCCTGCTGTCTGGCTGGGCTTGAGTTTAGATGAGCGAACCGATCTGGGGTAGAAGTCTGGGTGGATATATCTTCCACTCATTTAATTAATGTATTTCACGTACCGAACGCGGGATAATGAAGTGATTGAAATGTCTTATTAACCCTCTCCTGAACGGACTTCTCACCACTTTATGTCTGACTTATTTGGGAAGCTCCTTGATCTTCATGTTTGTCTTGTTGGTTGACCAAGTGAGTTTCACCTTCCAAACTGCTTAGATAAGTGGGAGGAGATTAATGGTTTAATTTAAACCACTGATTATATGCAGCGTGCAAACCTTATTACACTTATTTTGTAAAACAAAATAATTTACTCCTGAAGAGATTTAGGAGTTAATTAGGTAAAGGTTGAACCACTTTATACAACTGAGGAAATCATTCTGATTTTTCTCTGTTTAATTCAAACTTTTCACATTTTATCTGTATTTTTTAACCTTTATCAATTTGGAGCTAGTTGTGAAGACTCTTATTGTTAAGTTTGATTTGAAAACATCATTGAAACCTAGGGCACTCGGTAGAGCGCATACCTCCGGCAACACAATGCCTGATCCCGACAACATATCGGGACCAATACCATTTTGAAATATACGCCTAATACAGTACTATTATCATTTTTGGCCCTATCTCTCAATGGTGAAGATCACTTAAAAGATTAAATAACTCTCAGTCCAGATCCGGATTTGGATCTTCACCAAAAATCAAATTAATTTGTCCTTGGCAATACATACACCCAACATATCAACAATTTTCGTCCGAAATCGTCCACAACTTTTGGGATATTTATGCTAAATATATTTTTTGCTCCATTCTCTCAATAGTGAAGAATCACTTAAAATATTAGATCCGGAATCCGGATCTGATCTTCATAAAAAATCTAATCAGTTGCCTTTATCGACACTGAACCTGTTCACAAAAATTTCATCCAGATAAGTCACACTTTTGGATATCCTGATGCATAAACAGACAAACAGACAGAAAGGGGTGAAAATATAACCTCCTTCCCCTTCAGTGTGGTGGAGTAATCCATCTCAGTTGGCATTCAAAATGGCGAAAACTTTAAAGTGGATGAATTAAATGTGGCAGGACACTGCGTATCCTGCTTTTTGATACAGTCTGGCTTCTCGCCTTGCTTTCCAACTTTCCATCATATGGCATCATTTACCAACTCCTCTTGGCTTACTTTGACTTTCCTGTTACTCTCGTTAGCCTAATACAAGGCTCTCAACGGAATCCTTTTCATCAACCTCTCCTTGTCAAAGCTGGTAGTAGACTCAACTCATGAAACCTCTTTTGACTCTGAAACCCCTCTTATCTATTTGCTGATGACCCCCACCCTCTGTTCGTGGACCATCTTCATCCTTCAGACAGGTTTACGCTGCACCTCTTTTCCCTCTCTTCAAGACCTTGAAAAAAAATCACAAGATGGTCAACATTGGAATTGTCTTTATCCTGACATCTCTCTCCCCCTCTCTCTCTTTCTTTCTTTCTTCCTCTCTCTCTCTTCTCTCTCTCTCTCTCTCTCTCTCTCTCTCTCTCTCTCTCTCTCTCTCTCTCTCTCGCTCTCTCTCTTCTCTCTCTCTTTCCTCCCTCTCTTCTCCTCTGGCTCTCTCTCTTCCTTCTCTCCTCTCTCTCTCTCTCTCTCCTCTCTCTCTCTCTCTCTCTCTCTCTCTCTCTCTCTCTCTCTCTCTCTCTTCCCCAACCCCCTGTTCCCCCAAAACAGACTCTCTGGCAATGCTCTCCATTATAACTATCTTTACAAACTATGCGGAGGAAGTTGGCTCCAAGCCATCACCTACTGGGCACCTCTATCATCAAAGTCCTTCCTTGCCACCCACAACTCCTATTTTTCCACCTGCCAAATGCTTTCATCGTAGCTTGATGGAGTCACCTCTTGGCCTGACTCCCATGCGTCACATATTTCTCAGCTGACGTCGTGGAAACCAAGGCTTTCCACATTATTGGAAAATCTCCTGCAATTGAAGCTGAGTCAATGCGGGTCTCTCACTTTGCCATCACAGATAGGTCGGGATGCGTCTCTTCAGATTTCCACCACCTCCTTGGTCTTGCATGGTCTGCTTTCCATGTTTTGCCCCTCCCCCTCCTTCAGGCTTTTGCATGGGTGCACGTGGTCCAACATCAACCCCCTTCTGGTGAAACTCCCAAAAATCCAGGATCGCTGCTCACCTCCACTCATTCATTTACTCTTTTTCCCTGCATGTGCGAACCAATTTTACACTCTCTCTTTCATTCTCATCTTCCCTTCCACATCTTCATGACACATGTTTCACCACCATCTCAGATCTCTCCAATCCAACCCCATGATCTTTTCTACCCCCATCAAACCACCCATCCCCCCGCCCCCCACCCCCAACCCCCGCTATCCCATCCATTTCCACCCTGTGCATCCTTCTCCACACTATCATTTCCCCACATCTTTTATTTGTCCAAAGTCTCCACTCCATTTGGCCATCAAACCTGTTGTTGTGTTTTCCCCTTCTCTTTCTGCTGTCCTTTTGTTCTGTTTACATCCTGATCCATGTTCTTTGTTCTAGCTCTTCCACGAGCCTTGACTATGTATTACAAAAAAGAGGCACATTGCAATCTTGTGAATTCATCGAGAACTTTCTATGTTAAAAAGTGGGCAAATGGAGGTTACAAATCTATTTAAAAAAGTTATAAATCTCCAGCAATTTGTCCTTTTACAGCAAGTTTGATCGGTTTGGTGATCATGGATGGGTTTTCTCCGTGTCCACACACACAGCTGGGATTTGATTTTCCTGACATCATCACACTGTGTGTGCGTTTGAGCATTATTTGAAACTGTTAAGAGAACACGCGTATGGAAGTCAAAACATCCTCCTATTACATGTGTCTGACAACTGTATTTTGGGTGTTTTTTTCTCTTTCTTTACCTCCACCACCGAAGGTAGACGGAGATATGTTTTCACCCTGTCTGTCTGTATTATCTGTTTGGCTGTTTGGTTTTGTAATGCCAGAATCCTTCGGATTCAGCAATTATGGTTGGTCGGTTGTGATGTGTCAATTCTGTGTCTGTCTGTCTGTTGTTTGTGTGTTCGTTTACCTGTAGAGCCCACACCATTATCAGCGCATCAAGACCAAATGGGTACAGACGTCGCCATGCTCCAACTTAAACACTTGCGTTTTGCGTGAATCAGGGTCAAGGTCAAGGGTCTAAGGTCACCGAAAAACCGAAATTCTTATTTTCGCAATAACGCCGCTAAAAATGGGTCGTACGACTTCAAAACAAATTCCAAAAATGTCCAATCTTCCAATTCTGCATCCAACCATATGCTCTTCATTGGGTGTCAACACCAACACCCTTCTTAGCGGTCGGGGTCGAATTCACGGGTAGGGTCGGGTTTCAAAAATTTCAAATTTGCGATAAAAATGCCATTCCCAAAGTCGATTGACCTTCCAAGTTATGATCATGACAAACTAAGTGCCTTATAAACTCATTAAAAAAAGTAGCACTAACGACTTATAAGGAACCAAATTGATTTCCCAGGTTTTTGTTTTTTCAGAGATATGGAGATATG
>CM068964.1:5280834-5305520 GCA_035128595.1 Eptatretus atami
ACAAAGTTATTCCGGCAATTCCTTGCTCAACGAGCAATTTCATTTGTCTGTTTGTTTGTTTGTTTGTTTGTTTGTGTGCAGGATATCTGAAAAAGTTGTGGACAGATTCGGATGAAATTTGGTGGACAGGTTGGGTGTGCGACACGGACAAACTGATTAGATTTTGTAAAAGATCGAGATCCAGATCCTGATACGAGAATTATTTAATTTTTAAAGTGATTCTTCACCATTGAGAGATAAGACCAAAAACCATATATAGCATGATATTTCAAAAATGTATTGGGCCCGATATGTTCTCGTGGATTGACATTACGTTGCAATACATGACATGTTCAATGACATTACATGACATGTTCAATGTGTTGTCCCTCATGAGACCTTTGCCACTCCTTGTTGTATGGTAGGGGGAGATCCAATGCAGATTGTCTTGCGATCAGTACCGCATGTTTTGCTTGTTCACCTCCCCGTTCACATATGTGATCTCCCCTAGCAAACAACAAGGAGCGGTGAAGGTCTCATGAGGGACAACACATTGAACATGTCATTGAGCATATCATGTATTACAATGTCATGTCAATAAACAATTTATAATGTATATTCTCCTATGTTTCCAGACTTTATGGCCACCCTGTAGATTATATTTTGTTCTTATTCTGAATGTAACCTTGGGGGTAGGGTACGGGTCCTTTAATATTCTTATTATCAGACCGAGAAAGCAAACAAATTTTCATTAGGTGCTTTGGTGACATCATGGTGATAATAATCTAAGAAGACTTATTTTTTGCCCAAATTTTGGCCTATTTTTCGGCTGTTTTTCTCATTTTCACTCGTACCAGGGGAAATAGCTCTCTCTCTCTCTCTCTCTCTCTCTCTCTCTCTCTCTCTCCTCCTCCTCTCTTTCTCTCTCTCTCTCCTCTCTCTCGCAGCCTGTGGCTGCTGTTTGCATCATTGGCTGGGACGCGGCTATGCCGCTGATGCAGTGTCCCCCTTACCAGTACACTGGTACTCATTTTGCCGACCTCGGAAGATGACAGGCTGAGTCAACCTCCTGGTGTATTTTAATTCAGCGTCCAACGGGGCTTGAACTCAGGACCCAAGGATCCCAAGCCGCCACCCTAACCACTAAGCCAACACCAGGCTTTGGGGAAATAGCTAATGGTGAAGATGTTTTTTGAAAACGTGTATGTCCGTAGATGGTACCGATATGTGATAGCTTTTTTAGATCAGCAGCTTAAGGGTAGCTATACCAGCATGTTTTCTGAAGGCCACCACTATCCTTTTTCTAAACCCACGTTCCTTTAACCAGACTTGGTGGTGAAATGGTTTCGAGAGCATCCGGTGTGAATCTGGCAGGTTGGTGGTTGAAACCACTGCTGAGTCATACCAAAAACTTTAATAATGGTACTAGCTGCTTCCTTGCTTGACAATCAGCACTAAAAAGGATAGAGAACAGACAAACAACATGAGGAAGGCAACGGGAAACCAGCCGGTATAACCTTGCCAATAAACTGCTTCGGCGGCACCGATGCTCTGTACATAGTACGGTACATCAAAATCAATGGTTGGATCGTGAGCAGTTTCAAGATTTGGAAGAAATTTTGGCATAAACTTTAACTTTCTAATGTATCAACTTTTATTCGTCGGATCAATGATTGTCAAACTGGCTCGACTTGCTCGAATAGTGTACGTACATGAAATTAACTTGAGCCAAATCGATGGCGAGTTTCAAAATGGTTCCAAAATGCCATTATAATCTGTTTTCGAGTTTGAATGCTCATACGTATATTCTGTAGGCCCAGTGTTCACCAAATACATGAGAATCACACAGAGAGACGGAATAGTTGTAAGGCATTGAAGGTACAGAATAACAAGTGCATCAGAACCGCATGTAATTATATCAATAAAGCAACCCTTGGCACTGTTCTGAAAATCTCCACATCGCAACAATTCTCCAACACTTTGAGACATTTCCCAAACATCTGTGGAATTGTGGCTAATGGAGATCTATTTCAGCTGTATCAACCCAGCGGTTTGGTTGGAGAAGTCAAAATAGGAGATGGACGGATGGACGGATGGTACGTGACGACGATAGTTTATGTGGAATAAATTCCAGATAGGCTAAACACATGGCTGCAGATCACACAATCCATTATTGGAGGAAGGTCCAGTGCAGCCCATTCTTAACAACTGGGAAGAAATCGGCGAGCTAAGTTGAACATATGACGAGGCCAACGTGAGCCTTCTGCTTCACCCTGCAACTGCAGCAAAGGATGGGTACAAAGCATTAGTTCTTACTGCTGAGGATACAGACATCTTTGTGCTTGCCCTTGGATTCAGCAATGCCATTCCATGTCCGCTCCATCAAAAAGTAGGGACACAGATTCCATCAAAAATACGTTGATCTCAATAAGATAGCAAGCAATCTGGGTAGTGATGTGTGCAGTGCTTTGATTGGTCTACACATGTTCACTGGATGTGATTCACCCATTGCCTTCACCAGAAAAGGAAAAATTGGAGCACTGAGTCTCACAAAGAAGAGGTATGCATACATACCAACAGTGCTTCAGTAAGCTCGGGCAGTCGTGGGAGATTTCACCTGAACTTCTTCGTGAATTTGAAGCCTTCGCATGGCATATGTATGGCTCTAAGGGAGCATCATGTGATGTCAATGAATGTCTACACCAGCTCCTCTGTGCCAAAACAGTAGACGTTGATTCCATGAAACTGCCCCCATGCATGAGTTGTTTGCTTCCAGATACCCAGCATACAAACTCTCAAGCTGACATCTGGTGACTCTCCCTTGGATGTGAACCTGAAGTTCCCAGGCCCACAGATTGTGGCTGTATCATCGGTGATGAAAGGTATCTGGAGATCCAGCAGTTGACTGGAGCACGAATGCCTTCAGAAGTCTCATTGCTCATAAAATGTAACTGTACCTGTTTGTTTGTGTGATATCAAAATATAACCATGCCTTGCCAATGGTCTGAAATTTTCCTAGATGTGTCGGTTGCAAAGCTACACCAACCAGATGGTAGATGTGGAGGATAAGGATATGCAATCCATTCGAGAGGATGGTGATGATAATGACAATGATATGCCTGTTATTGGCTTAATGGTTCGGGTGGTGGGCTTGGGATTCTAGGGTCCTGAGTTCAAATCCTGCTTGGCTATTGAATTAATATGCCTGGTGTTGGCTTAATGGTTTGGGTGGTGGGCTTGGGATCCTAGGGTCCTGAGAGTTTCAATCCCCGCTCAGCTGTGAATTAATACCAGGTGGGGTTAACTCGCCCTGTCATCCTTCCAAGGTCGGCAAAATGAGTGCCAGCATGCTGGTACACTGTGTCGGAGTGGCGACCCGTCCAGGATTGTGCCCAATAGCCGGAGACTGCTTTGGCAGCACTGATGCTCTGTACAGAGTGTGGTCCTGATGATGACTGATGATGACTGATGATGGTATGTGAACTAAGCAGCAGGCTGTAGTGTCTGATATGTTTGTCATTTCTTTGCACAGTGAACTGACATCAGTTTTTTACATGAGTGGCTGGCATTTCAATTCGGCCATGCGACTGTCTTGTTAGTTACAGCTATATTTTTTTGTCAAAGACAGAACATGGATCGATCAGATATAGCTTTAATTATTAGGTTACCTTGGAGATCACCATAGATGGTGGAAATGTATCTACGCTTGAATTTAATGGGACGTATTCTCACCGACACAGTTAAAGATGGAAACATTAATGGATGTGTTGAACAATCTTTATGTTCCCCTTTTACAAGAAAATACCCCATGGAGATTTTGTTTTCGTTTTTGTCTAATGTTTGCCAATTTTTCTGTCATGGCATTAAAATTGTTTTGTTGAAAGGAATTAATTTTTCCCACCAAATCGATCATTCTACACTGCTTTAATAAGCTGTCCATACATTTCACCAAAAAAAATGAAGAAATACTTTTGGGTAAAAAAAAAAAACCTTAATTTTCCAAAATTATCACATTACTGTGACTTCATTGCAACTCCTAACGAGGCTGTGTTTGTGCTTTCCAATACCACATAACCCAACCATATAGTGTGGAAAATGTCAGCTCTATAGCTCGAGAAATAATGAAAATTTCCCTGGGACCAGGCCAGACCCCCAAGTTGAGTTGCCTGGCAAGAATAAGGGTAGTGTTCAGAAAATATTCCCCAACTATGGTTAAAAAAAGTAAAAGAAAGAAAGACGTGCCAAGGTTATCACATATGGCTCTGATCTATAGACGAACAGTGTAACCCTTTCAAATGATGTTGGCCAAATTTCCCATCCCATACGGTACCAGAAGAAAAGAAAAAAAACTTTTTAAACAGGTCAAAAAGTTGACCAGAAATGCCTTACCAGGTTGTAACGTCACTCTGACATCACCAAAGCATCCAACGGGCATTTTTTTTTAGCTTCCTACGAAAGAAGACTACCCAAACACATAGCGTCCAAAGTTTCAGCTCTCCAGCCCCGAAATAACGGAAATCTCCCAAGAACCCTACCCCACCTTCCAAAATTAGCCTCGCAAGAAGGAGAGAGAGAGAGAGAGAGAGAGAGAGAGAGAGAGAGAGAGAGAGAGAGAGAGAGAGAGAGAGAGAGAGAGAGAGAGAGGAAAGGTTCAGAAAGGGTCATATTTCTACCCATAAGCTACCATTCTGCAACGGTTATCACATATCGATAGCATCTACGGACACGTACCAAGCTGTCAGAAAATAGAACTAGAGCGAAGTCCATGGCACACCATTGCAAATCTCCACGCTTCCCATCAACGGCCAAGGTTCCACCATGAATGACCAAAAATCAAATTTTGAGTTTAAAATTTGGAATCCTCACCCCTGGGGCGTGAACCTGAGGTTAAATGCAAAAAAAATTGTCACATATTTCATGCGTCTCCCAATGTTGATTGCATATACAAAGTGTCATTTAAAAAAATGTTTTCAAATGTGTTCGTAACGACTTTCTTTTTTCTTTTTTTGTGTTCGACCTTTTGACCCCACCCCAGATGGTGGTGCCAAAATGATACCGCTCTTGCACTTTCATGCCATGTGGTGATCATAACTACCAAGTTTGGTATATTTCTACCCAACCGTTTAGGACGAGATAGCACGAGAGAAGATGGAGCAGATTACAATATCCCCCCCCCCCCTCCCGTTCGTTGTCCTTTCAAACATGTGTGGATATCAGAATTTGCCCCCTCAGGTGATACGGATTCATGACATTTGGAGTCCTGGCTCATGTTCAATCAAAATTCCTGCCTTAAAGTGCAGTGGCACAACACACCTCAAGCCTTGTGTTGGCTTGACTGTTAAAGCAGCTGGCTTAAGATTTAGGGTCTGTGCCATTGAATTAATACCAGGTGGGGTTGACTCAGCCTGTCATCCTTCAACTTCGGCAAAAATGAGTACCAGCTTATTGGCAAAGGAGAGCACTGCATCAGCGGCACAGTCATACCCCCAAGAAATGACGCAACCAGCAGCCACAGACTGCACACGATAGCTACAACGTACCTCGGTGGTGATGCAACCATTGAGCCAAATTTACATTTGAATCCTGGTCAGTATGCATTTGCATGACACTGCCTCTTACATTTGTAACAGTCCTGTGTAAAGTGGGCCGAACACATGCTCCTCTTTGGGGTGTCGCATATCCCCTTGAATTCCCCACATTGTGACCACTGTTGATGAAGCATTTCCTCGTGTTTTGGGAGAGGGTGGCCGAGAATCCTCTTACCTCGGTGCTCGAGGTGCTTTCCAGTGATTGTCACACCCAAATGCACTACTTGATGAGTTGTAACCTCACTTTTTTATTAAATTTGTTGTACAGTATTCTCAGCACATATGTAAGCACGAGAGTGTCGTCGCGATCTCAGGGGAGTTTGGTCTCACCGTACAAGTAAAGAATCTAGCCCTCAGAAATAAAAGGTAATGGTACTCCGCATGAACTTGGCAAATTGTCCCGTGAGTGTACGTGCACAGTAACTTAATGGTAACGTCATACCCTGCAACTACCCACTTAAACATATGAAGTTCGGAAAACTTTCCTACCTGTAACCATTTCAGCAGTCATTTTGACTGTTACATCTTTATTTTAAACTTATTAATATTTGTATAATATGTTAATAATAATAATAATTAATATTTAAAGTCATGAAACAACAACTTCGTACTTTTCAAACGCAGGAATCAAGAGGAATTTTAAAAAATATTGAAAACATTCAAAATGATTGTTTAGGCCTTCGTAGTGTTGGTCGGTCATCCGGTCATCCTCGTATTGAATCGATGTGAAGCTGAATCCTGAATTTATCCTTTAAAGGCATTTTCCGTTTGAACAACTCGATCGCCATGCAGGATGTTGAGAGGGCTCGAGTGTGTGATTAGTGGAGAGATGTTCTGTTGTTTTGAATGTAATTATTTAATTTGAAAGGCCACCCCTTACAACAGCACCACGCACTGCGGTGGTGATCACCTGCACATTAATTGGCCGATATTGTTTCATTCGTCATAATTACCTCCGTCATCGAAGGTGGACGGTGGTTATATGTTTTCACCCCTGTCTGTTGGGTGGTCGCCATACTACCCTTATTCTCAGGTTTTCCCTCTGTCTGTATGTCTGTCTGTTTGTTTGTATGTAATGGACAGCTTTGGAGGCCAGAGCTGGAGTCAACCGATTTTGATGAAACTTGACTGGTAGGTTCATACCAGGATCTAGTTGTATGCTTTTGAGCACCGTTGCTATGGACGCCACCGTTGCCGAGCAACGGGACTTTGAAATTTTTGAAAAAATCCGAAAAAAAAATCGAAAATCAAAAATCGGCTTCCGCGCTTTTATGCGCACTATAATCAACCTCTTTGTCAAAAAATTTCAGCCCGATCCGTCAAAAACTGTATGACTAGTATGCAATTATATAGCGACCACCCATGTCGCCTACTGGCTTGTTTGTCTGTCTTTCTATGTTTGTCTGTCAACAGGATATCTCAAAAAGTTATGGACGGATTCGGACGAAATTGGATGAGTTGGTTAGGTGACAAGAACAAGCCAGTTAGACTTTTGTTAAAGTCTGGATGCAGATCCGGCCTATGGGTGGGATACCAAACGTAAACCGTTCAGCATGGTTTTATAATATAATTGAGGTTATTGTCCAAAATGCCATTTGTTTCAAAAAGCGAGAATTCAAAATTGTGCTTAAAGTAGCGATTCCTCGAACCCGAGGAATGACTCGATGGTAGTTTGTTTTACAGCGTCACAGTCGGCCTTCTTCTCCATTTGGCCAAATAGACCATGAGCATTCCTCCGCTGGCTCTCATTACATCGCCGCAAGTATATTTCTGGATCTGTTGCAAGCAGGTCTCGGTGATGCCGGCATGCCGGACATATACTATTTCTCACTCACGTATTAAACCTCCTTTCTCTAACGTATCGTTATTTGTCTTGATAAAGTAATGGTCGACTAGCTGAAGTGGTGTTGCAAAAGGTAAACTTCAAACTAATCAAATGAACTCCTCAAGGTGAGCTAAACCTTCTAGTTTCTTCCTGTTGTGGATTGTTGAGCTGCAATATGTCTTATTGCTTGGACCGTTATAAAACTTGTCTTTGAAAGTAAATGTTTGGTTTGGGGAATAATGCTGATCAGGCATGGACTGGAGTCCAGTACGGGCTGCTTGGAATGCTGACGTATCGGTTACTCACAAAGAATGGATTTCTAACATTAATATTGAGATGAAACGAGCAAAGTCGTGTTGGCTGCACCGAGGATGTAGTCATGTGACTGTCGAGAAGAAGGAGTTATTAGAAAAGGCTTTGTTAAAGAAACAGACTGACTTCCTTCTTTGGGCGATAACTCGGTTATCATCAGTTAATTCACAACAACTGTGCAATCACAAGCTTTACCCAATAAAATGCAAATTTGAGCAAATGTAACGCAGCCTCGGTGTTCGCAGAGACATCACCAGCTGTTGGAATTTGAATTGCATGGATCCCAAGAGGGAAATACCATCGAGTTATGATTATACATGTTATGACGACAGTTCAGCGCTAAGCCGATGTCAGTTTAGAACAGACTTTAACTGGTATGAACCTGTCACTCTCAAATTAACACCTTCCATTTGCTGACCCTTGCTTGCACATTTAATGTTGTCGCATTCAAAAAGGTCATTTCCAACCTTGCGTGGGTTGGTAGTTCCCAGCGACCCATGATGGACTTTTTGCGTCCTGCCGTGACCGACTGTCCGTTTCCTTGTGAATATCATCTGATTGTCTGCACGTACATCCACTGTTTTGTTGATTCAGCATTGGATGATCTGTATTTTGTTTTGTGGCTTCCTTGTTTGATCTCACTGTGACAACTATTCTGAGTTTATTTACCGAACACTTATCCTGCTGCAACACGGTGCCGAAGAGAGGCTGTCTTTGTGTAAATTGTTGCTTTAATTTACAAAATAGTAATGCTGATTAAATAAAGACAAAAAAATCATTTGTTGAACTGTTTATCAGCTGACTTTGAGTGAATGACCCTCCCTGCTGAATGTGGAACTATTGTGGTTTTGTGGTTCAGAGAGGCCAAGATCATGGATTTTGCGCGATCCGACGACGGGTCACATTAATATGTTTTGTTATTAAAACTTACCGTTGCTGTTTTGTGTTTTGACGTTGCTTTTGTATACATATCACTTTTTGTGTCGAGATCACTTTCTGCTCAAGTATTTTGGGTGCACGTTGAAGGCAACTTGTTGAAACAACATTGGGAACATGATTTGTCAGGAGAATTGTTGGGGGTGGAGGGTTGACCCTCACGTATGTATATTGGACGTGCATGTGCAGTGGCTGCGAACAGACACGTCATCTTTTCATTGTGGACATTGGTGAGATTTGGCAGTGTAGGCTGTGAGATTAATTTCATTATCAAGCAACACCATCGAGAAAGTTAAAAAAAAAAATTATTTACAAATATCAATTAACCCTTCAACATAAGCTCGGTCAAAGAGGTAGTCTGCTTGTAAAGCTTTCGTGGGAATCTCTCATTGGCGACAGCCTCAGCAAATGCACATGGACACACCAAGTCCACTCGGTCCACTGTCCCCGATACTTCTGAAAATAATGGAGAAAATAATTCCACACATTCTGAGTAATTAAATGACATTCATGAATCATAAACATTATAAGAAGCAGAAGAGTATCCTATTGACTTACCTTTTGACGGTAACTTTTGGTTGGGTTACACAAGGAAATTAGATGCAGGAGGAGGCCATTCGGCCCATCACGCCTGCGCCATATCAACCCCAGACCAATTTCATCCGTTAAAAGTTAAAACAACATAATTTCTTATGGGGATGAGACGATGATTCACACCCAGAGATATCCCAAGGGGGTCAAAATAAGAAGGGGAAATATTTATTTATTTCCATTATTATATCGCCTCGCGGTCATCCATTGAAAAATCAGAGGGGCTAGATGCTTTGAATAAGGTAATTTGAATTAATTGTGAAATAATAAAATAATTGAAAGAAATTTAATTGTGAAATTATGACACAGAGAATATCTCATTATAAAACTAGAAGGACACCTGGTGGAAGAGTGCATACCTCTGCCACGTAATACCTGATCCGCGAGAACATATCGGACCCAATACATTTTTGAACAAGAAAAAGAGCAATCGGAGATTGTAGACCCTTGCTAGGACTTCTTTTGAGTGGTGTATTTTTATAGGTTTTAGGATAAATCCAATATGGCTGCCAAATCATGTGACTTATGATATCATATGTGTGAACCTTTTGTTCCTCATGGACAGGCGGTCATACTTGTAAATTTTCACCTCAATTTGTTCAGCCACTTCAGAGAAGAAGATTTTTGAAGGTTGTTTTTTTAACAACATGGCTGCCAAATCACGTGACCGACGTCATGAAATTTTTTTTTCTGTGGACCATTTTATCCCAAGATGACCCTCAAAATTTTTCATAATGATCAGATGTGGCGTTCTACATATGCAATTATGATGTCATAGTGAGGGCATCTCGACGTCATAAAAAATCACACTCGTTCCCCATGAGGAGTACTTGCCGTGTGCCGAGTTTCAATTTTTTTCCTTAATGCGGTTTTAGAGATACAGAGGTCCAAAGTTTTTCCGTTTTTCCAATATGGCTGCCACACCACGTCACCTATGAGGTCATAATTATCATTGAAACATTCTACATGAGTAGTTGCACCAATGGTGAAAAAAAACAGACAAACAAACAGACAAACAAACAAACAAACAGACAAACAAACAAACAGACAAACAAACAAACAAACAGACAAACGGACCCAAATGCAATACCTAATATCGTGCTATATATCGTTTTTGGCCCTATCTCTCAATGGTGAAGAATCACTTGAAAAATTAAATAACTGTCGTATCCAGATCCTGATTTGGATCTTCACCAAAATCGAATCAATTCGTCCTTGTTACACACCCAACCTGTCCACCAAGGTTCATCCGAATCCATCCACAACGTTTTGAGATGTCATGTTGTATTGTTGCAGGCCGGGCGTCGGCGACGAGCACGACCGCTAGATGGAGCCGAAGAGTCGACTCCACCGATCACCCGGAATTTAGATAGTACTTCTTCGGAAAAGTACGGGTCCCTTATCGGACCGTGAAGCGTCAATATTTCTACCACGTGGTACAGGGTTATTTGCCAATTTTCAAAATACCTAGAGATCCACGTGGCGATTTACCGAGTCTTCACACCCTCGACGGCACCCGTACGGAACGAGACGCTAGCGTACTCGAAGCGTGTATGACCCGAGCGGATGGTCACCGAGATCCGTCTGTCCAAATGTCCCCTTACGGCGGCACAACGGCCTTGCTAATTTTCCAACACGCAGCACACTAAGCCAATGGAGGAAAGGACACGAGCTGATACATTTCACAAATGGGAATATTTATTAAACAATAGGGAAATGAGGGGAGCACGTAAGGGCAGAGTTATCCAAATATTGATAAGCATGTATGTACAGCAAGGCACTTAACAATTTATTACTTACAATACTGGCACCACAAACACACACACACACACACACACACACACACACACATGCACACACCCAAAAGAATCGGAAAAAGCGGTCTTTATGAAGGCCTCCAGCTCGGATGGAGAGGCGAACTGAAGACCAGAACCTGCCTCAGACCTGTCCACCTCGTGTGGTCTTCGAGCTGATTAGCACCGGGCACCAGCGAGAGGCGAGCTGAATCCAGACACCGGCGAGCCGCAATCAGCCTCCCGAGCTCCGGCTGATCCTTTCGCGCTCCAGAACACGCACTGGTGAAGACGAGGGGGCAATCCTTCACAATCCGCTTGAGTCGATTCAACCGAAGAACCACCAACCACCTTCCGTGCCCTCCGAACAACCACCAACCAGAAACCAAGAACAAGAACCCAGAAGAGCCCACTTCTGTCTCTCCGTTCCCTTCTTATCCCTCTCGGGCGCGGCTCGCTTCCGGCGTGACTCGTTCGCCGTCGATGCGGGCTGTCACATCCCGTTTCTTGGAGTGCCCAAGCTAGCCGATTCATGTCCATATTAGGGAATGGAATTCAGTTCGCTCATCGTTTGGTGGGGGCTGTCGCATCCCATTTCTTGGAGTTCCCAAGCGAGCCGATTCATGTCCATATTAGGGAATGGAATTCAGTTCGCTCATCGTTGGGTGGGGGCTGTCGCATCCCATTTCTTGGAGTGCCCAAGCGAGCCGATTCATGTCCATATTAGGGAATGGAATTCAGTTCGCTCATCGTTGGTGGGGGCTGTCGCATCCCATTTCTTGGAGTGCCCAAGCGAGCCGATTCATGTCCATATTAGGGATGGAATTCAGTTCGTGAATGCATTCTGAACACACCCGCATTTCAGCGACACGTGGAAGAATGCCGGGAGCAGAGGGTTTTCGTTGGTGTTGTAGTCATCGTTGGTGTTGTTGTCATCGTTGGTGCTGTAGTTATCGTTGGTGTTGTTGTCATCGTTGGTGTTGTTGTTATCGTTGGTGTTGTTGTTATCATTGGTGGTGTAAAATAAAAGAAAACCCTGACCTATCAAAGTAACTCACAGCGCATTTACATTTATTCACCCATTAGACTAGGGAAAGGGGAGCTATCTATCTATCGAAATAACTGAGCTATAGGACCTGAATGTTGTGTGCTCATGGCTTCCAGATTCGCAACAATATATCGTTTTAGCCCTATCTTTCAATGGAGAAGAATCACTTCAAAAATTATCGGATCCGGATCCAGATCTTCACCAAAATTGAATCAATTCTTCCCTGTTACACACCCAACCTGTCCACCAAGGTTCGGCTGAATCCGTCCACAACTTTTTGAGATATCGTGCTGTGTATCATTTTTGGCCCAATCTCTCAATGGCGACGAATCACTTTAAAATTCTAGTCGGCGGATCCGGATCTTCACCAAAATCGAATCACTTCGTCCTTGTCACACACCGATCCTGTCCACAAATTTTCCTCCAGATCCGTCGAAACTTTTTGAGATATCCTGTACACAAACAGACAAACAGAGAGAGAGAGAGAGAGGTGAAAACATAACCTCCTTCACCTTCGGTGGCGGAGGGAACTAATATGTTCTGTTTTTCGTTGAAACCATATAAAATACATACATGCATGAATTTTTTGGTTTACGATAGATGAACAGAGATAATGGTGATGAAATGTAGTGCGTTTGCAATTCGAAGTGCTACCTATATTGTTTGACTTGTCTTATGGGGTAATCTTCAGGACAGCCTTGAAGATGATGTTTTGAGTGAATGTTCACATCTTTGTTGTGCCTTGCTGTGGAGACTTGTCCATTTGGATTGTGATGGACTGGAGAGAGTGTGCTCTTGACAATAGCTGCACCCCTAACCGATGATGCAACCAGCAGTCAAAAAGGCTGTACATGATGGGAACCGATGACGACTGTGACACAAAATTAACATATTGTGTTGTGTAGTGAGCGGGGCCTCTGGTCCATCGAGATGGGTGGTGGTGGGTGACAGGCAGTGGGGAGGAAGTTTATTTTGAATCACTGTGCACTTTCTGCATATTATTATATCGATAGAAAAACAGAAATAAAGAAAAAGAAGTGTTCTTTGGGGTTCTTCTTCTTCTTCTTCTTCTTCTTCTTTAAAATGCAGTACATGGCTATGAGTATCATCATGGGCTGAGGGCGCGGCTGTGCCACTGATGTAGCACCATTTGTAGGTTTGGGCAGGAATTTGTAATTTGTTCACCATGCTGACGATAGCTGGCCTACTCTTCGCTAAGGACACCATGGGGTCTTTAACGTGCGCCAACTAATACTGGCAGACATGACACCCATTTAACGTCCATTCACGGGACCGCACACACACCGATGCCTCATCCTGCCTGCGAGACACCAGGGTGAGAGTTTGTAGCTGGGTCAGGATTCAAACCCCGGCTAGACAGCTCAGATGTGAGTGTGCATACCTCTAGAGTCTAGACTATCCTGCCAGCCCCAGTTTTGGTGGGGTGATAGCTATTTTGGCCTACGTCACGTGTGCCTGCAATTTGAGACATGCTCGTACTGTATATCGGCAGTCCCTTGGTATCCAAGATTTACTTTTCTGATGTTTAGGGATTGATCCGGATGTGAATTATTGTCGCTGGTGGACATCGTTATGATCTGTTGAAAAGTGATTTCAAACTTGCCCAAACGAAGCCCTACGGTCGATTGAAGCGGCACCACTACACAAATCAAAGATGGCTACAGCAGTCAGCAAATGTTACACAATGGTCGAACTATGGAGAGTTGTCCTTGTGACAAAGCAAGTTAGACGGGTTCGTGCTGTTTTATCTGTTTCGACTCAGCAAAGGATCTTCGGAATGTCTGCTGAGAATTATCTTCGTGTCTTTAATGCTCCTGGTTTTCCATCTTCGTGTAACGCACACTTACAAGGTGAACTTGATTGGTTCATGAGATTGAGTTTATATAAGACCCACTCACATCGCTCCCTCTTTCCCACTCTTCTTTTATTCTCTCTTTTAATGCCTTTCTCAACCATATATCTTTGGGTTTTTTTTCAACTATATGATGGTTGCTTTTCATCACTTCGCATATCTTGTTTCTTATTTGTCACTTTCCCATTCCCCTTAAGACCAAACTTAACATATCGAGTCTTCACAAACTACTCCAAAGTGATGAAGTTTAAAAATGCAGATAAAATGTGAATAAGTTTGATTAACAGAGAAAATAAGATGATTCTCATTGACATAAGTATTCAAACCCTTTACCTAATTAACCCTAAAATGCTTCAGGAGCAAATTATTTGTTTGAAATGTTAAAAATAAAGTTTAATAGGTTTAACCTGTATGTAATCAGTGGTTTAAATTAAAAATTGATCTCCTCCACTTATCTAAGGAGTTTTAAGGTGAAACTCACTTGGTCAACCAACAAGGTAAACATGAAGATCAAGGAACTTTCCGAAGAAGTCAGACATGAAGTGGTGGAGAAGTTTAGGAGAGGGTTATGAAAAGATTTTGAAGTCACTCATTATCCCTTTCAGTTCGGCGAAATCCATCATTAAGAAATGGAAGATGTATCATACCACCCAGACTCAACCCAGATCAGCTTGCCCATCTAAACTCAGCAGCCAGACAAGCAGGAAACTGGTTCATGATGTCACTGTAAATCCAACAATGACTTTGAAAGATCTGCAAGGCTCCATGTCCGAGATGGGGTTAGTGTTCATCAATCAACAATATCACATTCCCTTAACAAAACAGGCATTTATAGACAGGTGGCAAGAAAGAAGCCATTACTGAAAAAGACCCGTCTCAAAGAACATTATGGAGTTTGTGCGAAAAGCATTTTAATGATGCATGTGGAGAAAAGTCTTGTGGTCAGATGAGACAAAATTGAAATTTTTTGGTCTAAAGTCAAAGCATTATGTCTTGGACTAGCCTAACATTGCACATCACCCGGTGAACACGATCCCTACTGTCAAGCATGGTGGTGACAGCATCTTGTTATTGAGCTGCTTTTCATCAACAGGGACTGGGAAGCTTGTCAAGATATAAGGGACAATGGATGGTGCAAAGTACAGGAGAATCCTTGATGAAAACACGCTTGAGTCAGTCATGAATCTGAAACTGGGAAGAAGATTCACATTTCATCAGGCCAATGATCCGAAGCACAAATATAAAGCTACACTGGAGTGGCTGAATAAGAAGAAAAATAAATGTTCTTGAATTGCCCAAGTCAAAGTCCTGACTTAAACCCAATTGAACATTTATGGTGAGACTTGAAAATTGCAGTCCATCGACGATCCCCATCAAACTTGGTGAAATCTTTACCCAATCTTCATGTGAAAATTGCTCTAGTTCTGCCATCTCACTGTCCAAAACTGGTAGAGACCTACCCACAAAGACTCATGGCAGTCATTGATGTAAAAGGTGCTTCCACCAGGTAATGACCTAAGGGGCTGAATACTTTTACAACCAGTGAGTTTTGATTTGTACACGTGTTTTTACAGGGAGTCCTGACATGTTGCCTCCTTCAACTATAACAGTGTTTAGTTTGATATCTTCAGTTATGAATAAAAAAGTTCATTTGGAAAAATTGTTTGTACATATTTTGCAATTCACATCAATGTGCCATCATTGGAAAGGGCATGAATACTTTTTCAGGCCACTGTTTGTCTATTAACCCTTTTCTCCTTGTTATTTTACTCTTCTATGAACATGCATACCTGTATAATAACGCATCTCCTGAAATTGTG
Organism: Eptatretus atami; assembly: GCA_035128595.1. Taxonomy (NCBI): domain Eukaryota; kingdom Metazoa; phylum Chordata; class Myxini; order Myxiniformes; family Myxinidae; genus Eptatretus; species Eptatretus atami. The sequence goes on from CM068964.1 coordinate 5,296,600, forward strand.
TCATTTCCTGAAATTCAATTACTGCTTCCAAGTCACTTGTTGCGTCACTTGTTTCAGTTTCCCCTTTCATGCAAAGCCACCATCTTCGACCCATTTGACTTTATTTTCTTAGCTTTTAACAGAAAGTACAAGGCCTGCTGCTCTCTCATTGCAGAAAGGTCGGAGGCCTATCTGTTTTTTTACTGCCTCTCCTTTAGTCTAGCTCCCTCGATTGTCTCAGCCCCCCATCCCACCCCAGCAACTCCATGATGTACTCGTTCTTCCTATAACCGCCTCCTGGTTAAACTTCCCAATCCCAGGTTTTTCGCACACCTACAGTCTTTTGTTTCTCTTTTCTCCCGACGTGGAGTTCCCTTTTTGAGGCAGTTCAATCACACTCTTCCCCGCAGGGCTTCAACCAGATGCTGCACCATCACATGACATGTCATTCCCCATGTATACTCATGATCATTTATAACCCTATTAACCCTGCCTAACCCCATTCAAGCTTCTTACTTACAGATTGCTGTGTTTCCTCTCTTCTGTCCCTTCTATTCCTGTTCCTTCATTACTTTGCTTGCTGTGCACAAATATGGCCCCACTGTCACACTGCGAGTTTGTTGCCTTTTTACCCTCTGTCACCCCTCTTCCATGAAACTGAATCTTGAATTAAAAATGTTGAAAAAAAATAAACGTCTACCTGGAAGTTCTGGTTTCTAAAAGTACCATTTTGGGACTTCATCATTTCGCAGTTGCAGGTCCAACAAACTTTTTAAAATAATCCACAATCGGCCTAGAAACAAAGGCACAGCTTACTCATGCACTAATCATGTCGAGAGTACTGTATGGTGCCACCACCTTGTCGTTGAAGGCAACCGACATCAGGCGACTCGACGGCTTCGGCTGAACCGTCTGGCGACACCTGCTTAATATCAAGCGGCACGACCGTGTTACAAACGAGAGTCCAATGGAGATGATCGGCGACCGATGGTTCCTCAGCAGTAGCAATGTGGTGGAATGCAAGGCGGCATGGCTGGGCCACGTGATTCGTACGGTGGACTGGCAGCAGCTGGTGTGGATGGTGTTCCAGAGGGATGTCATCATTCGGTAGGCCGACCAAAGATGCGATGTGTTGATAACATCCGAGAGTGGTCAGGGTGCAATATCACTGAACTCAGAGCGGCAGCACTGGAAAGACGGATTGTGTCAAAAGTGGAAGCAGTGGTTCCGGCGGTGTATCATTTTAGAAGGTGACCACCGGCTTTTGCCGATGTCGAATAATGATGATGATGATGATGATGATGATGACAATCCTGGCATTCACCATGGTCACAAACTCATTGTGGTCTTCAACACAATACCGTATTATGACAGTTTTCTTCTGTTTCCAGGTGAGTAACCAGTGATTGTTAGCACCATACATCACATTGAATATGTTGTTCATGACAAATTCCCCAAAGAACAGTTTTCATATTTGATGAATACATTGTTACTTTGTACACATTACAGTCACTTCAGGCACAATGAGAAATGTGTCACCATTTCATCGGCTTCTCTATACCTGCATCGATCAAACATATGCTGAGGTCGGTAAGGCCTGACATAGCCCGTTCATTGGCCACGTTGGTGCTTGCTTCTTAAATGAGCATCAGAGTGCCGATAGCTTTAAAATTTTAACAATACATCGAGTCAAAGTACGTCCTTCTGCCTGACGATGCCGATTTTTAATTCGTGGGTTAACTTCAATTGGGCAAGTCAGGACAATTTTCATAGAATGGATTGCCCTCCTTACCGTTTATGGAACAAGAGATGGTTAAATGAAATAAACAACGTGGATATTTTCATGTGGTTTAACAAGACACAAAAACACTCCTCCAAGCTAATTATAAAGGAAGTTACAGTCACTTCAAGGACAGCCGTTCGCCTTGGCCCGTGTGACCTGCATTTCCACTCGAAGCTGACAAAGTCCCAAAAATTTGGATTTTGAACCTTCTCTCTTAGCGCATTAACTGTATCCAATTTCAGCAAAACTGGACGCATCTGATGATTAGTTTGATGTGGAATTACCCCGCAGACCTTTCAACCAAGATACACCCCAATACTCTCGCCCTAATGCCCTAATTCACTACGACCCCTCTATCCCCAAACCGCACCAGTATCACCTATTCCCACCAATACCCCATTACATATTTACCCCACCATTCGTTTTCTCTATCCACCCACCCACAGTGTACCTTTCTCTTCTTTTTCTCACCCCTCCCCCCCTTTACCCCAGACCTCCCATCAACCACTTTTACCTTTTTTATCCTCTTCCCGGCCAACACCATATTTCTATCCTTCTGTCCCTCTCCATATACTTCCTGTTCCTTTACCCCACCATACTCACTTTTTCCCTCAATATCCCCATTTCTCTTTCGAATACCCTGTTGCTCTCCTTCCCCCAATACCCCCATTTTTATTTCTCTCAATATTTTCCCCCCTTCCCTCCCCATTTTTATCTCTTCTTCTGCAGCCGACGGCAGTAGGCAGCTCATGCTCACGTCCTCCGCCTACAAAAGCCGTCACCATAGCGATACCGATTTTGCCTCCTTCCTGTTTCCCTCATTGCCTTTGGAACCATTCTGTGCGATTCCTTTCCTTCCCCTTCCCTGGCAGTTCCCTACCCTCCCAACCTCCCTCTCGTCGGTACGTCATTGTGCCTGACACAAAGGTATCCTTGGGTCACGAGGCTCTTTCTTCTCCTTCATCCCTAGCATCATCCACCAACTCCATCTTTCATTATCCCTGCCTGCACTCATCTTGTTTTTTTAGCGGCACATCATTCCACGGGAACTGCCTTGGTGTCACCGTTTTGTGCACAGCCAAGGCTCGTCTATCTCCCTTAACGGGTCATCCATACATTTAATTAATGCCCTTTCACTAATCCCATAGATGTACGACCTTCCTTCTCCTCCTCAATCTTCTTATTCTTTTCCTTGCATTTTCATGCGTTTAACGAGCAGCCTCTCTCAACATTGTCAGAGGCACGTCGTGTCGTCGGTTGGCTTGGGTGTTATTTTTTCCTTCCCTTTCTGTATTTGCTGTTCTGTTCAGCTCGGCCCACAGCCGTGAAAGCGTTGAATCGCAAATCGACTGCAAATGAGGCAGATTTATCTCAAGCGACACGACATGCCTTTTGATATTACCGTTCCTTCTTTCCGCTGCTCGATGCTGGCCAAGACTCGTCGTTGCTGAACATCAGACAGAGCATGGCCATGGCTTCCCCAGGATACTTGCTCAGAGAAGTAACCATTGCCTGTAGATATCAGGATTAAGGTAGGAAGGAAATTCTGGGGTTTCGAATTGGAGCCGTTGTTCGTTCGATACCCATCGTTTTGTTGTTTGCATTCAAAATCCAGTCTCGTGTTTTGAGGATTGATTGCTGTCGTGGTTTCAGAGAAATTGACAATTGTGCTTAACTTGTTGCACATTGTAGGATGGAAGGATTAATGAAAGGTTACATGATTTTATTCTTCCAGGTGAATTTTCAGCTTTCAAATTGCTACCTTTGTAACAGTTTCTCAATGGCTAAAGGACGAAATATTGGACTGGAGACGTGAAATGTTTGCATTGTGTCTACCTTAATGCCACGACGTTTGTGTTGGGCGCGTACGTTGAACTGCATTGGCAGGATTTTTAACGTACACTCGTTAGCTTTAACAAGAGATACCTTGAAGTTCATTCACAGAGACACAAAATGAGAAATTGCACGTTTATCTAAATGTTCATGCAATAACAAAGGCATCATGTGCTCTAGAACCCATGGTGCCAGTGTTACCGTACTTTGACATGTACTTCAATGTTGTTGTTTTTTGTGTTAATATTCTTGGGTGACAATGTCAGATGATGGGTGTCGTCCTGGATGCATAACTTACATGGTGCTCGGTTGGGTCCAGTAGCGAAGGGCATAATTTACACAATTTCACCTCTTCTACATAAATGGCCATCGTTCATCCATGATAGCTGTCATGTACAGTGCGACAGACTCACCCAGAAGCGGTTCAAAGGCTCACAATTTGTACGTCTTTTTTATATTTTATGAATTGTGAGTTCAGGCTCATGAAGGAGCTTGTGCATAAATCACATGCATGACAAGGGAATTAGGAAATTCATCAGTGTACGTTTACATCCATTTAATAATACGCTTGTCTGTCCGTCAATGTGTGTAACACTTCTTCACACCCATTGGTTGGAAAGCTTGCCTGACTCAACCTACAATCGTAACCTAAAAATCATACTGCCGCCATGTTGGTGCTTTGTGAAGAAAAAGACATCTTCAGAGCTGTCACGTTCGCAATCGCCATGCCCTCCCTATAAGTTTTCACTTCAGTGTAAAACGACCAAAGCGAATGTTAAAAGATTCATCAAATATCGAAAGGTTGCAGCCGATAAGCCTCACACGTCTTGTGAAGGCCACAGTAAGTGTAGGCCTCAGGCGTCAGTCCTTAGGCTTCAGGGGTGTGTTCCTTTAGCAAGTACCAAGCGGAATACTATCACTTTCTTAGCTCGCTATTCTGTATCAACCGCTTTGTAAGCTGCTTGCCAAGCCACTTAGCAAGCAGAGCAAGTGATCAAGGGAGGTGCTTGGCAAGAGGTAAGGTGGGCCGAATTAAAGTCAGGCCAAACAGGGCAGCCGCCCAGGACCCCCAGGTTACCCAGGGCCCCCAGGTTACCCAGGGCCCCCAGGTTACCCAGGACCCCCAGGTTACCCAGGACCCCCAAGTTACCCAGGGCCCCCAGGTTACCTAGGGCCACCAAGATGATAAAAATAAAAATGAATGAGATGAAAATAAAACAAACTAGAAGGGCACTCGGTAGAGCGCATACCGACACCATGCAATGCCTTCGGATCCACGAGAACATATCGGGCCCATTACATTTTTGAATGAAATATCATGCTATATATCGTTTTTGGCCCCCATCTCTCTCAATGCTGAAGAATCACTTTAAAAATTAAATAATTATCCTATCCAGTTCCGGATTCGGATCTTCACCAAAATCGAATCAATTCGTTCTTGCCAGACACCCAACCCTTTCACCAAGGTTCATCTGAATCCGTCCACCACTTTATGAGATGTTGTGCTGTATATCGTTTTTGGCTGCATCTCTCAATGGTAGAATCACTTTTTAATTCTAGTAGTCGGATCCGGATCCAGATCTTCACCAAAATCTAATCCGTTTGTTATTGTCACACACCCAACCTGTCCACAAAATTTAATCTGGATCCGTCCACAACTTTTTGAGATATCTTGCACTCAGAAACAAACAGACAAACAAGCCGGTAGGCGGCGATGGGTCGCCGAGCATGGAAACTATAAGATATAGAGCAAAATAGATGTCATATAGCGGATAGGGAATCACCTTAAGATTATGCATATCAAATCTCATCCAGTTCCATCGACTGATAACTACTTGTATCCATTTGAATGAAAAGTACCGAAAATGCGGTTTGAAATCGGAAATCCCCAAGTTCGAGGGGTGCTGTGGTGAACGAAGATCTAAATCGAAAATCCGGCTCGATCGTTTGTGCACAATGTATTCCAGACGATTAGTGTGAATTTTCATGACCATCCGACCATAACCCTAGGAGGAGTAGCATTTGCACGAAGGCACCTCCAGCTCTCCCATATTATCGATTTTTGCACTAATTGACCTTTGACCCCTGACCTAAGCGAAATCGGTCGATATGTCCTGAGGCAAAGTTGTAGTACTCATTGAGTACCATGAACTTGCAAAGTTTCATTCGTATCGATGCACTCACCTGGTCGCAAGGGGGCCTTCAATTTTCGACAATTTTCGCGCATACCCAATTGTAGGGGCGCTGCGGGTAAAATATTCCATATTCACAAAAACCGGAATATATTTGATAGAGCATCACCTGTAGATCATTCGTGCCAAATTTAGACCCTACGTGTGATAATGGCTTTCGGAATTGATTTCGCTGTGAACGGTACCGATTTTGAAGGTTTTTCGGTTGTTGCTAGGGAACCAAAGCGTCCCTAGCAACCATCACAATTTCGAAAGCACTAGGTCATAAGATGTACCTACCACCCGAGTTTGGTCAAAATTCGCCCCACGTTTACTACCAATTATGCTGATCCAAACGAACAAACATCCAAAAAACATCCAAACAAACAGACAGAATTACTGACCATAAGAGTCACCTATTTCGGCGACCCAACAGACAGAAAGTGGTGAAAACAACCTCCTCCACCTTCGGTGGTGGAGGTAAAAATAGACCCTGGGGTGTGTTCCATTACCAATCAGCTTGCTATCGCTTGCCAAGCCTGTCGTTCCTTATCTTGACGTTGATTGTCTCACATATTGTAATTTTTCATGATATTCATTCCATGTATACACATTCATTATTCAGATGATTAAACAGTGTCAGCTCAACTGAGTAAAATAATTAATATTGTATATTGCTTCTTAATTTTGACTTTTTTCTCACATTTACATGTCCGCAAAAAATTATATAAAAAACATTTAATCTGTGAAATTTCGGCGAAGTAGATTGTATGGGGATCGTAGCATACCTAAAGTACCAAAAGTACCAAAAGGGCCCCTAAAATGAACCCTTGCCCTGGGCCCCTTTTGCCCTAAGTTTGGCCCTGGGAGGTAAGCAGGCCACTTGCTAACTGAACATGCCCACTTGGCTTTGTAGTCAGCAAAATGGCCTTGTAGCCGGCTTCAAATCGACTGGAAATCTACAAATATGCAAAAACCCCTCCACCCCATCCCCAAAATGCACAGTGGAAAGTCCATAGATACTTGGTGATGGAAGGGGGGGGTGCTCCCTCTTCTGACTCCACATTTATTTCTCTTTCTTTCACTCTTCCTCATACTCTTGTAGCCGCTGCTAACACAATAAATTTGTTTGGAGGAGGTGTCACAAGATGATCGAGTAAAACTGAAAACTATGGCCCGGACAGCATTTGCTCGAGTACCACGAAAATCATTGTTCACATTGGAGGCCGCCATGTTGTTATATAGCTCTGAGCCCTCCGTTCTGTTGAAGTGCGAGCTTAAGTGCTTTGAATAAAGTAAGCCGCTTGGTGAGCGGAAAGCAAACCTCTTGCTAACGGAACACGCCCTCGATCTTGATCTTCACCAAAACACGCCCTCTGCAATTAGAATCTATCCAGGCAAATTAACCATGATTTATTATAAATTGAGGGGTTGTGGTGGGGAGGGGATTGAATCCTTCGGGTTTGGAGGGGGAGGTTGAAGATTTTGGGTTTGTGAGTGGTGGGGCGGGTGGGGTGGGGGAGGCTTGGGGACATGAAGTCACATTTTACATTGCATGGACATTCTGCGGGTCCCTACTCATTACCTAGTGGGACATTAGTAGACATTGGAGTGTTTCCAGTATATTGAACATCGAATTTGAACTGAACTTTCATCATCATGAGCCAGAGATTCAGATGGGAACACGAAACAGGCCACCCCAATGAGAAATGCACTTCCATAAGGAACAGCTTGTTGTTGATTTGTATATTCAGGACAAAACAGTCAGGGACAAAATGTACAATGGAGCTCTGATATGTCCATGGGGAAGGAAAGGGGGGGAGGGGGGGCGTAGTGGTCTCGAATCGTACTTTTCTTTGGTAAAAATGATTCTTATCTTCACCTGTCTCATGATATTTGGAGCTCACAATTTTGTTCTTGTGCACCTCATTATTTGGCGTTTGTTACATTCTTTCCCATTTAAATTGCATCCTTTATTTGTGAGTTCACAACAGAGACTGATTGAAGTGGCTGCTTGACTATCTTGGAGGAGTCAAAAGCATCCTGATCACTTACTGTGGACCATTTTCTATTGTCAACCCATTGGTACAAGGACAGTGATATGTACTGTACGTGTCCTTGATAATGTTACTCTTTGAACACAAATTGTGGTGTTGTCCACACGCTGGGGTCTTGTGACTTAAGGTCATGTACTCAACCTCAGTCATCGATGGGAGGGAGAAAGAAACCTCAAGCAAGATATACGTGCATAGTATTGAGCAATAGATAATGAGAACTTTTGATGACAAAATTTAAAAGACCATTGAAACATGAGATTGGCAAGGGATGGTGTCCAGCAGATGCCAGAGGGCCTTTTTCGATGCAGATGTCAAGGCATATGGCAGAACTGAACAACATATGGTGGAGGGGGAAAAAGTGGACAATAAGACAGGCATATGATGGATGCATCACAGTTAATGCTAAAATGAGACGAGCAAACATGATAAATTGATATATGTCCGCTGATTTCCTCGTTTTGTGAATGCATGAGTCATTTCTGAGATTTGCTAATACATGAATCGCCATGCAGTGTATGTACATGTATATGTATATATGCGATGATTGAAGTTCTCCAACCTGTATAAATGCCATGATGATACTGCCATCTTACTAAAATGTGCAATTTCGTGTCTGTCTGTCTTCCTGACGGTTTCTTGACCGCGGTACATTACTTATCCAATCGCAACCAAACTTGAGAGGAGGACTAAGGATCACACGATGGAGGTTGTGGTGATTTAACTACCCCCAATCTCCAAGGGGGTGGTGGGGGTTGCACCTTACACAAACTTCATGTTGAGCTGCATAATAGGTTATCATGGCTTTCATGGGGCACACCTTCTTGACGTAAAAATTATTATTAACCACAAATGTTTCAGTCAATTCTCCATGTCTGCGTTGTCACTGATGATTTGCCAACAAGCGATGAAACTGGTCCGGCAGCTGAGGGGGTGTGTAGCATGGGGATTCTCATGTCTGTACTATTTGTGAACATCTTTACAGCTGTGGAGGAACTCTGGGAAGGGTTTCAAACAGCAAAGGCTTACCTTGGTAGCCTTTCATGGTTGCTTTATGCAGCTTCTTCGATGAAAAGTGTATGGGAGGAGTGTGTGTATATA
>CM068964.1:5306020-5316428 GCA_035128595.1 Eptatretus atami
CAGAGAGAGATGGGTGAGCCATCGATATGTAACCATCTCTCAGATGGCAGTAAACTGGGTGTCCTGTCTCTAGCACGAGCTATCTGGACGTTCTAAAGATCTCATGGTCTCCTTCGTGAAGAGTAGACACGTTATCACCTGTACTCATGAAAAGGTACGAAATTCCTGCCTTGGTTGAAGTAGGCAAGTGGTCTGGTCTTCTTGGAGATTTGCTTATACACCAGGTTCACTCACTGTTTGCCATCTCACAATGTGGGTTGCTCTCTGGGAAGTCCATCTTTTCGATTCCACCGCTGTAGACAAATGACATAGGTGGTTCAAGTTTCAAATGTGAACGGCCTTTTTCAAGGTCCAAGGCCGGGCAACTGACACATAGTAAAACATAACATTTGTGTTCATATAATTTGACAAAAGTGCTGCTCAAAGTGTCAAGATATGGAAAAACCTTGAAATGCTTTGCCAAAAGTTCTTAAATGTTTACATGGAATGAAGGCGCTGCTAGTCTCATGTCCCACACCTTTTGGGTGGTATGAGGAATAGATCTGTGTTAATCGGAAAGTCAATGTTTGAACGTGTTTGAAATATCCGAGTATGAAAAGTACATGGACAGATGATCGGTGCAGTCGGTCGATGCGTCAGAGGCTCATTTTAATGTCCCCTCTATGACCTTGTCTGAGTGGCGGCGACAAAAAAAATGTCCAAATGAATACTGTCCTCATACATAGAGGTTAAAGTCGTTTGGAGAAGTTATTGAGAAGGTGACATGTACCAGGGCGCATTGCAGGAGAGGAGAGTACAACCAGGTTCTTTGTTGACAATGTGACATAGAATTATTTATTATTGATTGCAAAAAGGCAGTTTCATCGATCATCAACCGTATTCAGCCGTTAAAATACAAAGAGGCGCAAATTTTCATCGATTCAAACCATTCGTTTGTCTTCAACACTTGAGGATACGAACCGAGAAAGCTCCGACGCCGTTTAATGCCTCACTATCTACATGAAACCCTGTAGGCCCAAGAATAAACAGAAGTTTTTTGTGTATTACTTTGCAGCCAGGGGAAACCATATTGCCTTAATTATCACTGGAGTGGCAGATGAAGTTCCTTCATGTAGCAACTGAGGATCCATTTCCTGCATGCTTACAAGTCTCAGTTCCCCGAAGGCCTTCAATGGCAGATGAGCAGAATAGACCAGAGAGATACTCGGTACTGGTCAATGCATAAACAATGGAAAGGCAAACGATAAACCAATTTCAAATATTACAATGTGCTTTGGCCTTGCAATTCAAGGACAAATGCTTTCGTCATGTTGCGATTTAACAACCATTGAGGGCCATTCAAATTAACACAGTGAAAAAACACACGGTGCCGATGCTGTACGTGAGGCTTACTATGGCATCACACAGTGGTTGCTTAAGGTCTTATAAAATTAATTATTTACCTAATTGTGAAACTCATTGAATAAAAAGGATAAAAGTCCCTGTGGTGTCCATCCTCGTATACCCCTGGTACTCTGGCCCCATCCCTCTCCCCAACAGATCTCTAATGTTCTGTTCCTCCACTGTTTGTCCTTCGCCATCTCCCGCACCTCTTTGTCTCATGCCCCCCCCCTTGTTGTGGCATTGCGTGTTTACTCTCATACGAGCCTGCGAAATGTATACAAAAAAAAAGGGGGGAAAAAAAAAAAACGAAAGGGAACACAGAAACCAAAGGGAAAAAAAAAGAAGGGGGCCCATTTTTTTTTTTTTTTGGGGGGTTATCATACACGTGTCGTGTCATAATGTGATGTTCATCATCGCTAATGCCGCATGTCCAATTCAAAGGTACAAAACAACAAGTGATATCGAATATTCGACCGTTGTGCTTTGGAATCTCTCTCCAGTATTTGAAAGATTCCACTGCATCATGTGTGCCTTTCTGTGCAATAATTTATTGTTTTGTGTGATGAATGCAATAACAGGAATAGCTGTCATCTGTCTCTTGTCTCTGTCTCTGTCTCTGTCTCTGCTCTTCTCTGTCTCTGTCTCTGTCTCTGTCCTCTGTCTCTGTCTCTGTCTCTGTCTCTGTCCTTGTCTCTCTTCTCTCTCTCTCTCTCTCTCTCTCTCTCTCTCTCTCTCTGATCTCTCTCTCTCTCTCTCTCTCAGCTTATGGCTGTTGGTTGCTATCATTGTTAGGGATTCAGCTATGCGCTGATGGAGTATCCCTCATTACCGTAACACTCAAACTCATTTGGCCGAAATCAGAAGGATGACAGGCTGTTCAACCCCACCTGGTATTAATTCAGTTAACCCACAGTGCTCCATCATGGATCCTAGGATCCCAAGTCAGCCCCCTAGACCGCATTAAAGCCACACCAGGCTGAATTAGCACCGGGATAGTGGTTAGTGATGACAGTGAGATGGCAGGCTTATTTAAACAGTATTTTTCTTCAACTTTTAAACAAGAACAGTCAGAGAATTACCAATAGCTGAGAGTAATTTATCAGGGTGGTGAGGAAGGGATTTTTGCAGAAGATCCAGGTTGGAGTGGAGGAAAGTAAAAGGAACAGCGAGGAAAATCTAAGAGTAGATGGCTCCAGGTCCGATAATATGGCACTGAGAGTATTGAGGGAGGTGGTGAGCAGGTAAGCGAGATATTAACGGATATTTTCAATAGTTCACTGGAGTCAGGGACAGGTTACCGGGAGATCAAAAGGAGAAGTCGCCAAATTGTCAACCATTATTTAATAAAGGATCCAGGAAGAATTGAGAAACTATGACCTGATAGTTTGACTTCAGTTGTGGGGAAGGTGTTGAGACATTAATAAGGACCGATGAGGAAACCATTTAAAGCAAATACAAACTAGTTAAGGTAGTCAGCATGGGTTTACCAAAGGTGTTCTGTTTACAATTTTCAGAGTTATATGAAGTAATCATCAATGCGCTTCACCCATTGATAATCGCACTCTTTCATTCCGCAGCAACAGAAAGCCACCTCTCTGAAGTAATCCTTGGAGAAAGTGGACACGGCTATGATAAGTCTTCATCAGATGTGAAACTTCTTTCCACGAACTCATTTTCATTTCGGAAAGTGGAAGTCACATAGATTTAAATAAGGCGGCAATAAGCTTAATCAAACGTGAAAATTAGAATAGGACAATACAGAGGGTAACTAAAGAAAGCCTCGGTGGAGCGCACACCTCCGCCAGGCTGAACCGTTTTTACGTTTTGTTGTCCATTGATAGGCTGATCTGGATTCCAGACCTGAACCAATATATAATCGAGCTTGTTTCTTGTCACCTCCACAATTATTCCACGCAAGTTTTGTCGATCATCAACAATGTTTTGAGATATCATGGTTAGTGACAGACAGCACAGACAGACAAACAGGGTGAAAACATAACCTCCTTCACCTTCGGTGGTGGAGTAAAATGAATTATTAAACAAAATTGCATACATTAAGTAATAAAAAGAAAAAAGAAACGTCGTGCAGAGCACGACACTTGCAAAATCCACCCCCTCTCCCCAGAGTTGCCATGGATACATCAAATTGTCTATTTTCATGAAGATTAAAATAGACAATCTTAATCAAAGCTCAGGATCAATCGATGAAAATTGATGATTTTTCATGTTGAAATTGATTTTAGAATTTGACCTTGCGAGTGACGCTTTGGACCTTTTGACCTAATAAAAATAGTTGGTTTCCAAAATTCAGTGATGCAACGATGCAATTCGTGTTTATTTTTCAAGTCAATCAGATGGAAAATTGAATGATTTTCGGATAACAAATTGATGAGTTTAGAGTTTGACTTGAGTTGACCTTGACTTTTTCACCTAAAAATAGTGGTTTTCCAATTCAGTGATGCAATATAAGAATCTTCAAATTTCAAGTCAATTTGGATGAACAAAATGACGATTTTAGAAATTGGAACTGAAGATGATGCTTTGACTTTGACCTTAAAATATTACTTCCAGTTGAGACTACCTTCGTACAAACTTTGTGAGGTTTTCTTGAAGTTTGGTTTAATTTGTTTGACCTGTAAGGCGGAGGACAGACCCAGACAGAAATAACAAATCGACCGACGCAATCTTCGATTTTTGCAATAATAAAAATACCTCAATGACTTAAGGGTCTAACATTGTCTCGAGGGTTAGGTTTTGAAAGTGTGGTGTTGAATATTTAATGAGAACACAAAAAACGTCGAATCGTGTGGAATCATACATTGCCAGGTGCCCAGAACATCCCGCGACACTTCCACTGACATCACAGCTTGAGTGGTGGTTTTAGGCAGATTTAACACACTAAGGACACAACTATGGACACTGGACAACCATTACAATGACCAAACCCCACCTACGAGCTGTCACCCTGTATTCGCTAACAAATCGCCTGCAGCTACAGTTGATTCTCAAAGTGGCCTGAACCACACAGTGATCTGTTCGCATCCATCCCCATCCAATTGGGAACCGTCTCTGTGCAGAGGTCGTGCTGCCGAACCGCAGTCTCCGGCTATTGGGCACAATCCCTGGACGGGTCGCCACTCTGACGCCAGATACTCGAATGGCTCAGTGATCCGAGAAGCTGCTACTCATTTTGTCGACCATCAGACAGGATGACAGGCTGAGGTCAACCCCACTGGTATTAATTCAACGATGGGGCGGGAATTTATACTTCAGACCTAGGTACCTCCCAAGGTGCAACGCTCGTAGCAAGATTTTCAAACAAAGCAAATATGAAAATACATACAAGTTTGGAACGAAAAAAGAATGAATGAGATTTAAACAAACGCCATTATTAAACTGTTTATTGTTGCAATGGCAAAAGCAAACAAACGAGCCCAAAGAAGAGAGTTTGGACTTGTATCAACTGGTACAACGTGTCTTGTTTCGTTAAATTCACGATTCTATTAACTACCCTGACATGATAGTGTCGACCCTGTAAGCTTAATGTTTCATCCAGTTGAATGTGCTATTTACAATACCCTCTCCAATATCACGTTTTCAGCCCCTAATGTACCAAAGTAATAAAGTCCTGTTTCACAGAGTCTGTCGCAGCATGAGATTTATTACAATTCTGTGAAATGGGTTCTTCGAGTTGGACGAGAAGCCGCCAAATATGGTGGTTCGAGAGAACAACAATTTATTCTGACATATAAAATGCCAGAATTTTTAAATCGGTAAAAGACCTCCATTCATCAACGGACTGCGCCAGCAGTGCCGAGTGGCCTGAAAAGACCTTCAGGGAGAGACGGAAACATCTTTGCTGATGCCGTTCTGTCTTCATCGCTGAGAAATACATTAAAGACAACATGTTTAACACACTGGACCCGTCACGTTTTTGTAATATGTTCGGAGTGGCATCAGCCTTCAGCACGCAATGGGCCAAACGGTCTGATTGGGCCAAATTTGAATCTGCAGGACAGGAGCTCGTTTCCACCCCCCCCCAAAAAAAAATCATCCTTGCTACCCTGGTGGTGCTTCCACTAAATTAGAGAACAAGATGCGACACCCCGCTTGATTAAACAACGATTTAAAAAATAAATAATAAATAATTACAAGTCAGCAAGTTATAAATCAACAGGAAGTTCAGTAAATTCGGGACATAAATGTCATAAAGGCAAGGGGCACCGATTCACGATGGAGCCCACGCGCGCGTGGCAATACCAGATCTGACTGCACTACAATCTATGGACAAAGGTTTGGGCAATGCACAGAGGCAAGAAGGGGGCAGGAAAAATACAATGTTGCCACTGGGCAGAAGAAATATGTAAATAGCAGGACTGTATGTGCCTTTCTTTGTGGTGTGGAAGATGGCGGCTGCCTCGTCGACGCTCCCCAGAGCATGCATCTTCAGCTATGTGAGCTCGACGGACAGCGAGAGCTGTCACGTGTCGGGGAACCCGGATTGCCTGTGTTGTCAGAACTGAAAATGACCCGGAACTCACGGTCTCCACACCCACCGGGTTTACCACACCCCACCGTCTTTCTTCTTCAAACGTCCACCACAACAGCTCGCTCCATGCCTCACCACCCTCCTGGTCCCTTTGAGATTTGCTCTCACCCCACCTGCTCGAAGCTCGAACTGGAAGCTCATCTCAAACGAACCATAGAACACTGTAGCAGATGGATTCGGACAAAACAAAGACGAAGAAGATGAAGAAGAACAAGAGGAGAAGACGTACAATTTGGGCGTTTTAATGATCTCCCGATTTTTATACTTTTTCGATTTACTAGCAAATACCACTCGTCGCTTCGCTGACGGAATACTAAGAGAGAGAGGAGAACAAGAGGGGCCGGCGTGGGGGGGGGGGGGGGGGGGTTGGGGTGTTGGGGGAGAGAAAGAGGCGGGGAGGGGGTGAGGAGGTGGAGGGAAGAAGGGAGAGGGGCGAGGGGAGCGAGGAGGGTTGCGGAAGTGGGAGCACGAGGGGAAGGGACGGGGGAAAAAACATGCCTAAACAGCAACATTTTCTTTTTAACCACTAGGTTTACGATATAAAACCGTCGGTTGCGGGAGCATTTAAAAACACACACTATCTGTACCTGCAAAAGGCGCTCTTGCATGCATGCTCACACATGCAGCGACCTTTGCATACCGGCTCCGGTCGGCTTCTCCACAATTTGATTCGTACATGTTTATACTCTGGGGAAGCTGTTTTTAAACTCAAAACTAAAACTGTTAGTCTCAACAGTCCCCTTAACAAAAGGGGGAGGGCCAGTGCCGGATAAGCCTCGGCTGGCCTAAGGCACATTTTGAAATTTTAGAGAATGGCCTGAAAATGTTTAATTAGATCTCGGGCTCATGGAAATGGACCCAGACAAAAGATGCAACTGATCACGAACAAAATATTTAATACAAAAAAAGGCAAATATTTAATGTGAAAATAATTTTTGGCGCCGATTTTGGGCATGGCCGCTAAGGCACATGCCTGTTCTGCCATGGTTAATCCCGCACTGGGGAGGGGTATGGGAAAGAGGGGAAGAGAATTGGAGGGGAGGGGTGGAGAGTGAGGATGGGAAAAATAGAGAAGGGAGAGAGGAGAGAGGAGGTGAGGCAGGGGAGAAGGGGAGAGGGTGAGGAGAGGGAGGGGGGGAGGGAGAGAGTGGGGAGCAAGGAGGGAGAAGGAGTGGGGGAGCTTGGAGGGGTGAAGAAGGGGAAGCTAGGAGGGGGAAAGAGCGAGGAAGGTGGGGTAGGGGAGAGCGACGCTTTTTCCAAACGTCACTATAACATCCGGAGGGGGCGTGGATGGAGGAGGAGCAGGGGAAGTGTGGAGAGGAGGAGGGGGTTAGAGAGGAGGGGGGGTTAGGAGGAAGGTAAGCATGAGGGGAGGGAAAACGGGATGTAGAAGGTATATTGGCAATTCGCTTTTATGCATTTCTCTTGACATCGGAGTGTGTGGAAACGGAAATGAAGGAGGACATGTGAGAGATGGCCCAGGATCCCTTGAAAATGCTCACTTTGGATTGGAAGGAAGTTTTTGGAAGCACGTTGAAACAGTGCCATATATAGCAAACAAAGATCCACCCACGTTCTCACCTGTGAAATGTAGGGAATAACCAATCAGCCTCTCACCTAAACATTACACCCAGGTGGCTAGGATTATATATTATATATATATATATATATTATATATATATATATATATATATATATATATATATACACACACACGCCACACTACACACATCACACCACACACACACACACACACACAACACACACACACACAACACGACACACACACACACACCGAACCACACACACACACACACACACACAGGTGAGTCCAAAAAGTAGCCGCCCGATTCTGTTTTTTCGGGCTGTCAGATTCTTCTGGGAAGTCATGTTGTTAATAATTGGTCTTGCAGATTATTCATTTCCGTAATTTATTTATTTTATTTTGTTTGGCAGGTTATTGATGAGAGTTTGGAAAGTTACCTGAATTTGCACCAAATTGAACCCATGAATTACCTTTCAATGATAAGCGCATTGCGGCCGTGGAAACATTACTAAACAAATGTAATGACAAAACCAAAGTGGCGGGCATGCCGCTTTGGGCCACAGATTCGATATTAACCCCACCTCAGGGAAGAAAATACGATTGATTGTCGAGAAATATTGAATAGCAAACAGGGTCGGTAGCCACTGCAAGAAGTCGGTCATTTCCGAAAACGGAAACGAATTGTAAGCTCAGGCCTGAAGAAGCATCAGAAGACTGGAACAAAGTCCACAAAAGTCAACTCGGGCCGTTTATCTGCAGCAGTTTGGAAGTGAGCCAATCAAGTGTTTACGTATCCTTCAAACAAGAAAAAATGGAAACCTTACATTCACACGCTCAGCTGCAGCCCTTCATGATGGAAGATGACACCGCCATCTCAATTTTGCGAAGAGTTCTTAGCTAACTTCACGAAAGAGGACACACATTGCTAGACACAATCTGGTGGTCAGATGAGGCATGTTTTAAGCTTAATGACACAAATTAACCGACACATTTGTGTCTACTGGGCTGCGAATAACCCAAGAGTGACAGTTGAGAAGGAGGTAAATTTACCTGGAGTGACAGTTTGGGCACGCATATCTCCATTAGGATAATTGGACCCTTTTTCTTGAGGGATCTGTCACTGCGAAATTACCTGGTATGCTGCAAACCTTCTTTGGCCCAGGGTACAAGATCAGGACTGTTATTCCAGCATGATGGAGCTCCACCTCATTATGGACGTTATGTTCGTCAGTGGCTGATGAAAACTTTCCCAGAAAGTGGATTGGCGCGCCGGTGGTCCGATCGATGGCCGGCATGCTCCACAGACCTTACGACCTCCACGTTTCTTTCTTTGGGGGCTCATGAAAGACCTTGTTTATCGTGAAAAGCTCGTACATTTCAGGAATTGAAGGCTCAAGTCACTGCAAAGTTGAGGAAATTGATATCGAACCCTGCAGACGTGTGTGCCGCTCTGTGCTGCTCGGCTGCAATTGTGCATCGACCGAGGGAGGGCACTTTGAAAATTGCAAGTAAAACAGCTTGGTACAGTTCTGTAATAATTTTTTCTTGAATAAATGGTTAGATAAACATGTCATTCATTTATTTCTACCTTCTTGTACACTGTAATACAAATGGCAAACAATCAACTGACAGAAATCGGGCGCTACTTCTGACTCCCTGTGTGTGTACTGTATACAGTATATATATATATATATATACAAATAACACGACATATTAGTGACCGAAGCTTTTCGTGCTGCACTCCTCAGGGTAAAAAAATCGCAGCAAGTGAAGAAGGCACGTCAGAACCGCTGCGGGCCTCCACCAGGGTTTCCCCTGGCTTTGCCTTGCCCAGGCGTAGCTCACCATCATCTTCGAGTACAAAAGTGAAGAAGGAAGTGAAGGCGCGTGCTTTATACGCAGGTCTCAATAAGGTAGACGCTGATTGGTTCAGCGTAATGACGTGACGGTCATGCCGAACGCCATTGGTCGGCTCATCATCTTCACCTCGAGCTCCATTGGCTGGAGTAGAGTTCGGCGATGACTGACGTTTGCAACCACATCCTGGAGAGAGGGGGAGGGGCCTCCCCGAGGGGGAGGGGCCTCCCAAAGGTCCATTCACCATTTGTTACCGTACTTCCCTTGATCTTTCCAATGCTAAAAAAGAACCGAGATCGTACAAATTCCTTCAAAGATCAAGGACGTTCCTCGCTCTCGTGTGCCCGTACATGCGTGGCCGTACGTGCGTGGCCGTACGTGCGTGACCGTACGTGCAAACCAAAAAAAAAAACTTTAAAACAAACACACAGGCCGTTCCTTCGCTGTCGTAAACGACTGGATTTGGGGCATTGTGTTTAAGAAATCGAGAAAGAAATCGAGAAAGTACAGAAATCGAGAAAGAAAGAATACAGTAAGTCGATAAATCGAGAAAAAATTGAGAAGAATACAGTACTCATCACTATCCGGAAGTCCGGAAGTTAAGTCCTCACTATCCGGAAGTCGCATATCGCAGTTACGATTATTCGCAATTTAGTTTTAATGGCCAATTATTCAATTGCGCCAACGTATTTTGCCTTTCGCAATGTCATCGCAAGGAAAAACACAAAGATAAGAGAAGGAGAGGAGAGAAAAAACGTACGTACAAAAAAAACAAAAACGTACGTACAAATGAAAAACCCCAAAAAACAAAAAAAAAAAACAACTTTCTAACAACCACACAGGCCGTTCCTTCGCTCTTGTAAATGACGACTGGATTGGGGCATTGTGTTTATCTATAAATGCGCATAAGAAATCGCTAATTGAATAATTGGCCATTAAAACTAAATTGCGAATAATCGTAACTGCGATATGCGGACTTCCGGATAGTGAGGACTTAACTTCCGGACTTCCGGATAGTGATGAGTACTGTATTCTTTCTCAATTTTTTTCTCGATTTATCGACTTACTGTATT
>CM068964.1:5327322-5337952 GCA_035128595.1 Eptatretus atami
ATGATTGGAAGTGTATATTTTGTGCTTTGTACAGTATTTTGGGGAAGTGTATTTTTGGCTGTACAGTATTTGGGGAAGTGTATTTTGTGCTGGTACAGTATTTGGGAAGTGTATTTTGTGCTTGGTAATATTTGGGGAAGTGTATTTTGTGCTGGTACAGGTATTTGGGAAGTGTATTTTGTGCTGGTACAGTATTTGGGGAAGTGTATTTTGGTGTTGTACAGTATTTGGGAAGTGTATTTTTGCTTGTACAGTATTTGGGGAAGTGTATTTTGTGTGTACAGTATTTGGGAAGTGTATTTTGTGCTTCGTACAGTATTTGGGGAAGTTTTTTGTGCTTTGACAGTATTTTGGGGAAGTGTATTTTGTGCTTGTACAGTATTTGGGGAAGTGTATTTTGTGTGTACAGTATTTTGGGAAGTGTATTTTGTGCTTGGTACAGTATTGGGGAAGTGTATTTTGTGCTTGTACAGTATTGGGGAAGTGTATTTGTGGTACAGTATTTGGGAAGTGATTTTTGTGCTTGTACAGTATTTGGGAAGTGTATTTTGTGCTTGGTACAGTATTTGGGGAAGTGTATTTTGTGGTGACAGTATTTGGGAATGTATTTTGTGGTGTAAGTATTGGGAAGTGATTTGTGCTTGGTACAGTATTTGGGGAAGTGTGATTTTGTGCTTTGTACAGTATTTGGGGAAGTGTATTTTGTGGTGTACAGTATTTGGGGAGTGTATTTTGTGCTTGTACAGTATTTGGGAAGTGTATTTTGTGTGCTTTGTAACAGTATTTGGGGAAGTGTATTTTGTGGTGTACAGTATTTGGGGTGTATTTGTGCTTGGTAAGTATTTGGAGATTATTGGTGTTGGACAGTATTTGGGGAAGTGATTTTGTGCTTGGTACAGTATTTGGGAAAGTGTATTTTTGTGCTTGTACAGTATTTGGGGAAGTGTATTTTGTGGTGTAGCATATTTGGGGAGTGTATTTGTGGTGTACAGTATTTGGGGAAGTGTATTTTGTGCTTTGTACAGTATTTGGGGAAGTGTATTTTGTGGTGTAAGTATTTGGGCAGTGTATTTTGTGCTTGTACAGTATTTGGAGAAGTGTATTTTGTGCTTGGTAAGTATTTGGGAAGTGTATTTTGTGCTTGTACAGTATTTGGGGAAGTGTTTTTGGCTGTACAGTATTTGGGAGTGTATTGTGCTTTGTACAGTATTTGGGAAGTGTATTTGTGCTGGACAGTATTTGGGGAAGTGATTTTGTGCTTGGTACAGTATTTGGGAAGTGTATTTTGTGCTTGGTACAGTATTTGGAGAAGTGTATTTTGTGGTGTACAGTATTTGGGGAGTGTATTTTGGCTTGTACAGTATTTTGGGGAAAGTGTATTTTTGTGCTTGGTACAGTATTTTGGGGAAGTGTATTTTGTGCTTGGTACAGTATTTGGGAAGTGTATTTTTGCTTGGTACAAGTATTTGGGGAAGTGTATTTTTGCTGTTGCACAGTATTTGGGGAAGTGTATTTTGTGCTTGGTACAGTATTTGGGGAAGTGTATTTTGTGCTTGGTACAGTATTTGGAAGTGTATTTTGTGCTGTGTCAGTTTTTGGGGGAAGTGTATTTTGTGCTGTACAGTATTTGGGGAGTGTATTTGGTGCTTGGTACAGTATTTGGGGGAAGTGTATTTTGTGTGCTTGGTACAGTATTTGGGGAAGTGTATTTTGTGCTTGGTACAGTATTTGGGAAGTGTATTTGTGCTTTGGTTCAGTATTTGGGGAAGTGTATTTTGTGCTTTGTACAGTATTTGGGAAGAGTGTATTTGTGCTTGTTTCAGTATTTGGGGAAGTGTATTTTGTGGTGTACAGTATTTGGGGAAGTGTATTTTGTGCTTGTACAGTATTTGGGGAAGTGTATTTGTGTGCTTTGTACAGTATTTGGGGAAGTGTATTTTGTGGTGTGCAGTATTTTGGGGAGTGTATTTTGTGCTTGGTACAGTATTTGGAGAAGTGTATTTTGTGCTTTGGTACAGTATTTGGGAGAAGTGTATTTTGTGCTTGTACAGTATTTGGGGAAAGTGTTTTTGTGCTTGGTACAGAGTATTTTGGGAAGTGTATTTTGTGCTTGGTACAGTATTTTGGGGATGTGTATTTTGTGCTTTGTACAGTATTTTGGGGAAGTGTATTTTGTGCTTGGTACAGTATTTTGTGCTTGGTACAGTATTTTGGGGGTGTATTTTGTGCTTGGTACAGTATTTGGGGAAGTGTATTTTTTGGTGTAAACTTTTGATGGAGGTTGAATCTGCGATGTGCGCATCACTCTAGAATTAGTGACGTTCATTGAAATGCTCGATGTGATTGGCAAATAATGTTTTGTGTAATGATCCCAAATAATGTTTTGTGTGATGATCCCAAATGGAATGCTGATCCTTTTCCTCGGAACCAATTGTGATTAAGTTTGTTTTGTCTCGAGTTGTCAGTAATGCTGAAGTGCATAACTTGAGACCTCCATAATGGTAGTAATTCTAACCTCATTGGTCATGATCATTTCTCAAATCATTTTGGAATCCTTTACTTTATTTATTTTTCTGTAGCACACAGCTTCTGGTAACTGTAATATCATTGTCAAATTGCAATGCACTTGCTCTTTATTATTTAACGAAATCATTCCCAGAAATAGATCCACTCTACAAAATATTTTGTAATCTCCAAACACCTTGCCCACACTTTGTCATATCCAACACAGAAATTGTGATCTTTTTAAATGGAATATTAATTTCTGATGTGGCATAACACCATTCAATGGTGCTTTCCCAGTAAGAGTCCTTGACACATTAGTGTGTAAAAGGTAGGCTGCAGAATACCCTGAAGGCTGTAATACAGCTGGGAAGATGAGCACAGATTGGAAGAGTGGGTGGGTACGTGGGGTTGGCGTCAAGGAAGAAACGCATGTGATCGGTTCCAGCCATTGCCACGTGGGCGGTCTGGCCATGGAAACTGGGACCTTGAACAAATTCTTGAAGCTGACAGCAGCTGGAAACATTGCTAGGATGGGATCCTTCAGACTCGACTCAACTGGGATGATGTTAAAACATCTCAATGCTCCGTACTTTGCATTTCTTAGAGCTGGAGAAATGGTCGATGTGAAGTGAATTAAAAATTATTGACGTGGCAATCCATCGTGATGCCACTTGGAGAGCAGCCATGCTGTTTTTAAACACATCTGTAGACTGATACTGAATTTTCAATGAACAGTATAAAGACTGTCATGAATGCATAACTTTGCACATAAGGTAACTGAGTTTGGAAACGATTGTGAAAGCCATTCGGTTATCATTTAATGAAGTTCCTTTGTCACTGTTAATGTAGCTGCCACCGTGCTCTGCAAGCCACTTCCGTGTTCTGAAGATTTGCCGCAACAATGACATGAAATGCTACCTTGGCGTGCTCTCTGTAGGAAAGCTACTTGTGAGGGCACCGGGTAACAAGAGAGGAACCCCTGTACCAGGCCGCAGGCGTGTTGGGGATTCGACCGTGCTGCCCAACTCATGTGCCAATGCTCTCAATTCAAACAGACACTCTACCCACACGCCACCCACTGCCTTCGCAGAGAAGAGCTCCAAATTGAAACCGCAAGGTACGTTTGCTTAAGAATACTCAAATTATGGTTAGTATGTTTCAGGGCCATTTTAGTTAATAAATGTACAAAGGATGAGTTAAAGGGACTGCAGTGAAGGGGGAAAAATGATAAATTGAAAAGGCTAATTAATAAGGAATAGACAGGAAAAAGGAAATGAGGTTGGCTGGTGATCGGTGTCAAATGTCGCTGATGGAAGAGAATATGATATAGAGTATCAAATGTGGGGAAATACATGGAGGGGAGGTGATGGGAGGCAGGGAGACTGGGGAGAGTGGTGGTAATCCCACAAACTTTTTGCATGCATGATGTCTTACACTGCTGAGAATGAGATGTGGAAAGCAAGAATGGAATGGAGGAAGATGAGAACGGGGTGAAGGAGTAGGGAAGAGGAGGGCTGGGGGGGGAGGGGTTGATAAATGAATGCCGAATTGCTTTCGGAATCATATTCTTGTAACAATCTGTCACACACACAAAAAAAAGGCAAATTCGAACTTTCGTAGCAGACACGAGGCAAAGTTTTACATTCTGAGGCCTGGCGTTTTGAAATTGGCCTGCTACCGGGGTGGAAAATGCACTCCAAAGAGAATGGCTTTCCACGAGATAAAGGTCATGGACAAGCTCTGGCCTTAAGGAAAGATCCATTGCCTATTTGCAGCCAAGTCTTTGGCCACATCTGGTTATTCATTGTAGCACACTTTAGGCCACTGAAGCCTCCACCTCCCCCCCAAAAAAAACCTTCAAACTACCTTTAGGCCAACTTACTGGAGTAGAATGTTACGCAAGTATTTTTTACAGCTCTGGTCCAAACCGGCTGACTTCCATAGTACGTCTAACCAAGGATGCTCTCTTGGCCCACTGGATGAGCCAACAAACGTTTTCCTTTGAAGACCAAGTTGTGATAAAACTTGTTTTATTTACCCCTTTTGATGGTATTGTGTTGAAGGTGTTGTGAGTCACTGATGGAGGTGAAAGTTTATCCTACGTTATTGTTTTGTTACTTTGTTCTATTTTTGTTCCCATGCGGTAACAAAATGATCATAACTGGTCAAGTGTCACAGGAAAAAATGTCCACATGATTGATTTGGTTTTTGTTTTCTATTTTTTTGTTTAATTACTGAGCTAATGACTAGTTCAATGACGAGGAAAAATGTTCTCGGAAACCAAAGGTTATAGATTTCGCGTTTCCTTGTTATTACTTTCCCCATGTGTTTGTGTTTCTAACTGTGGGAACCGAGACCTCCATTATGAGTGAGGAGGTACAAACGCTACGACAGGTTGTCTCACAAAGCCACATGCCGTCATCAAGTTTGACACCGATTTCATTTCCCATTTGCTTTGTAAGCTTTTGTCTTTTGCTGCTCATAGCAATGCCATGTTCACCTTGGGAAAACAAAAACCCACTCTTATCTGCATTCACAAGCCGTCCCACACAGACCTCAGAATGCGGAAGGCTTGTCTGCGAGCACACACAGTTCGCTGTCGGGCTTGGCTTTCTGCAGGCATTTAAGGCCTCTTCCTTCGATGTGCTCCAACAAGGTGTAAACTACGCTGTTATGGCAGTGCATGAGGACGTGTCCCCGACGGTGAACATGGCGGGGTTTACTGCAATGTCTCGTTGTTTGCTTGAGCTCTGTTTAATGCCTGTTTTCCTTTATCTGTTACGGTACATTGTGCTTTATTCCTGACGAGGTGAGTTGTAAAATGTATCTTTTAAATGTCATTCTGGTGTTCCGCATGCATCAATGTGCATGCCGCCGTTAATCCGGAGCATTCGTCCGCCTGGACTAGTCGTTCGTGGATGTTAAACATCCCATGGCGTCCTTCGTCAAGAGTAAGCGAGTTATTGGTGAGACCCTGAATAAATTTACCACTTCCTGCCTAAACTGTGGTTAGCAAGTTTTCTGGTCCTTTCAGAGGTTCCTTGACACCAGGTTACACTGCTTGCTATCTTCATGTGTGGTTGCTTTGTGAGCTGCAGCCCCAACACTTTAAACAAATTCACACTCCCAACCAGAACTAATCTTGCTGGTCAAAGCTCATATCAATCTTTGTCACCGGACAGGTAGACCGACGATGGATACAATCAACAGGGCATTGATTAAGGTATGCCAGCCACTGTGGGAAGCAAGGAGAAGCTGACGTTTCTGGCATTGGCCCTTCAGCTTTATTTGCTCTGACGAAGGGTTAACGCCTGAAACTCAGCTTCTCCTTGCTTCCTATTGTGGCTAGTAGAGGGGCCATTCAAAAATTATGGACACATTTTTTGCCCAAATCTGACACCCCCCCCCACCCATAATGCTCTGTAACGCTTCAACAGACACCCCCCCAAATATTACGCAACACTCGATGAGAAACCCCCTCCCCTATTTCATACCTTAAACCCGGTATGCTATTTATCCCATTGTTTTTTTCAGTTACTATGAACTATATTTGAGAAAGTAAGGCCTAAGTCACATTTGCTCTACGGCGAGGATACGGCGGCCGTACACTCTGAATTGACAAAAACGTGCGGCGCCGCAGAGTTTCTGCGGTGGCCTCAGGGTGGCCCTACGCCGTTTGGCTATCTTTTACAGGCCGTAGGGGTCGCCGTGGAATTATAACGCGGAGTTATAACTTTTTTAATTTCTACGTTCGCCGTAGCAATTCGACAAGCCGAAACAAAAGAACTGGTAAAAAAAAATTAAAAAATTCACCCATTCGTTACCGTCCGTCTGGCCACACTTCGCCTTAAGGCGCCCCCCTGCGGTCACCTTGAGGGTACCTTGGTCTGCCTTGAAAATTCTATGGCCACCGCAGGGCCCCTTAAGGTCACCGTGCGACATCAAATCAAAGACCGTACGGCAACCCCACGTTTTCGGTCTCCACAATTTCTAAATACGCCGTGCGGCTCCCCGAAAAATAAAAACATATGTGACTGCTACATTGTGTGACCGTAGAAATACTGCGAGCCGCCCGCTATAATTGCTATTGGCCGTAGATTTTGGAGACCCCACGGCCGCCGTGGCAAATGTGACTTAGGCCTAAAGGAGGTACAGTGTACCGTCAATAACACCAGGCACCAGTCAGAATCCCTGCAATGACGTCATCGAACTAATCGCTCAGAGTGATGTAATCATTTCTAATCATTTCTAAATATGTTCAATTGGTTTCATTTGTAAATGAGATTAAGTGTCTGTGTAAAAAGCAATGATGGAATATTCGTTAAAACTGCACCAACAATCGTGATTTTATACTTTTCTAATTTACATTTCATTATTATTTAATAACATTTTGGCGATATAAAAACACGTTTTAATAAAATCGTACAATTTAAAGGATATGAATATACAAAACATCACATCTTCTTCGGGAAATGACGTCACTTTTTCTTCAATCACCAATTTACCGTGAGAGTTGACTGTGAGAGTTTACAGTGAGATCTCTCAACAAAGCCATCGCTGATCGAGAAAAGCTGCACCAGAATGTCATTCGAGCTTTTGGGAAAGCTCACCCTGAAACGTCCAAAAAGGCTCACTGACGGGCTGATTGGTTTTGTATCTCACTGATAGTTCGGATCTGAATCCTGACATGAACCAAAATCGAATCGGCCTGTTCTTGTCACCTAACCAACTCATCCGCCTTGTTTTGTCATACCTCATGCACAACTTTTTTGACGTTGAAAAACACTTTAATAATGCACTCGCGTGAGCCGAATGGTGATGACTGAGGCTTGAGTGTACTTACATTATGATCATATCATGTTTGCACAGGCTTCTCCATAAAATGTATAAAACGAGCCTACTTTTTATATGGAGTAAAGGTGTGTGTAGGAGCAAGAACACAGAAAGGACTAGCGCATAACAGAATGAAAATAAGTGGAAAGGGGTGGGGGGGGGAACACACCCACAGCAGAGTAGAGGGACAAATAGAGAGAGATCTGGAGGAAAAAAAGGACACGTGGAAGAACGAGAGCAAAGGGAGGGCGAGAAAGACAGGGGGTGAACAAGCTGGTACAGGAACAGACTCAATCACAGAAGTAGAAGGGAAAACGGAGAAGAAGCAAAAATGGGAAAAATATTCATGAAGAGGTGGGAGTGGGGGTAGCCCAATCAACTGGAAACCTGGAAAAAGTGGGCTTGGGGAGAGTCAACAAGGGAAAAAATGATTATGGGTATGGATTGGTGATGACCTGAGATGGTGTTGAATAGCTGTCTTGAAGTACTGGAGGGAAAAATGAGATTGAACAGACCGACAACATCAGTTCCACAGACGAGGAAACTATAACAGCACTCAGTGGAGCACATACCTCCGCCAGGTTGAACAGTTTACACCATTGTTCACACTCACAGGTGTTCACAAGTCACACATGAATAGCCAACTTTGGCTATGAATGGCAATCATTATTATTGGATTACTTTAATTCTTTTATATTGTTATTGTTTTAAGGCACAGTTAACGGACGAGATCAGGCAGGGCAGACTGCGATGGTATGGACACGTGGTAAGAAGAGAGGAGGACCACTGGCTGACGAAGGCGTGGAGGTTTGAGGTAGAGGGTCCGAGACCACGAGGCAGGCTACGGAAGACTTGGGATGAGACGCTGGTGGAGGACCGCAGGCTGTCAGATCTCACCAACGTGGATGTTAGGAATCGGGCCGAGTGGAATAAGGCCATTAAGGGAAAATAACGTCCCACCCCACAGCGTGGGAACAATGGACGCTAAATGGATATGATGATGATGATGCACAGTGAATACTCATGCCAAGTGCTACTTTATTTCTTTCTTTTCTCATCAACAGTGCCTCCCAAGCCCTCAACCCTCACAGGGTTGGAAAAGAAAGGGGCTCGGATCATTCCACCTCCTCCAAACCGACCTCTTCCTCCAGACCCTCTGCGAAATATGGATGACCAGCAGTGTAGGCCTGTGCGTGGCCCTACAGATGGCCTGAGCAGTGTCATGCAGCTTGTTAACAAGTTTGGAGGACCGAGGTATAAAGACTAGATTTTAAATAGACAATTACATCATTGCTCCTTTCCTGATGATGAGAGCTTACTGAATGTTAAAAAGATTCAACTGTAATATGGAATGCCTTGTTTTCAACAATAAACGATAATGTTGTTCTTCATCCGGGGGTCCACAGACCCCTACGTGCCATGAGAATATTATAGAGGAGTTTGCAAAGTTAAATTGGATAAAGAGCAACGAAAGTATTTGTTTTATTTTAATTTGGCGCTCTTGTTTATAAACAAGGAACTTGTTGCATTTTGTGAACATTTTGGACTGGGCTAAACTACAAAATATTAACTCTTCCCACCAGGGTAGGATGATGCAATGTTAACAATGCTTTAGTATGCAGAACATCATCAAATGAGATTTTTTGTTTTCACGGAATATCGTAAGGATAGCTTGACAGTTACTTTAAAAATGCTTCAATCTCCTTGGAAATCCCTTGTAGTTGATGATAAGAATTCCTTTTGCCTGCTTTCTGGGAAGGGAGCAGTCCCAGGAAGTGTGTCCTTCGTTTTTCTTTCTCTGCATCAATGGGTCCAGGCACACAAAAAAGCTTGAAAGCTCCATTGTAGATATAAAGTTATGACAATAAGCATGCACATGCATAAGAGTAAATTATTTGTTGCCTTCAAATTGGATGTAATTCGTACCTGTGCCTTGTTCTTTTTATTCCATTGATGCAGTCCTCAGCTGTCACGCAAGACAACAAAGCCTGATTGCATCGAAGAGCAGGACAGCTGCAGAGTGGATATGTACACAGACAATCCAAACGTTACATCACTGTCTAGGACGTTGAGGGAGAGCGGTTCAGATTCTCAGAGTCCAAACGAGGCGGTTTCGATTTGTCATTGCCCGGGTCAACGGACTGCTTCGTCAGGCAACGAGACCTGTGATGGTTGCGGTTTGGTCAGGCAAGGCCGGGATTGTGAAGATGGTGACAGATCGAACTTTGGCCCATCTAAGATTCCCAATCGAGACAGTGGCATTGAGAGTGTGAGTTCAGCATTTGCTCCCGATGATCTTGAAACGGAAGGTCCTTCCGCAGACGTCTCGGCCGTGGCGACAGATGGTGGGACGGATGGCAGCACGACCGAAGATGCGGTCACGGAGGAGTCTGCATCTGAAGGCACCATGCCCGATGGCATTGAGGTAAGGACGATATCCATACACTACTCTCGGATGGACGGCAAAAGCTTTCAAAGTACTGCAATGCGTTTTACTTTACAAACTCCAATAGTAAGTAAACTCACCGAAATGTCTAAGAATCATGCACTAATGCTAAATGCACTGGCTTTGTGTGTTAGGGATCCCAGAGAATACATGTTTGAATGTGTAAGTTGGACTGGGAGGATAGCATGGAGATGTACACACTCACATCAGCGCTGTCTAGCCAAGGTTCGTATTTCGGCCCAGCTGTAAACCATCATAATGCGTGTGCCTGTCCACCGGATAGACAGTAACCCAGGTGTCCCATCTGATCGCATGATTTGGTCGATGTTAAAGATCCCACAATGTCTTTCATGAAAAGTCGGTGAGTTATCACCAGCACCATGAATGAACAACAAATAATATCCAGGGGGCTCCGAATCAGCAGCATAGCCGTCGCTCTCAGTAATGATGCAAATGAGCAGCCTGGTGTAGCACACGGAATGATGATGATGATGATGATGAATCCGAAATTTGCACTGCAAGTCAACGTTTGTCAGGAAACAAGACATTATCGGTGGCCATGACATAAAGATTGCATTGGAAATGCCTGTGGACTTGAGGGTTAACATTTGCTGAGGTTGTGTACTGATTATAGATCTGCGTTGAAAAAGCACTTTAATAATGCACGTCGCGTGAGCCGAATGGTGATGACTGAGGCTTGAGTGTACTTACATTATGATCATATCATGTTTGCACAGGCTTCTCCATAAAATGTATAAAACGAGCCTACTTTTTATATGGAGTAAAGGTGTGTGTAGGAGCAAGAACACAGAAAGGACTAGCGCATAACAGAATGAAAATAAGTGG
>CM068964.1:5345319-5359745 GCA_035128595.1 Eptatretus atami
CGATTGGTTATTCTCTCCATATCACAGGTTGAGAGATCGTGGGGGGCTTTGTTTTCATACATGTAATAAATGATTGTTTATATATGCATTGGTGTGTGTATAGTAAATGTATATATGTATATAGTATAGTATGTAGTACGTATATAGGTATTTATCTAGCTGAAGTACCCCGGTAATTACCCGGAAAATCTTGGCCCTATTGCTCCTCAACGCTAAGTTAGACCTGAGGCATATAGTGTATGTGAGAAATAGGAACAGCGCCTTCTTTATCCTCAGATTATGAAGAAGGCTTTATGCTGCGTATCCTCAGAGAGGGTCATAGTTGAAGCGGCCTTGAGTGTACTCAAACCTCTGGTTTTGTCTAGCAGGAGTGAAACTGTCCTTGATGTCTGCCAAAACTCGGACCTAGAAAGCTGAGACGTGGTATTTGTCTCTGTCTCGCCCGTCTGGTGTGACGCTTCTAAATTTCAATTGAGGCGACGCCTCTTCTTCTCTCGACCGCGACTCTCACTTCTTCCTACTCGTTCATGAGCAGATATCATCAGCTAACGAACGAACTCTCTCTCTCTCTCTCATCTTCGTCTTCTCCTGACGTCTGCTCTCTCATCTCTCTCTCTCTCTCGCAGCTGATGGCCGGCTTGTGCCGGCTTGATTAGAGCAGGATATATCTAGCAGTTACAGCCTGTTGCACGTGCGCAGTGAGTTCAGAATTCAAATAAACAGGAGGATGAATGTGTATGTTATAAGTACAATGATTATACGGAACAACTTTGTATTTCAAAAAACCTAGCGTTTACCATGAAGCTCTTTGTACGATAATACGCCGGTGCACTAAATTCGAAGGCCATTTTTTATTTTTTTTAATGGAAATTTTTTTTTTTAAAAAAAAAATATATATATATATTATACATATATCTTTTTAAGTGAAAGCCCACTTAGCGCATCCTGGGCGAATGTAGGTCTAATGTGTGTAAGGTTTCACAATCGGTTCAATTGGTCTAGGAGCTTATTGGTTACAAACAAAACGACAGCAGAAAACAGACAGAAGACTGGCCATTTAACGAGTAGATTATTGTATGTATATTAGTGTGAGGCGATCCGTCTGGTCGATTCCGACTAAGACGGGACACCGAGCTCTGACCGGTCTCTCGCGGTCCTGTCCAGCGACCCCTGGATGCCCCGCCCCTGCTCCGCTGCTCCG
Organism: Eptatretus atami; assembly: GCA_035128595.1. Classification (NCBI taxonomy): domain Eukaryota; kingdom Metazoa; phylum Chordata; class Myxini; order Myxiniformes; family Myxinidae; genus Eptatretus; species Eptatretus atami. Next base: position 5,346,521 of record CM068964.1, read on the forward strand.
ACGTCGGCGTTCGCTTCCGCGGACACGAGCCCCATGCGTGTGACTGGCGGCCAGGCTGCATCGACCATGTGGCAGTGCCGCACCAACGGAGCACCCCACTCCCTCTAAGTGCTAGGTACCATGCGACGCCGCGACCGCCAGCTCGTTTTCTTTCTGGCTGCGAGGTCCTTGGAAATCACCGGGTTTTATTTCATCTGTATGTGTTCTGTGTGTGTGGGCGCCAATCTGCATAGACAATCTGCATAAGTTTCTGCAATCTCTGAAAATCTCCTGTATATCTGCGATAAGTTGCACTGTGTCCTGTCTTGCTGTAAATAAAACAATTGAAAAGAAAGTGTTCCATTGTTATCCGTCCTTTCTTTCATTGGTCACAGCTTGGTTCGATCTGAGTTTTAGTCCGGTCTTTGTTCCATTAGATACTGCCATACCTCGCACGCGCTTTGGCAGTTCGCTCGACGCATAACCCGAACCGGATTGGTAGTCGGGTAGTTGGAACCTTACCACAGTCGGTAAGTGACCCAGTGTCGAGCAAGACATGCCGAAGGCGGGTCCCGGCGAGAACGACACCACGTGGTTCATTTCAGTAAATTAGGTTCCAGACAAAGACCCTACGCTAATGCATGGAGGTATTGGCGTCCACGTCGGTTAAGCGAACCCGCCACCCTCAAGAGTTATCCATGACGACGGCCTACAATCGCGGAGTCTGGTGGCTAACATATAACTTCACCGCCACCCTAGCGGTCGTCTCTCACCACCGTAATGAACTGTGTTGTATATTAAGACTATATAAATATATTGTGTGTTTGGTGTGTGTTGTTATATATATATAATAATGATATGTGTGGTGTGTATATATATATTTTATGTGTGTAATATAATATATATATAATTGTGCGAAAAATGGCCCCTTAGTGTTGTTACTTAAATATAGGATTGAGCCAGATCCCCTCTTAAATACAGTTTAGCCAGGTTGTTTGGTAATTGGACATTACGATGTGTGTCGGGAGTGTAAGCTGGGTGTACATTGTTCATACAGTGGGTGGTTGCCTGAGAGTGGTTTCTCTTCCCCCCTCGAAATGAATGGTTTTTTCCCCCCCCCCCCCGCCGAACCCAGCCCAGGCGTCGGAAAGTGTCGGTTTGCGAGAGGTTCGGCAGACCGATTGGTGGAGGGCAGCTGCAATCTCGCGCAATGGAACCAATCACAGGGTCCCCGGGGAGTAGTCCAGAAGCGCATGCCGGGGAAGGCAAGAGAGAAAACGGCTAAGTGGGAAGTCGCGATCTGCAGTGTAAAGGACGGCTGTTGTCGTCTTCGATCTGCTTCGTGGAAAAGAGGAGGAGGAGACGGCATAGAAGGGGAGTCGGCGATCGACTGTTATGAGAGGTCCGTCGCACAGGTTCAAAATCCGGAGTTCAGTGACGGACCCTCCTGACTGCCGCTAAACCCACGGGCACGGCTCGACACCGTCTTGTAATCCCGTTGAATCCGCCTGCGAGGAGACCAACCCACCCGATTTGGCCTGACTGGTGAGCAGGCCAGGCCTGATTGGTATGCTGGACTTGTAAAGCCAGCTGGAGCAACACGTGGATCTTTCCGCTCTGTGCCGTCGACACCTTACGGGGGCTGAACGCGCTGAGCTGCGCGGTGGCGGTGCGACAAAAAGGACGACGCCGCCATTTTGCCAGCCGGCGTTTTCGAGCTAGGTGCCGAATCCTTGACACGGCTTGGTCACAAAGCCGCAATTCGTGCCTTGACACTTTCCCCTCGATCCATGAGGCATCACGCCAGTACTCTGTGTCTTGTCTGCAATGTTGTCTGCTACTGTGTTGAGGTTTATCTCGCTAGGTTGCCCTTCGAAACCCTGGTATCGCGTACTCCCTAGTGTAAAGAAGCGGGTTAAAGATTAATATATATGTTCAAATGTGTTTGCTGTGTCGTGTTCCCGGTGGTGATCCCCAATAACATGGTGATTCCATATGAAAGTTGCCGCATTGAGTTTTATTCGTGCCATGCTGAAGGAACCAATTGGTTCGATTGTATATTAAAACCATAATGGTTACGGACTGGCAGACTTCGCTCGCTCTGAACAAACCCATCTGTAACGGGGTTCTATTTCCCCAACTTGCAAGGCACAGGTGTATTTTTCCGTAATCGAGGATCTGAGGCGCGTAACCCCGAGACCTGTGCTGAGCCAGCCCGATTGTATTAACCCCGGAGACGCGGTGTTTGGTTAAGTGACGCCCGAATCTCAACAATTTGGGCTGTCAAGAGTAGGGTGCGAATAACTCCGCCACCGCCGAATCCTTTACAATAATATATATATATAATATAATAAGATATGTTGTTTGTGTGTTGTGTATATTTGTATATATAATATAATTATTGGTGTAAAGTATATGTATAATATGAACAAATATAACATAATAAAATATATATAATATATATATATAATACATATGTGTGGTGTATATTTAATATATATATAAATGTGATTGGTAAATACTAATATATATTGTGATCTATAAGTGTGTAATATATATTATGTGTGTATATATATAATATTATGTGTGATAATATATATATTGTGTATATAAATATATATATATATAATATATAATATTATTTTAATGGGTCGCTCGAAATGGTGACCCTATTGTCAGTATTTCTGTCTGTTGTTTGGATGTTTGTTTGGATGTTTTTCATTGTCATCAGCAATAAAATTAGGTATTAAACGTTGCGGATTTTGACCAAACCTTCGGTGTAAGGTACATCCTTAGAACCTAGTCTTGGAAATTGTGGATGGGCTAGGAGCTTTGGTTCTAACAACAACCGAAAAACCTCAAACGCGAGCGTGTCCAGCGAAAATCAATCGGAAAGCCATTATCCCAACTAGCGTTAATAAATTGTGGCACAATGTCTACAGGTGAGCTGTATCAAATATATTCCGGTTTTTGTGATATATGGAATAGCTTTACCCGCAGCCCCCCCTACAATTAGGGTATGCGCAAAAATGGCGAAATTGAAGGCCCCCTAGCGACGCAGGTGAGGCAATCGATACGAAATGAACACTTTGCAAGTTCATGGTACTCGCAATGAGTACTAACACTGTTGCCTCAGGACAATGTGACCGATTTCGGCTTAGTCGGGGTTAAAGTCGATTAGGTGCAAAAATCGATAAATATGCGAGAGTGGAGGCTCGGGCCAATATGCTACTCGCCTCCTAGGTTATGTATCGGTTGGTCATGAAAATTCCAACACATCGTCTGGAATACATTGTGCAACAACGATCGAGCCGGATTTCGATTTGGCATACTTTGTTTCACCCACAAGCACCCCTCGAACTTTGGGGATTTTCGATTTCAAACCGCATTTCAGTACTTTTGCATTCAAATGGATACCGAGTAAGTATCAGTAAGATGAACTGATGAGAATTTGATATGCATAATCTAAGGGATTCCCTTCGTCTATATGACATCCATTTTGCTCTATATCTTATAGTTCCATGCTCGTGACCATCGCCCTTCCGCTTGTGTGGTGTATATATATATATATATGTTTATATATATATATATATGTTTAATATATATATATGTTATATATATATATAGTATATAATATATATATGTATGTATGTATATGTATAGCAGGAATATATTTTAACAAGTGGTGCCAGGCACAACAAATCCCGCACATTAAGGCATAAAGTTGTTTTGGGGATCAAATTAATTTGATACATCCTTCGCCTGAATGTGATTATAAGATAGATAAGGAATATTTACAGTCTAGTTTGAAGTCAATTAAACCATTTTTGAGAGTTGTGACCGTAAAATGATTTTGACCTTTCAAGCCACGTAAGGTCAACAGTCATGGTGTCAAATGAAACCAATAAAGAACTTGATATATGTCTTCCCATAGAAACAGCGCATATTCTAACCTTTTTTGATTTATAATGGAAAATTGTAATTTTGACCGAATGACATGACCCCCAAAACCTTCGGACCCTACCGATCTTCACAAATATGCATTTCACTATAGGAATTGGTAGGATTATAAGTGAAAAATAGAAATAACGGTCACTATAAGCTTAGTTGAAGTAAATCAGATCATTTTTGTCGAAGTTATGAAGGAAAAACGATTTTATCTTTTCGTGACCTTGACCTGACCTTTGATCCAAATTGGCCAAAACGTTAATGGAGTCCGTCCAAGTTATTGCCCACCTGTGGATTAAATCTGATAGTGTTTTGCTAAAGCCGTTGCCGTAAAGTTGCTAACAGACAGACAAACAAACAGACAACAAACCGGACATACAAATCCCGCCCTCCCTCCGGGGGGCGGGATAATTAACTGCAAGTGCGTGATTGGAGTTGGGAAAAACAAAAGCTTTTAAGGAAAAGTACAAATCCCAACATAACCACCGTCTGAAATGTCCAGAGACAGCAGAGACAGACAGAGCAGAACAGACAGATAGAGAGAAAGAGAAGAGAGAGGTGTGGAGGAGGGTGCTGCACTGCATTCAGGAGGAGTAGGAGCAAGGATGGAAAAAAGGAAGAGATGAGGTGGGGGTATGGATTTGAGTGAGAAATTTTATGCTTTAATGAGAAACACACACACACACACAACACACACAATAGTGAGATAAGGGAAGCAAGAGGAAGTGATGTGGAATTTAACGTTCTATCTCTATTACTTTTAACATTGTTCGGAACAGAACGGGCAATGCTTGGCACACACACACACACACACAACACACACACACACACACACCACACACACACACACACACACACACACACACACCACACACATTAGTGCTTGCCCAATATGAGCAATTTTTCAGGAATCAGCAGTTGGAGTCATTGGATTACTGACCTCAGTACGTACTGCATCCAACCAAATACCTCTGAGTAGCTTTCAACCAAAAAAGATTGCAATTTGTATAATGTTTCAGGGAGATGTTCACAAACATTAATCTTTATAAACAACTGTGTGTGACAGGTGGAAAAAAAAGTTAGCTCTGTAATTTAGAAAACACGTTAATATGGCAAAAGGCTCAGAAATCGGGTGTTATTTCACAACTCGCTCAGGTTGACAGTACATGAACCACTCGCTCAGCATGATGGAGCATGAACCACTCGCTCAGGATGACGGAGCACGGACCACTCACTCAGGATGATGGAGCAGGAACCACTCACTCAGGATGACGGAGCATGGACCACTCACTCAGGATGATGGAGCATGAACCACTCGCTCAGGATGACTGAGCACGGACCACTTGCTCAGGATGATGAAGCATGAACCCCTCGCTCAGGATGATGGAACACAAACCACTCGCTCAGGGAGATGCAGCACGAACCACTTGCTCTGAATGATGTGGCAAAAGTGTCTGCAGTGAGTGAACAATTTGTACAGAATGATGTCGCGCGGTACTGCTATCGACTGAAGGGCACTCGGCAAGTGGCTTAAGCACTCAAGTAAGCACTCCAATTAAATGGTTGATAAGGATCGGCTGGCCAGGCAATGGCTGCATATCACATAGGATCCCTTTAAATTTGAGGCTGGTCTTCACTGCGCACGCAGGAGTTAAAGAAATAAAATGAATTTATTCAAATCATGACTTTATCCACAAAAGAGTTGCTGCTTATGTGGAAAAACCCTGTAGACATCACAAGGTTTAATCGACCATGAAATAAACATTGCAGATATTCCGCCATATTGCCTTCTCCTCTGTGCACACGTCTCTTGGAACATCGTTCGCGGTCTGTGCAAACGTTAAAACTTTCTTTTAAAACGTCCGTTTTTCACCAGATTTGCTTTGACTCCCTGTAGAGCACCTCATGAAACTTCAGAAAATATAGACACAGATCTGGCAGACACTATCGATAAGCAGTCTTTTGGGGGGGACAGGGTGTGAGGTCAGACATGAAATGCATTGTCATATTGCTCAATGAAGTTGGTTAATTTTAGCACATTCTTAAATCTTTTGTTCACTCAATATAATTCTCCAAACAGTCGAGAAATATAAGTTTAATGCTTTGTAAACGTCACATTTTCTTGTAAATATATAGAGAAGGAGGGAACATAGCCTTGCTTGCTTAAAGTAATAGGTACATTGGCGTAGTTTGTAAGACTCATTATTTCTTTAAATTATCAGATTTCATAACAGTTTTTGACACTTATTTTGTCTGGGCGATATCCGATCCTCAATTCCGAAATAATATTTTGATGATATACTTTAATTCGTCCGTGAGAGTAGATCGTGGAAAATCATATCATATCATGCATGAAATTGCTCCAAACTCCTAATTTAAAAACTAATAGCACTTACAAAAGCGATGTATACAGCAATTCATAGCTATGATGAACAGGCTTTTGATATGAGTGAAGAAAGTGAAAAAAAAAACTTTATTGTTCAGAAATTGTTGCGGCCTGTTCCAAGTCAAGGCCATGGTTGAGCATACCAAAACACATGGTGGCTTCAGACCCTGGGGAGGTTATTTAGTAGATGCCTTTCGACCCTAAAGAGTGAGGTGGCCGAGGATAACACGAATAAAGGATATAATTATATAAAGCCGTTACTTATCTTCAAAATGGGTGTTTTAATTAACACAAACACCCAATTTTCATTTGCGCACTCCGTTGGAGTTCCCTTAGTATGCATGCTAAGTTTCAGGCTGCAAGGTTTTATTGTATTGGAGTTGTGGAGGAAACACACTGAAACACACACACCATGTATACACACACACACACCACACACACACAAATTACAACTCAACACACACAACAACACAAAATTACACACACACACACACACACACCAACATTTATTGGTATACATACTGTACATATATATATATATATATATATATATATATATTATATATATATATATATATTATCTCTATCCTCTCTTTATATATCCATATCTCTCTATCCTCTCTTTATATATTTATATCTCTCTGTCTTTCTCTTTAATATATCTATATCTCCTATATCCCTCTCTTATATTATTATATATCTCTATATTCCCTCTCTTTATATATCTATATCTCTATATCCCTCTCTTTATATATCCATATCTCTATATCCTCTCTTTATAATATTTATTCTCTCTGTCTTTCTCTTTATATATCTATATCTCTATAATCCCTCTCTTTATATATCCATATCTCCTCTATCTCTCTTTATATATCATATCTCTCTATCCCTCTCTTTATATATTTATATTCTCTGTCTTCTCTTTATATATCTATATCTCTATATCCCTCTCTTTTTAATATCACATATTTCTCTATCCTCTCTTATTATTTATTCTATATCTCTATATCCTCTCTTTAATATATCCATATTTCTCTATCCCTCTCTTTATATATCTCATATCTCTTATATCCCTCTCTTTATAACATCCATATTTCTCTCTATCCCTCTCTTTATATATTTATATCTCTTGTCTTCTCTTTATATATCTATATCTCTCTATCCCTCTCTTTATATATCTATATCTCTCTATCCCTCTCTTTATATATCTATATCTCTATATACCTCTCTTTATATATCTATATCTCTATCCCTCTCTTTATATATCTATATCTCTCTCTATCCCTCTTTTTATACATCTATATCTCTATCTCTCTCTCTTTTATCTATACCTCTTTATCTCTCTTTTTGTATCTATATCCCTATATCCCTCTCTTTATATATCTATATCTCTATATCCCTCTCTTTATATATCTATAGCTCTATATCCCTCTCTTTATATATTTATAGCTCTCTCTATCCCTCTTTTTATACATCTATATCTCTATCCTCTCTCTTTTTATCTATACCTCTTTATCTCTCTTTATATATCTATATCTCTCTATCTCTCCCTTTATATAGCTATCTCTCTCGTTATACATCTGTATTTCTATATCCTTCTCTTTATAAATCCACATCTCTCTATCTCTCTTTTTATATCTATATCTCTCTATCTCTCTTTATATATCTACTGTATCTCTCTCATTATACTTCTGTAGCTCTCTATCCCTCTCTTTTATTTATATCTCTCTGTCACTCTCTTTATACATCTGTATCTCTCTACCGCTCTTTATACATTTGTATCTCTCTATCCCTCTCTTTATATATCTATATCTCTCTATCTCTCTCTTTTTATCTATATCTCTCTATCCCTCTCTTTATATATCTATATCTCTCGATCTCTCTCTTTTTATCTATATCTCTATCCCTCTTGTTATATCTATATCTCTCTATCTCTCCCTTTATATAGCTATCTCTCTCATTATACATCTGTATCTCTCTATCCCTCTCTTTATAAATCTACATCTCTCTATCTCTCTTTTTATATCTATATCTCTCTATCGCTCTCTTTATATATCTTTCTCTGTCATTATGCATCTCTCTCTCTCTCTCTCTCTCTCTCTCTCTCTCTCTCTCTCTCTCTCTCTTGTTTTATATCTCTACATCTGTCTATCAAAACATCTGAATCGCCACCATCCCACCCCCATCCACATCCATGATCTCTTCTACACTCATTAACCCTCCCCAAGCCTACCTTTCCAAGTTTTCAGGTGACCCTTCTTCATCCCTGTTCCTTCACACTCTTCATTCTTAGTTTCATTTCTTCTTTTTGTACAATCATGAAATTGTCTCTGCACCACAGTCAGCATTGACATTGGAGGCTTTCATTTCCCAAGAGGCCTCATTTTTCACTCTTATTATCTAAGCATATCACACAGGTACAGCAAACAGAATATACAGGAGTGAACTTTGTTGGTGAACTTTGTTACTTGTCATTGTTCAGTACAACTGAAATATGAAATGGCATTTTGGACCTCCTTGACTATTCCATATCCCCACATTGACACACTAGTGCACCTCCGAACAAAGGCTATGATATCTCGTCAATAAAGATAATATAACTCTCACACTAACCAGTAATGTTAATTTTGGAAATACACTCGGATCTATGTATATCACCATTTGTGTTTCCATTGCTAAAATTAATATGCATCATGGCTTTTGTTCGAAGTTTCTATCACATAGTAATTGTGAGTTTCAATACCATACCAAGCAAACTGAACACAAAATAGAGAGGACAGCAGAATCTTTCCTAAATATGGGGGTTGCAAGAGGAAATGGTGTAGCGTATGTATCGAGGGATCGGTGGGAGGTTGAATCGTGATGGGATTCCAACTGTTTGACATGAAACCTTTTTATTTGATTCAAAAAATTCTAAATATTCCTCCAAAATGTAATATTTGCTCGAGAGAAACTCCCGGTACCCCCATAAATCTTTCCAGATGCTGCCTCGGTAATTGCAGATTATCGTCCCATAACTTCCCCACCACGAAGATTAAATCCAACAGCTCACAATTTTCAGCAGTTTACCTTAATTCGTTTGAATGGCCCAGTTGGCGTCACAGCCTGAGTACTCACCCCTGCGGTGCTTTAACCTGAGGTTTGTATTGCGTAAGCCGTCTTCGTTTATTCGTTGTATATCTTTGTCTTTGTGTCAGGGACTTGCATATGTTTGGCAAAAAGACATAGCACCGCATCAGAAGTTACCCAAGGAATCTGAGCAAAAACACCTGAGATTACAACGTCAGTTGAAAATGTTATTTCAGTAAATTATGCAGACATTTGCCTTATAATACAGACTGTCTATCCTTGAAGACAAAAGGCAGTAGATATTGTATACGACTACTGGCTGAGCACTTGAACCTGAGGAATGTGTTACTGAATCAAACTAGTGAGCAGCATGACAATTGTACATTGTGACGTCATGCTGCTGCCCAAGGAAAGGCAAAAGGCCTTCGAGCTTTTTTCACCCTCTTCCACAACCACATATCCAAGTCATTGTCGAGCATGTCATTTTCAGTGAATAATGTTCGAAAACATGTTAAGTAAGCTTGAAGCAGACAGCATGGAGCAACGTGATGCTCTCGTTGGCATAATTTTTAACGACTCAGCATTTGTTGGCACTGTGAGTGGTGTTCAATGAGTTGTTCTTTTGTTGCTTTATGATTGTACATATGGGAAATTGTTTGTGGTTTAAAGAGAAGAGTCAACTCAAGGTTCTTGAATTGTCTCTTTTTGCATATTGATAGAATTTGTGGACCGTACTCTTGAACAGAGCATTGGAACGGCCAAAGCAGTTTTTCCTTGGCTATTTGGCACAATCTTGGACGGGTCGCCACTCTGACCATTTCTTGGAGCACAGCTCTGCCACTGATGCTGTTCCCCTCTACCAGTACACTGGTACTCATTTCACCAACCTCAGGAGGATGACAGGCTGAGTCAACCCCACCTGGTGTTAATTCAGTTGTCAACAGGGCTCGAACTCAGGACCCTAGGATCCCAAGCTAGCCACTCTAACCACCAAGCCAACACCAGGCTTAGATATTGATCGAAATTGCACTTCGTATTACATTAACCACTATATTTTGTAGGTTGGACAGGGATGAGGGAAGAGGGGTGGGGGATGGCTGGAGTGGAATTAGCTGTGTAGCACAGGGAAAGGTGAGCAAAGGGTAGGAAGAGGAGCGGTAAAGGAGGTATACCGGAAGATTTTTTGTTGTTGTTGTTGTTGGAGTGGGGATTAAAATGGCACTCTTTATGTGTGACGTGTAAATATCTCTCAATACGGACTCTGGTCTTCTGCAAGCCTTAGACACTGCAGTGAAAAAAACTATCAATACAATACTTGATATCTCTTTGTACTTCACCTGACATTATGCTGATCTGTTCTCATGCGTCCTTCGGCCTTGCTGACACTTTAACATATCCAATCAGAGTTGCTTGCGCCAGCTAGTTTACTTTGCGATTGTAGTGGATCGCTAATGCTAGATTTCCTGCAAGCCATGCCAAGAGTTCTGCAAGAGCTTTTATTTCTGTAAATTAGAGCCAACATTTTGACAGTTTGTGAAAGGCACTGCGTTAAGAGCAAGTTCAAAAGAAAATGTGGAGGAAGAGTAATGGAAGAAACCACAGACAGACTTGTGCTGCACATCAGATGCTTCTAAATCTGCCTCTGTGAATGACAAAATTGATGATCAGGATCGGTCAGAATTGAGAACTCGTACAAAACAAAAAGAAGGAGATGAAAGAACAGAGACGGAAAGACGTGTTGGATTTTAAAAAGCTGACGAACAGCAGATACTCTGCTCGGAGCAATAGTGCGGCCTTCAAAATTGATCACGGTTCCACCTTTGGCCTCGATCGGAGAGATGCGTTAAAATTTCTGAGCTGGCCTGCATGCAACATCTGTTCAAAATTACTCTCGAAGCATTTACGTCTGTTATAACCACAAGGAACAATACCATGGATATGTGGAACCATAAGTCTTGATCTTCACACTGATGCTGCACAAACTGTCCCGTCGTAGCAAGGTGAAGGAAAAAAAAATTACATTTTCACTTAAGACGTTAAATGTATGAAGGTTAACCATTGTTGCTGCACTTTATTGTCTCCCGTTGAAGTGCTGGGCAAATGGCGCCCTCTTTAGGACGTGATTGCACATTTTTTATACACTTTTTTGTGCATGCTCAAGACTTGTGGAAGAGTTGGGACTCGGAACAGATCAGGACACAACATAACAAAAGGAACAGCAGGAGAAAGGAGAAACGCCAACAGCAGGGCAGAGGGAGAAAGTAGATGGAGACGGACAAACAAGGGATGCAGGTAACGATGAGGGGTAGGGGAGAACCCAAGGGGTGGACAAGATGGATAATGAAGTAAATTTTGGAGGGGCGGGGGTGGTTTAACGGGTGTAGAAAAGATCATGGTTTTGGATTGGGGATGACTTGAGATGGTGGTGAACAGCTGTCTTGAAGACCTGGTATTGATGGTGTGTCGAGGTGTGTGTGATTGATAAAGACTTGTGGTTGGGCATAAAATATAAAGGATCCATGCTTAGTTCTACCAACCGTTACTTGAAAGCAGACAGGAAGGTTGTCTCTCCATCTTCTTCCACCTCCTTTCTGGTCTTGCACTCTCTGCTTCTTTCTGTGCTTTGATGTGTAGTGTTGGGATTCTCATGCATGTGCTACTTGTGAATATTTTCAGCTGTAGAAGGAACCAGGTACAGATTGAAACAGCAAAGAGCTCACATTTTGCAGCTTCCTTTTGGGGGACGGGGAGAGGTTAATTTTTAGATCCACGTGGAGGATCTCTCAGTCTTACTCACGTTGTTCTTGTGGACTTTTTTGTTTCACAGCCTACAGTTTTAATCGAAACTTCCTTTGGAAACTCGGCATATGTATGTAAAAATCCTCTGCGCAGACATTAACCATCTCCGATTTTGAAAATTCCTCCTAGAAAAAAGTTATGATGTCAAAATATCTCCGCTAATGGAATCGCCTAAAAAATTATCTCCGAAACTAGGCAAGCTTTTTAAATTATGTTTGCGGGAATCGAACAGGGCATTAGCAGAGATGAATTACCGCACATATGATACATCACTATGACGTCATATCAATTTTTATGCATCATTCCTATTTTTTGACATTTTTGTTTCACAACCCAGAGTTTTCATCGATCTTCTGAAACTTGCCATGTATATGCAGAAAGCCCACGCGCAGCAGTAACCATCTCCGATTTTGGAAATTCTTCTAGAAAAAAAAGTTAACGTCATAATATCGCCGCTAATGGAAATCGCCTATACCATTATCTCCGAAACTAGTTTGTTCACAGCTACAGTTTTCATCAAAACTTCCAAAACTTGGCAGATATATGTAAAAATACCCTGCGCAGACAGTAACCATCTCCGATTTTGAAAATACTCCTAGAAAAAAAGTTATGATGTCAAAATACCTCCGCTAATGGAAACGCCTAAAAAATTATCTCTGAAACTAGGCAAGCTTTTTGAATTCTGTTTGCGGGAATCGAACAGGGCATTAGCAGAGATAATTACCGCACATATGATACATCACTATGACGTCATATCAATTTTTATGATGTCATTCCTATTTTTTGACATTTTTGTTTCACAACCCAGAGTTTTCATCGGATCTTCGTGAAACTTGCCACGTATATGCAGAAAGCCCACGCGCAGGCAGTAACACCTCCGATTTTGGAAATTCTTTCCTAGAAAAAAAGTTAACGTCATAATATCGCCGCTAATGGAAATCGCCTACACCATTATCTCCGAAACTACTTTGTTTCACAGCCTACAGTTTTCATCAAAATTTCCTGAAACTTGGCAGATATATGTAAAAATACCCTGCGCAGACA
>CM068964.1:5383747-5398085 GCA_035128595.1 Eptatretus atami
GCTGGAACCCCTTTGTAGGTTTTTCCCTTACAGAACTGGATACCTCACCCAAGCTGGTTTACCTGATCAAGATCGGATTATTTAGACTTCAGTAAACCATCAAGAAGATTGATGTTAAAAGCTGTCGCAAAATTAACCAAAGAGTGCACCATGACAGTGAGAGGCGAAATGGCTTCATTTTCTTGTTTGGGGTCAGTTTCTTGATTTTCAGATGTAGAATTGTCTTGTGGGGGTAGGAGGGGTCGGGGGGGGGGTGTCCATGTCCTGACCCTGGGTACCCTCAGCACATTAGTAAAGTTTGGTAGTTGGGTATGTTAAAATTATTACTCGTTGGAATTCTTCCACAAGAACCTACTCTCCCCTTTTCATCCCATCTCGTCTTCATTTATCCAAACCATCCTCCCACTCATGGTACACTGAATCCTATTGTGAGGCAGTTACCTTAAAAGAACTGGCATTCTCCTCCTGGAAGGCAAGTCCAGCCGAAGGCAATATTCCACAAAGACCACAACAAGTGTGTGTCTACCCTCAGGAGAGCCAGGAAACAGCATCTGGCCAATCTCACGAATGAACTTTCAAACTTGTCTCCATCCTCTAAAACCTAGTGATGACATGTCAAGTGTGTCTCGAGTGTACTAGTATGCTCCCCTTCCATTCCTTCCCTCACTTCAAATAGCACGACAGCCGACTCTGCTCATGAGAAGGCCAAATGCCTCAATTCTGTATTTGCTTCAAAATCTTGTGTCCCCAACCCCTTTATTTATGTACCCACCCTGTCCTGTCTTACACAACTGCTTCTGGACTCTAACTCTTGCATCCAAGAAGGTGGAGAAGTTTCTTTCAACCCTCGACTGATTCTGCCACTGGACTGGACGGCATCAGTTCACGTGACCTAAAAGCCTGCTCTGCTGATCTTGCACATCCTCCCTCTCTCTCTGCTCTTTTCAACCTGTCATTTAGAATAGGTCATCTTCCGTTTGCTTGGAAGTTAGGCAACATCACAGCATTACATAAAAAGGTGCATAAACTGATCCCCTTAACTACAGACCTATTAACTTACTTTCAATCATCAGGTTAGTTAATTGTCAAGTCAGGCCAGATTAGATCTGTGATTTGCTACAGGTACCATGTAAACCTGCACCAACTATTTATTATCGGCATTTGGTCCAGGCGGACTAAACCATCTCCCACACCAGGATTTCTGGTGAGGAGGGTGTTTGGATATGGACACCCAGCAGGATTAAAACAAAACCTGTCAAAGGGCGGAAGAGCTCCTTGTGAGCCAACAGCCATCATATCTATGCCCAACTGTGTCTGCAGACGTCCTGCCTGCAATTGGGTTACTTTTTTAGAGGTTGTGGCAGGATTTGCAATCCGCCAACGGAAACACTTCATTCCGCAAAACATACGAAAAGCACAAAAAAAATCTGAAAACCCACTCCAATTGAGTACCTCCTGTGCTGCTGCCCTTCGTAGGCAGCTCACTGGATGACGGGATTGGGACAAAAGCCTTCGGGACCCCACTCCTTGATAATAGGAGGAAAAGCACGGGGTAAACTCCTTGGGGTCAGATTGGTGGTGTGTGGTGGAGTGGTGCTGAGGTGTCGTCCACCGCACTAGGTGACGACCTCACCATGAAGCGACCTTCTATATGCAGCCTCGACGCGTCTGTGGTTGATCAGTGCCCCCGGAGATACCCTTCGTAGTCTTGGGGGATTTCATTGCATCGACTGGAACTGATAGGGATGGTTATGAGACAGTGTTGGTCCCATGAGTCTGGAACTCTGAACCAGAATAGCATTAAGTTCCTTGACTTTGCAAGAAGTCATGGACTTAGGGTGGCTGGTTCATGGTTTCAGCGACAACAAGCTCATCCTGGACTTCGTATTCCAACGCTGGTGGGTGGGCAAAGGAGATTGACCATGTGCTCGTTGATGGTTACTGGAGGATGATCCAGGACTGCAGGGTCTACCGGGATGCTCAGTTCCTCAATACTGACCACAGGCTTGTTGTAGACACTCTGAAGTTGCAGTTTAAATCCAGGAGAATGGTACCATCCCATCCTCGCTGGATGTTTGCAAGCTCAATGATGAGAGGGTAGCTGAGGAGTTGAGAACAGGCTGACTGCGGATTTGGGGGTCTCATACTTAGAGAGTCCTGAAGAGTTGTGGAGTGCCTTCAAGGCTACAATCCTTGATGTTTCTGTGGATGTCTTGGAACTCACCATAGGGCAAAGAAGAAATTTCTCTCTCAAGGGACACTGGATACCTTTGGCCAGAGTCCCAGGGCCAGCCAAGCTTAATGCGCGAGCTCAGCTGTTTAGGGAGTTGAGGCAGAAACCGCATGTGTGCTGAGGGTGGACAAGAGGCCTTTGTGCGAGGATTCTGTGAGGGAGAGAGCATGCCTGTGGTCAAGTGATTCTCGTCCTGCTTACAGGGGAATTCGTGCATTGCTTTTCTCCAAGCCCTCCCTGGTGTACTGCAGTTAGACGGAGGGTGGTAGGCTCTTGACAGAGGGTCCGAATGAAGGCCCGCTGGGCAGTTACTTTGAGGGTTGTACCAGGCTGACCACAGCTGTTGAGTTGGAGTCAGGGGTTTACAATCCCTGTTTCTGACCCTCCAATCAACTGTGATCCACCTTCATTTGTGCAAACAGGCTGCAGTGAACATTGAAATGGGGTAAGCTCGGGATCTGTGCATCCATGCTGAACTTCTCAAGGCTGGTGGAAATGCTGCATCACGTCGCTGCATGCATTCTGCGCTCTGTTTGGAACACAGGCATCATCCCAACTGACTGGAAGAGGGGCCTTGTTGTCGCCTCTCTGGCAAGAGAAGGGTGATCGCCAAGACTGCAACAACTACCAAGGGGTGACGCTGCTCTCAGTGCTGGACAAGGTCTTTGCTCGGATAATTCTTGATAGGGTTGCCACCATCTGCTTGAGCACGCAGTCAGAGCTGTCAGGCTTTACACCAAAGAGGTCAACGATTGACCATATCCTTGCTCTCGGGTCCTCACAGAAGGCAGACGAGAGTTTCGGCAGGGCTGCTTGGCAGCCTATGTTGATCTCTGCAAAGCGTTTGATGCAGTGAATCGGGATGCCCTCTGGAGGATTATTGGTCTTCGTGGGGTGCCACCAAAACTGATCATCTGATGTCTGAACTCTACTCTGGTACGGAGAGTCTGTGAAGTGTGGTGGTACATCTCTGACTTATTTCTACCGAGGGGTGACTGGAGTTTTACTGGAGTTTGTCAGGGGTGTGTACTGGCCCCAACACTTTTTAGCACTTGTTAGGACTCAATTCTGGGGAGGATGTCAGAGATCAAGCTGCGGTGCATTGGTTTGGAAATGTCAAGATCTTTGACCTTGATTTTGCAAACGATGCATCATCTTTGGGGAGACTCTGATATCCTTTGGGGCCCTCGAGGTGCTGAATGAGGAGTCGGAGCCGCTGGATTACAGGTTTCCGGGTCAAAACTAAGATCCAGCTTTCAATGACATCTTGGATGCTGCTGTCCTGTCTGTCCTGTTTTGTGAGGATGTTGAGGTCGTGAGAGATTCACTTACCTTGGCAGTGATATTCATATCTCTGCTGGCTGTGAGCCAGAGGTCAATAGACATCTGGGTCGGGCCTGGGGGTCAGGATTCACTGGATATGGGTGTGGCGTGCCGTACCTGTGCAGGAGGACGAAATTCTGAGCCTTCAGGTCCTTGGTGCTTCCATTCTTGCTCTACGGATGTGAGACTTGGACTCTGACCAGGGATCTGAGACGGAGACTTAACTCCTTCGGTACCGTCTCTTCGTAGAATCCTTGGCTATCGCTGGTTCGACTTTGTGTCCAACGAGCGGTTGCTGAGAGAGATTCAAATGTGATTTGTTACCTGTATAGTCCGTGAGCGTCAGCTGCGGCTGTGTGGACATGTGGCTCTTTCCCTGAACACTAATCCTGCTCACCAGATTCTCTCAGCGAGGGAGTCTCATGAGTGGAGGAGCCAATGGCCGACCACGTGCCTCATTCCAGCAGGTTGATTAGCATCTCAAGGAGATGGGGATGGGCCAGGCATCTGCTGGGGGATGGCCAGATGGAAGGCCCTGGAGTACCGGCAGAAAGTGACGCAGCAATGCACTGCTCCAGCTCATGCCTCCCATACCTAACCTGACCTGAATCATCAGCAACGTCATGGAATCCATCTCGCAGGTTAAAAAAAAAAATTGTATGGCAAGTCGATGCTCGTGGAAGAGCTAGAGTTAGTATATTGAACAAATCAGGACAAATGGCCAAAAGGAATCTCGAGAAGCGGGGAGAACACCACTAGCAGAGTTTAAGGCCAAGATAAAGCAGACTTGGACAAACAATGGGTGTGGAGAGGAATGAGGGCAAGCGAGGAAGCATAGGGGTGGACAAGATGGATACAGAAGGAAACTCTCAGGAGGGAAAACTGAAAATTTGGGAGGAGGGATTGGGGTGGTGTGAGGGTAGAAAAGATCATGGTTTTGGATTGAGAACGATCTGAGATGGTGGTGAACAGCTATATTGAAGACCGGGAGGGAAGAATAAGATTGAAGAGGATGTGAAAGTTGATTCCACAGGCGGGA
This sequence comes from Eptatretus atami, assembly GCA_035128595.1. Lineage (NCBI taxonomy): Eukaryota > Metazoa > Chordata > Myxini > Myxiniformes > Myxinidae > Eptatretus > Eptatretus atami. Next base: position 5,388,343 of record CM068964.1, read on the forward strand.
CAAAAGTGGAGGTGAGCAGTGATCCTGGATTTACACGAGTGAGAAAAAGTTTGTGAACCCTTCAGAATTCTCTGTATTTCTTCATAAATTTGACCGAAAATGTGATCAGATCTTCATCTAAGTCCTAATAATAGATAGAGAGAGCGTGATTAAACAAATTTCCCAGCTGTATCTCGGAGCCAGCTGGGACTTTCGGAATGATATTTGCAGCAATAATGTGAATAGAAAGTACGCAGGGTTGAAGTAATATTTGACCTTGACCTAATTTTACGGTCATGACCCAATTATAGACACTAGTACGTGCCCGTAAAAAAAAAAAATAATAAATTAATAATAATTAATAAAATAAATATTCAAACCGCGAGCAACAAACAACAACCACACAGGCCGTTTCTTCGCTCTCGCGTGCCCGTACGTGCGTGGCCCGGAAGTTCGCATATTATTCGCAGTTACGATTATTCGCAATTTAGTTTAATACCCAATTATTCAATTAGCGCCAACGTATTTTACCTTTTCGCAATGTCGTGGCAAGGAAAACAAAAAGAGAAGAGAAGAGAGAGAAAAAAAATTACTTCCTGGTTCGGAGCATACCAGCACTCTGATGTTAACGAAATTTTACACCGTCTATATGAAAACGATCATAACTTGGGCATTGTGTTATCTATAAATGCGCATAAGAAATCGAGAAATTATTAGAATACACGAAGTCATCACTATCCGGAAGTCCGTACGTTGTAACCCGTAACCCGAGGTTCCCTTCCCCATCGGCCACGCCCACGCAACAACGTGTCTTGTCATTGGTTTGGTAAATAAATGGCCATAACTTGGGAAGCACTTGTCCGATTAATATCAAACCTTGAAAAGGCACATCCTCAGGTCCCCAGCAATATATCTGGCAAGTTTCAATTAGATCGGACCAGTGGTTGTCGAGAAACAGCGGTCACAGACACACACACAGACACACACACACACACACACACACACACACACACACACACACAACACACACACACACACACACACACACACACACAATTGCTGGAATTATAGATAGTTACATTTTTCACCAAAACTCAACTAAGGTTGTCCGATCAGAATGACATTTCCGTCTCTAGATAGCCTCGAGCAAGGCGTATTTACGCTTAATTTACATCATCTCTTCGGTTAAAGGTCAAGGTCAAATGGCGGTCCGAAAAAAAAAAAACGTGTTTTTTGTCATCACTCAATTTTGCCAGTGCGGAATTCTCAAAGCCCACTTGGACTTCCAAGATGGTGCACCTGATGCTTGTTTCGTGTATTTAACGTACTTTTTGTCGGATTGTGACCTAATTAACAAAAAACACCTTTTTGATCATAACTTGAATAATTTTCATTCGATTTTCATGACGTTGAGTTTTATGGATAGATTGGGACACATTTTCTTTATTTACCCTCTATCCCTAAATGTTGAAGGTCTAAAAATAGAGCCATCATTGGATCATATGCCTGGTGGTGGCTTAATGGTTAGGGTGGTGGGCTTTGGATCCGAGGATCCTGAGTTCAAATCCCCCTCGGCTGTTGAAATAATACCAGGTGGGGTTGACTGCTTGTCATCCTTCCGAGGTTAGCAAAATGAGTGCCAGCTTGCTGGTATCCTGTGTCGGAGTGGCGACCCGTCCAGGATTGTACCCAAAAGCCAAGGAGGCTGCTTAGGCAGCACCAATGTTCTGCACAGAGTATGGTCCCAATGGATGGATTGGATCGTGGACACCGGAGGGGGCTAAACCTTGGTGATCGCTTTGTGATCGCAGATATCTAGTGATTGTTGTGATCATGTGTGAACCTTTGTGACAGAACCCTTACACGATTGTTATTTCAAAGTAGAAGGACCAATGCATGGATATGTGAACCACGTTTGTTTCATGTATTTTTGATTGCATGCAGAAAATGGAAGTCTGCAGAAACCTCACCCTGCAGCATCACATGCTGGAACCTGTCCAACGAATTCCACGTTATGAACTTCTCCTTAAAGATTACCTGAAACGTCTTCCATTGGACTCACCAGATCGGAACGATGCACAGAGTGAGTTTTTATTTTCATCTGAATGTCTCTCGCTCTCCTTTTGTGCTTTCTGCTCTCTGCTTCTTCTTTGTCTTCTCTGCCACAATTATCTGTACATTCTTGTAGGGTTGGCCGGGGGTAAGCTTTTAGCCAAAGTCTTTTACGAATCAGCTGGCCAGGCCTGATGTTCGACAAAGGTTATGGCAGGAATTGGTAATTTTTTCAAGATAGCTCGCCTACTCTTCATGAAGGATACCGTGTGATCTTCAACGTCCACCAACTAACTGTATTTGATTACTGATGAAATAAAATTTAATTACAACTTGTTATCTGATGCTCCCCGTGTTTGGAATCTTGCCATTTACTTATGCTGGGAAAGAACTGGCGAACAATTCTTATCCCAGAAAAGTTTGGGCAGCACTTCTCTTGTTTTCTAAATCAAATCAGATAAAGCCTATAAAACATTTGTCAAAAGATAACTTCTAATAGCATTATAATTTGTAATTTCCAGGAGGAGTCTCTTTTGTATCCACAATATATATTAACAAAAAATATTGGTGATTTAAAGGCACCAAGACTGGGAGATAAAGCAATTATAACTTTTTTATTGGAGAATTGAAGTTTTGCTCAAATTTCCGATTTATTTCAGAATCGCTGGAAATCATCTCAACGGCTGCCAATCATTCTAATGCTGCCATACGGAAAATGGTGAGTGCCGACACAGCCATAAAGCTGGACCATCGCTGTACTGTATCTGTGATGTCGAAAGGAAACGTTCCAGTCCTCGAGATGATAAAATCACCATGATCTTTTTACTGTGATTATGAATATATTTTGTCATCACTTCTGAAATGAGAATGACTGAAGTCATAAGTATGTTATATGTATATATATATATATAATATATATATATATATATATATATATATATATATACAAAACACACACACAAACACACACACCAGGACCCCAACATTTGCGGGGGATACGTTCTGGGATAACCCTGCAAATGTTGAAACCGCGAATGTGGGGGAATTGTTTCAATGGGAAAAAAGGGAATTGGTTCCGGGGATTTCCAAACTCATGAAAAATCTACGAGTGTCGGGTTAAAATCCGTGAGTGTGGGAGAAAAATCTGTGAGTGTTTTGTCATTGGTACAATGGGGACAAGGGGGATAACGTTATCGGTTCACGGCGGTTCCTGGTTCAAAGGGGAAAGTTTTTAAAGTTTAAAATGCTTTCGACCATGAATGCACGATTACAGTTTCATTAAAGATGCTTACAATAACGAACAACACCAGTTAGCATTTCCAATTTATTGAGAATGCATTTTAAGTCTCTTAACCAAACCGTACGTACAGAACAAACAAACAAACAAAAAACATCATGTACCGTTTCAATTTTTTATTAAAGAAACACAGCACACGTAACTTTGCAAAATGATGAAGAAGATGATGAAATGAGGAAAAAATGCGCCTTCAGGTCCGTGGGGTGGCCAGGCGGTGGCCAGGAGCATTGCCAAGCAGCAGGAGTACCTTGAACGAAAGGTTCTTTCCTGCCAGGTACCTCTCCACCTGAGGAATGAGACAGGTGTGGACCAAGTCCATAAAAAGTTCAGACGTTACCCACACCTTCCTGTTCGTCCTCCAGTACACGGGCAGCTCCTGATTGTTTTTGTTCTTTGGCGCACGTGGGTTCAGGGACCGGAAGAGCATCATGGGCTTTACCATGAAGTCCCCTTCGGCATTTGGGCAGAGGAGAAGGGATACCCGGTCCTTTGTGGCCTTGAAGCCGCCTGCTTTGCTCTCGCGCTATGAGATGAACGTTCTGGTCGTCATCTTTTTCCAAAACAAGCCATCTCATCAGCGTTAAAGACCTGCTCCGGCAGGTACCCCTTCTCCTCGATGAGGCTCACGAGTTCTGCAGGAAATGCCTTGGCCACATTGTGGTCCGCGGAGGCACGCTCCCCTACGAGCTTGGCGCATGCATTGTGGGTAACTGTGGGGTGAGTAGTCTGCGCATTGTTCGTGGGGGATTTTTTTACGGGTGATGCTGTATTCGACAGCTGATAATAGATGTGGTGAGTGATGTCATTGTGTAATTAGTCCGTATGTAGCTCGCTGATAATTACACTAATGGATATGCTGAATGTTTCCATTCTTTAACTCGCAGAACATGAGTCTTTCCTATCCGCAGGCAGATTATGCTGAGCGTTTTCAAAATGTAACAGCTCAGATGGTGCTGTTTGTAGCAAGATGGTGATTTACACTAAGATGTGCTGAATGTTTCCATTGTGTAATGTCCGTATGTGGCGACCTGGTATTTACTGAATACATCAATAGATCATACATGGCAAGTTGGAGGTGACAAAAAATGGGTTGGTGGTAATCAAAACTGGGTTATTTATTTTATTTATTGGATGTGATCAGAAGTGATTCTATGTGTGGAATCCTGGAGGATAGTGACGTGCCTTTCAGTGAGAGAAAGCTCAAGACGTCACACAGCCAATTGACTCGAGGGATACATTGCGTATCGGTTGCAGGTCAGTCCAGGGGTGTGTGTGTGTGTGTGTTCCATTACCAATCAGCTTGCCAAGTGGCTTAAGCAATCATGCAAACACCCCAACAAAATGCTGGCTGCTTGGTAACTAAAATGCTGGCTGCTTGGTAACTGGAATGCTGGCTGCCTGGGTGTGTTTCGTTATCAATAAGCTTGCTATCACTTGCCAAGCCAGTCGTTCGATATCAAGTGTTGCATGGTGGAATGCTTGCTGGAGTGCTTAAGGCACTTGGCGAGCGCTCTGCAAGAAACTTGGTAACTGAACGCTTCCCAGGTCTAACAGTCTGTGTGTCAATCCTTGCAAGTGGAATGGAAGTGAAACATTGCATTTTTAAAATGGATCGAACTGTCCACCCAATACGGGTTTTGATGATACCAAAATGGATCTGCAGGTTTTCACAAACAAAACGGGTCAAATCCGTGAAATCCAGGTCACTTGCCCTCTACGATAGATGCTGTGAGTGTTTTCATTCTGTAAGTAACTCATGGGGGATAACATCATGGGGAATGATGTGTTGCACTGGTGAGATATCCTGCGAAACGACGTTTATCTCACAAAGCCACAAGACATACAGGAAGCAGGTCATGTTCGCTGCTCGTGGAAGATATGTTTTTGCGTACGTACAGTATTGTACTGAACGTTCATCTAGCTGCTTTGTGCATGGCTTGTGGAAAGTATGTTTTAGAACTGTGTTATGCTCACGGCTCATGAAAAAAAAAAATATATATCGCCATGAAAACCATGAATACGCGAGGCAATTTCCCACGAACGTAGGAGCATGTTGCAAATTATCAACCGTCAATACATGGAACCACGAATGTCAGGGTCCGGGTGTATATATATATGTGTGTGTATCACACACACACTGGTACTCAGGCTGGATTGACAATATATCCATATGCCGAATATGAGAACAATAAACAAAGTTAAAAGAACAATTTGTTGCTGAATTGTTACAAAATGACATTGCTTCTCATAAACACAAGCTATTTATTGAACTTTCAAGTGCTGATCTTTAAAACCTTGGTCTAGTTAAGTTTGTGGGCTGACAGAATGGCCTAGAGATACGCACACTCACCTCTCAGCTATCTAGCCTGGGTTTGAATCCAAGTTTCACAGGCAGGGTGAATGGAGAAGATTCATCAATGTGTGTGCCATCCCTCAGATGGGCGTGAAACGGGTGTCCTGTCTGCCAGCATCCATTAATGGACATTAAAGACCCCACGGTGTCCTTTGCAAAGAGTAGGCAACCTATCGCCGCCACCCTAAACAAATTCCAAATCCTGCCCTAACCTACAGAGGGCATTGCATCAGCAGCACAGCCGCACTCTCAGTCAAAGATGCTACCCCGCAGCCTTGTCCTCCATACTATCAAAGAAGAAGTTACGTTTGTACTTGTGAACTAGGTCTGTGCCCTGCCCGACAGCTGTAGCAGACATTTCTACGGTAGTGTTGACACAAAATTGAGCTAATGTTTTGTGAATGGAGGCGACTTTTATGAACTTAATAGTCTTGGTAATTATCACGATTATCATGCGTGCAGGTTGGGTGTCACAACATGATGACGTTAGTCTGGAATATTGAGGTCATAACTTTAGCTTTAAAAAGTTTTGTTAAAAATGCAGCTGAACTTAAATATTGGAGTAGATTTAAAAAGTTTTAATTATTTCATTTTATTTTGTTGGTTTGAGGAGGAAGGAGCAGCTGGATGGATGCAAGGAAAACCTCGCTTGATAATAATTAGCATCGTGATAGTTATCATGTTTTCCTTAATGCTGTTTAAAGTTGTTTTTTTAAAGTTTTCGGTGATGTTTGCTTGGTTTAACTTAAGAGAATGATTCTTGGAGTGACATCAGTTTCACAATCTTTTTGTTAATATCTGGCCTTACGTGACCCTCGACAGGGATCCATTTTTGTTCCACCTTATGCCTGTTTGTTATGAAATTTTGAACATATAATATGAATGTCATAAACCTTCAACCCCATAGATTTAAGTGAGTTTGAATCTCTTACACCCATGACTTTGTTTTTTGTCATGATTTCAGGAGAAGATGCACACACTTCTTAAGGTGTTTGAAATGCTTGATGGAGAAGAGGATATTGTACATCCTTCAAATGAGCTGATTAAAGAGGGACAAATCCTCAAACTGTCTGCCAAGAATGGATCAGTGCAGGAAAGACATGTTTTCCTGGTAAGAGCCAATGTATTTACACAAATATTTGCAACAATATAAATTAGTCGATAAAATTGTAATTGCTGGTGTTGTACCTTAATTCTATATCATCACACCCATGCACACTTGACCAGCGAGTAGTTTTGTGGTCTGACAAAACCAAGATGGAACAAGCTCACAACAGATTTTTTTTAATGGAGCCTTTCAGCCATGGTGAGGTGCGAATGGTCGTGAGCAGAGCTGATTACTTGTCCTTCCTCATGAGGTTGTGGGCAACATCATTGGATAACCGTCCTTCGGTTGTTCAGATAAAAAAAATTGGAATTCACGTTTCATTCCGACATTGATTTGCAGGATTTGCACACACTGTTGAATAACAGCTGCATGGAAATGTAACAAAACACCTTTTAATTCACCCTCTGTCTCTTCTTTCTGGCCCCTCCACCGGGATGACCACCTCTGGCAGTTAATTATCAGGGTGGTGCAGCAACCTTTTGTCCCAGGTCACACTCTAATCTTCAAGTACAATGAAGGCAGCTGCTTGCTCGACCATAGACATAGTAAGCACAGAAATTAGGGATATATATATATATATATATATATATATATATATATATATATATATATATATATATATATATATATATATATATATATATATATAGCCAGGGTGCCAGCAATCACTTGGCAACTCTTTTGTCAAAAGGCATTGAGAGATCCTTGGCATTCACCAGCTTTAAATGCCAGCAAATTGGTTTGAAGCTTCAGGTCAATCTGCAGGAAGGCAAACACGTTGATGCAAGGCCCTGCCTGTGAAGCTCCAGGTCTAACATCGTCTGGTGGCTTCAGGGCAAATTTTGATGAAATTGTGACACAATGGACTAAAGCATCAAACTTTGCACACATGTCATTTAGGTCCTTGGCAAACATTCTGGAGGGTGGTGCCCAGGCTGGGTGGCCTAGTCAAGGTCGGGTGAAGGTCAAAGGTCAAATACTAGAGGAAAGTGGAAAGCAGCTGGACTACAGCTCTGAGTGAGGCAGGCATTGCCTCCGCAGAAACTGCAGACTTTATTTCATGCATCCCACTTGAGCAGGACAAGGAATTCCCATTGGGTAACTGTGCTATCGCTTGTCAAGCTGCAGCGAAATGCGTGTCGAATTTTGAAAGGTCAACGTGATGGGCATCCTGAGGAAGAGGCCTTTACAGAGTGGAATAAAGAAATGTGCACCGAGTCCCACATTTGAGTGCTGGGACCTTATTCACCACTCATAAATTCTGGTTCTCATCTTTCTCTGTTCTAACCATGAGCGAAACTGCGCGCTCTACATTGAAGTACAGTATTGGAGAATCTGAAACCATGGTTCTTTGTCCTGGACACCAAAATTACACCAGCTGAGTTCATGAACATGTGCGGGATGTGAAGACTATCCCTGATGGCATCAGAGATGAACTTCAGATTTTCTGGGTCTTCCGTAAGACACAAAAGAGGTTTCCTGCTCTGCCACTGGACCAAGCACATGAACAGAATGATACAAAAGTAAAGCATTCTGGTGGAGCAAAAGGGCTGACAGAGAATCCAGCAACATAGAAAAGATGGATGGTGTCGGGTCCAGAGTTGGAAAGGCAGTTTTCGACAGATGAGCCTGCTGATTTTAGAAACCATGAAAAAGGGCTTCCAACTCAGCAATCTTTCAAGACTCAGTCAATAAATGCTGTACCACAGTTGTATTGATGAGCAACCCTTTTGCTGAAGAAACACATTAACCTGAGGCCCTCGATATCCATGATTGTGTTGACAAGGACATGATCAGCACATTTCACAGCATGGAAGCAGCAGGTACCACGAGGTGTACAAAGTATCTGAAGGACGTTATGGTGGAAATGACTGTGTCAATTCATGAGCCAATCAAGAGGAATAACTTCCACATCTTCAAGCATCCCATTGCAAAAGCCAAATCCAAGATGAAGCTACAGATGGGAGACATCGAAAGCGACTGCAGTCTCTTCAGCCAGCTGTTCATCTCAAATAAAGTTTGTGACGAGGACTTGGACGAGTTATCCATGCATAGAAATCACCTTTGGCCACCATCTCTAAGTCAGCATGGAAAACTTTGCCTGGCTAGTTACAAATCACAATTATTAGATCTCTTGCATACCTTCCAGCCAGAATCCCCAGTGCATTTTGATGTCAAAGTATTTGATGGCCCCACTGTAGTACATCCGCTTCCTCAGGGTGATGCTTCAACATTTGATGAGTACAGTGTTAGGAACTTCACACCTAGGAGCTTGAAGGAGATCTTTACGTGAGAAAAAGAGTGAAGGGTGTCAGGATAAAGGTTTCCACTGAGCCAAAGATGCCCGTAAACTTTGCCACATTTCTGGAGGACCCAAACAACAAAGAAGAGATATTTGCACTGCCAATGGAAGGTGTAACCGCCTGCGATTACCCAGTGGGAATATACAGTGCCTACAGAAAGTGTACACCCCCTTTAAATTTTTCACCTTTAGTTTCCTTGTAGCCTGGAATTAAATTACATTAAATGAGACTTTTCTCATCTTTATTTACACATCGTAACCCACAACTTTCAAGTGAAAAACAAATTCAACAAATTTCAGAAAATTAATTAAAAATACAAAACTATAACAAGTCTGAAGACGACGATAGTTCACGAGCGGTATTTGACGATGTAGATTGTTTCAGCTGTCAAGGATGAGACAATGTGATAATGTTTGACCAAGTTATAAAAAATGATCAACATGATGTGGTACGAGTGACAGGTTATTAGCTGCAAAATGTCGAAAACACCGGTTTCGTTCAACAACTTTAAAAATTTGACCTTTGCATAACCTTTAAAGGTCCCAAAACAATGTTGTGTGGACATTAAAATAAGGAAACAGGATACGTGCTATAGCTTAATGGAGTTAGTTCGTCAAAGAAGGTCGAAAAACCGGTTTCGCATCTCTTCTG